>JAAAJI010000075.1:600000-962648 GCA_010883475.1 Exophiala phaeomuriformis | reverse complement strand
ACTCTGGCCTCAGCCTCGTCGTCTTCGCAGTCCAGACTCGTCAAGCTACAGAACAAAACATTGTGCTTCAAGACTCATCAGTGCGGTGTCCGGGTTTAGAGACTGATGAGCATGGTATTATTGATTAACCGACTTTTGCAAAATACAACCGACCCAGAAAAAGACTGCTTTTACCCTCCCCGTACTCAGCTCCATGCTATCCATTTTCCGTTTTCCATTTCTGGCGCAAGTGATCCTGCATGACCAGACATCATGTCTCTCTTTGAACAGTCCATGAACTAAAGTCCAGCTGCATCGCTAGGGCTCCGTCCTTTCGAGGACCAACTTCTTCCTCTCGGGACGCGGGAGTCCTCCTGCCACCCCCTGCACCCGGCGCCGAACTAGTACCAGAGAGAAAGGGAAGACTTGAAGGCCGCCTGTCCATGGACCTGGTTGCCACCCGCTCCTTCAACCTCTTTATCTGCTGCAGTCGGGCCCGCCATGTGCTGGGGAACTCCGTATCGTTATCCTTGGTGTTCCAGGTCTGACAGAACATGTCCGTATTCAATGCCAACACCCGAACAAACGCAGCCAGTTGAGCGGCCGAGATTGTTTTGGGGTCTGCAGCCGGGGATATATTGGGCAGGTCGTCCCGTGTTACGACCTGAACCGTATAGAAGCCCGGCATATAATCAGGATCTGGCGTCGTCCTTTTCTGTCCGGCTGGTGTGATGACAATATTGACGTAGTTCAGTTGAGACTTGAAATTGTCCATTGTCCACACTTTCCCTGACCTGTTGAAGATGATGTTCACATGGCAGTTCCCTACGTGGGCCTTCTTCATTATACACTGAGGATCATCCTCTTGATCTGTGGGCATCATTGTTGGAACAAGATAGACAATCTCCGACACCCGGTCTCGCCAGGCGATCGTCTTTTCCCCATCTCGAGGATACTCCAACCCTTGCGGATTGAACTGTATCGGTGGTTTCAACGATACTGCATAGCCAAGGCCGTCCAAGAGCCGCCCAAAATCGCGGGAACCTTCAGTGTTAGCGAGGTAATCAGACTCATCGGACTGTCCCTCGCCGATATAGAGCACACCGATTTTGTGGCTGGAAACGGTTGGTATTCGATCAATGCTCTCTAATGCCCTGGTCACATAGTCCTCCTTTGGCAACAGTAGTGGTTGTTCAGCGACACCCGTTGGAGCTGCACTGGCCACCATCTGGAGCAGAATGTGTGGGGGCAGCACTTCGATCGTCGTTGTTTCTTCATGGCGTATCTCCGTATGGCTCGGTGCATGATGGGAGGGCAGCGGCGCTGTCATCTGCTGGTATCGCGCATAAGTCGTACCAGACGCCTGCCGTTTGATGATCTGAGTCTTCCCTGAATGGCCTGCAGTCTCGGCAGTGATGACACTGAGGCCTACAATCCACGAAGCCGAATTCACGGGGCCATCTTCAGGCCCGGCAAAGTTCGGATCTGGAGATGTCTCTCCAAGGTCCGAAAATGCAGATCGTTGCATCATATCGATAAGCACTTCACTCTGTTCGTCGATCGTCTCTTCTCCGCGGACGTTCTTCCAAACCAGTCTAGGTACGATCCATGGAACATACTTTGCCCTGATTTCAAGACGAAGTGAAAGAAACCAGAAGATCATATTGTGGTAGGCCTGACAAGCAGAGTACTGAGGGAGCCCAATGTCTGTAAGCATCGATGCTCGATATGGCGGTCGTCGGAAATTCAGCCCACTATGCCGCGAGACTGGATGTATCCTCCCAGGTGGCGAAGAAAGGGATGCGTGTTGTTGTTCTCGCGTCTTTTCGAGAAACTGTATACACATTCCGAATATCATCTGGATCTCGTCCGGGTTGAGATTTGAATGCATCTCCGGCAAAAGTGACACCTGAATCAAAAACTCCAGGATGTGGGCGGTCAGGTGAGTTTGGGTCATGTTCTTCGACATCTTGTCAATGATGGTAGGGTACAATGTGGCAACAGATGCTGGTATCTCAAGGCTGCAAACGGACAATGCGTGAATACAGGGACGAGATGTACCCTCCCATAATCCGCCGATCCCAACCAGTAGTGCTCTGACTAGGTCATCCCCAAAACCCTTCTGGACCGCTTCGGTCTTGATGGTGGCGTAGGGAATGAAGCCAATGAGAAAGTTGAACATGCAAATCGCAACATCTGAACGCTTGAGTCCAGTGTGGGCAGGAGCTTCGCGAAACGAGTTGTTGACAATCTGATCGCAAAGGATTTGACGCAGCTTCACAACGGCTTCCATGGAATTCAGGAACAAGGAGATATTGTTGATTTGTGCCGCCGCGTGAACCACGGTATAACTGTAAGTCTCCCAATCAGTGTCGGCTTGCAGACATCGTATGATACTCATGAGCCAGGTGTCCATGTCGAGCTCAGCCACCGCCTGCGGAGCCGAAGATTCGTCAACATTGAGGATCGTTGAGGGCTGCCCGGCAAGGGGGAAGACCGCATCCTCAGTGTCTGGGTAGATCCACAATGGATCAGCAATGTCCGACTTTGTTGAAAGACTTGTGCTGCTCGCTGAATGTCGCTGCATAGAAGGTATGTCGGTATTGAAGATCTCAACAGATTCCCGGGTGCGTAAGAGAGCACTTGCAATCTGTTGGCTCTCACTCGTCTGAACAATGTAGATAAAGCCACCATCATCTGCTCTGATGCGGAAAAGGAGCCGCTTTGCGACCAACCTAGCCGGACGGAACCTACACTGGGAGCTTGCAATTTCGAGCAATACTTCGAATGCTCTGATAGCGGGTTTGGTGCTAGTATGAATGCTGTAGCTGAACAGATTCGCCAAAACCTTGGTACCGGTTACAGCGACGTCTTCGTTACAGGGAGATGCCCCGTGGCCGGCGAAAATCAGCCGGCGAGTTTCCTCGATTGTGCGTATAAGCAGTTCCTCGTGTTTTGCAGCCTCCCAATAGTCGGATAGCATGGTTTGGATAAAGTTGAGCAGAGCGTTGAGCACCTTAGGATTCCGCTCAATCTCGATTTGGTCCAAAAGTTTCCCAAATATCCAGACGTAGCTACCGTTTATTTGTGGGCCGGGTGTTGACGCTGGTGCAAAAGGTTGGTCCTTCAGCTGAACGAGCATCTCAATAGCCTTACTACGACTCCCCGCCGACAGGGACTCGTCTTGTAGTATCCGCACGAAGATTTCCGCAGCATGACAATCAGCAACGCTGCTGTCCTGTGGAGTTAGGTACTTGTGCTTCGCGTAATCCAGTGTGAGCGACAATAAATCAGAGTCTGCATACTGGGGGAAGTCCAGGAAGAATTCATGAACAGAGTCCCGACTTCCGGCAGGGAGCTCATCCCAAACCTGCCAGATATCTTCACCCAGCTTCCTGACCATCGTCTCTCTGTCTCGCAGACGTTTCTCGTAATGGCGTTGCAGCTCCTCTTCCGGACTTGGAGTCGGGGACAGAGAGGTCTTGGTGGTATTGGCGGCGGGATAGCCTGATGGTGTCATTTCCAGGCAAAGACGGATGATGTTGATAATGATGCTGAAATCGAGCGCAGACACCTCGGGCCTGCGCTGCTCACTGGAAATGGCAGCGTGCAAAAGGCTGAGAATGTCATAGCATAGGCGGAATACCCCGTGCCCGGCGGCGGAATGTAGCTGGGTAAGAAACTCTGTCAAATCCAGAATAAACTCGCCGTCGTCACGCCGCTCATCAACAAGAGCTCGGAGATGGTGAGTAGCACCTCTGGCATGTGACAGATTTTTGCTGCCATTCTCGTGGGTGGGTGTTTGCAAGAAAGAATAGAGTGCTTCCATGACCTCTTTATGTAAATATCCAGAGGCGAGAATCCGTGAGCAATCGAATAGGTGCTTTGGAAGCTTGGATAAGTTGGCGGCGGAGGCGCATAACACCACAAGTGTTTCGTCAAGTCCTTCCCTTGGATAATCAAAATGCGTCAAGATTGTGTAAAGGACGTTGACACCAGCGTCGATGTCTTCTTCTCGGCTCGCATTCAGACATAGGGTTGTGACGCAGGCTACTGTACGAGACAGCTCGAGCGGATCGAAGCCCACATTACTCGACTCGAGATAATCGGAGACGTACTCGAGTAACCAGTGCAAGTGCTTCTGTTCCTTGACAGCAACCCCAGACCTTGAGTTTTTGGTTTCCTTCCTTGCCTTGTCTGCTCGCTTGGACCAGAGAGGGACCCACTGGATCAGCAGAGACAATAAAGACTCAGGAAGCGGACGGCCCTGATCATCTTTATGGATGTCGAGCAATCTAAGTGATACATCCGTTCCAGACTTGAAATTCCCGAAACTGAGAAGCCATGAACGTGCTTCCTCGGGTGAGTCGCCGAGCAAACGTCCTTCATACAGGACGCTGCTTAAATCCACTGGGGATTCGTCCTGGGGCAATTTCTCGGGGTTTCGATCAAATTGAGAAGCATTGTCTATATTTCGAGAATTCTGGGCCAACACTGGTATGTGCCACAGGGATAACCTTCGGGCCTCTCTATCGGGATGAATGTTGGACGGCCTCTGTTGGGATGGATCATTTCCAGTCGACATACGACCAGGTCTCGCTTCTGCCCAGATCATTGTCAGCAGGTGGAAAATCGCCCAAGGCGCGTTGAAAAATATAGTAATTGAGCTGCCCACAAGGGCAAAAGTTTCCCATTCATACGGCAGGAATGTTCAAAGACCAACAGCTGACGATACAAGGCTGCGGCCAAATTGAACCAACAAATGTTTAATATAACCTCGAGTGTGCTGGACGTTTTTAAATGTACGCTCAAAGACCAGTTCACTCTCGCAGTATCACCACTCCAAGCAAGGAATTAGGCAAGTGGGGTCAGACTTACCAAGACAGAAGATCTCAAGAAGACTCGTAGTAGAACCAGACGTTGCAGCCGCTGATCATCGGCTAGATGAGGCCGAAAATTTTCAGGTTGATAGGTTCAGGCTGAGCAGGGTCTGGACGTCGGATCAAGCGACCAGCGATAAGGAACGTTTTCTATCAGGTTGGGGCCTCAGATGCTTCCTTGCGATAACGCTAACAATCCCTTCGAAGTTTGATATCGGAGGATGACAAGAGCGGCATTGTTTGACAGAGACGGGACTCGAAACCAGCACAATGACAGAGAGAAAAGGCAGAAGTTGTCGACGTTATCGGCGATAAATGGCGAGTCAGGATACAGTGAATTGCAGTGGCCAGATCGGCAGCAGCAGCAGACGACAAAATCAATCTGAGTTGTTGGACAACTTGGAACGCGGCTGCGCGTGAGGCTTGTAGAGAAGATCTTGCCACTATTACCGCTGTCAACGGGTTCATCAGCCACACCCACTGCACATCTGTGGACAGCGATAAGGAGAAACACAGTGCAGAGTCTGCACTTCATAATGACTTCATTCTGGCACTACTTCACGTGCTCCGGCTTTTCATTTCCCTCCCACTGGCAGCCGAAGAACAGTCACATGATACTATATCACGTGATAATGCCCCGTTCTCGTACAACAGTGCTGTCATCTACTCCGCCATACCAGTAGTCAGCAACATTTCGGAACAGCAGGCGATTGCGGACGCAGTTTTCAAGGCGGTCAGAGAACAATTCTGCCGCCTCCACCAGCAAACAACTCGAAGTTCCAGTTGCTGCCACTATTCACAAACAGTCCAAGTAAACAATCTCTCAGATCGAGTTCCTCCGCTCCATTCTTCTGCGTGTGTACACATCTGGTCTACGTGCCACAGATATTTCGAACAGCACCTTTCGCGCCCTCTCAGCTCCCGTAACCCATTACCACATACTGCGAGCGCATCCGTTGTTGGTCAGAATCATGCGCTAGAATCCTCCACTCAACCAGCCGCCCTTTGTCCAGATTGTCGATCATCCTCACCATGGCTAACTTGCAGCCTCTGGCTCAGTTACTTGACGCCAGTCTCGATCCGCGTCAAAATAAAGAAGGTAGGGAAATACTTTGTTCTCCTGCTGCCGATCACTGATTAACATTCCTTCTAGCTGAACTCAAGATCCGTGCGGAAGAAAAGAAACCGGGCTTCGCACTCTCTCTCCTCCAAATCACAGCCTCGGACCAGTTCAAATACAACACGCGGCTTGCGGCTGCCCTATTCTTCAAGAACTTCATCAAACGCAACTGGACCAATGTGGAGGGCGAGTACAAGCTACCGCAGCAAGATGTCAACGCAATCAAAACCGAGATCGTGGGACTCATGATATCTGTGCCTCGGGGCATTCAGACTCAACTGGGCGAAGCGATCAGTGTCATCGCAGACAGTGACTTCTGGGAGCGCTGGGATACGTTGGTTGATGATCTGGTGTCTCGGTTGAAACCAGATGATCCAGTGGTCAATGCAGGAGTACTCCAAGTCGCCCATTCCATCTTTGCACGGTGGCGGCCGTTGTTTCGATCCGATGAATTGTTCACCGAGATCAATCATGTCCTTACAAAATTTGCCCAGCCCTTTCTCACGCTGTGGCAGAGTTTGGATGCCTACATTGAGAGCCATAGCAATGATAAGGAGGCACTTCGGAATGCTTTTGCAGAACTCGACCTTGTCCTTCTGCTCTTTTATGATTTATCCTGCCAGGATCTGTCACCGGTCTTTGAAGACAACCTGGCAGGCATTTCGGGCCTGCTCTTGAAGTATCTGGTGTACAACAACCCTCTTCTGCAAACCGACGATGAATCCGAGGCCGGCCCGTTGGAAAATACCAAGGCCAACATTTTCGAGGCACTATCCCTCTATATTGCCAAATATTACGATGATTTCTCCAAACATGTCCCAAGTTTTGTGGAGAGCTCTTGGAATCTTCTGACAACCATTGGGCCGGAGCCCAGAAACGACATCCTTGTCAGCAAAGCTCTCCACTTCCTGACCCAGGTTGCCGGAATCAACGAACAAGCGCAAACGTTCAACAATCCCAACATCCAGACCCAGATCATCGAGAAGGTCGTCCTTCCGAACGTGGCTCTGCGAGATTCCGATATCGAGATGTTTGAGGATGAACCCATTGAATTCATCCGTCGAGATCTCGAGGGCTCGGACAGCGAGACACGTCGGAGGGCAGCGGGGGACTTTTTGCGCCAATTGAGCGATCAGTTCGAACAGTCCGTGACCGGAATCGCCATGACATATGTACAGAAATGCGTGCAGGACTTTGCTGGTAACCCGCAGGAGAACTGGAGGGCCAAAGATACGGCAGTGAGCTTGTTCCATGCCATTGCTGCCAAAGGTGCTACAACATCGACGCATGGAGTGACCAAGACGAACCCCCTCGTCGACATTGGCGATTTCTTCTCAAAGAACCTTGCAAGTGATTTGCAGGACCAAAATGCCCAGCCGCTGATCAAGGTGGATGCGATCAAATACCTCTACGTATTCCGGAGTATCATCACGAAGGAGCAATGGCAGCTGGTCATGCCGTTACTGGTGAACCTGTTGGGAGATTCGAACTTTTGTGTTTACACCTATGCAGCCGTTGCGGTGGAACGAGTACTGGCCATGACCGACGAAACTGGAAAACCGGTCATCGACCCTGATCATATCAAACCCCTGGCAAGCAGTCTCCTTGAACATCTGTTCAGCCTGGTGGAGAAAGACCAAGCACCACAGAAGGTGCAAGAGAACGAGTTCGTCATGCGCTGTATCATGAGAGTATTGATTGTCATCAAAGACGGCATCTCAACCGTGGCCGAGAGCGTGCTCCAGCATTTGACCACCATCACCACGATCATATCCGCCAACCCCAGCAATCCCAAATTCTACTACTACCACTTTGAGAGTCTAGGAGCCTTGATCAGGTTTACACCGACGGCACAGTCAGAAGCACTTGGCGCTCATTTGTTCACTCCGTTTGCGGCCATTTTGGCCAACAATGTCGAGGAGTTTGTGCCATATGTTTTCCAGCTGATGGCCGCTCTTCTCGAGGCCGAGCCCAGCAAACCTTTGCCGGCACAGTACAGACCGCTGATCGCCCCCATCCTCGGTCCGACCTTGTGGGAACAGCGCGGCAATATCCCTGCCTTGGTCCGACTGTTGTCTGCCATTATCCCCCGAGCCGCCGATGAACTGATTGCGGCCAACCAAGTTGAAGCAGTTCTCGGAATCTTTCAGAAGCTGGTGTCAACCAAGATTTATGAGGGTTATGGGTTTGATCTTTTGGAGACGGTCATCTCCACCCTGCCGCCTTCGGCATTGGAACAGTATTGGGTGCATCTCCTGAACATCATGCTTACGCGTCTGCAAGGGAAACAGTCTCAAGCGTTCCAGTTGCGATTTGTGCGGTTCTACCACTTTGTGTCGTCGCGCGACGACAAGGGGCTTGGAGCGGATTTCTTCGTTGCAGCCACGGACCGTGTTCAGCATGATGTGTTCCGCCAACTTTACTTGAGCATCATCTTGCCAAAGACACAAGAACTCGCCCGGCCGCTGGACCGAAAGATTGCCGCGATTTCCTTGACCAAGACACTGGCGGATTCGCAGGCGTTTGTCGACCGATACCCGAAAGGATGGCCCTTGACATGTAATGCACTGTTGAAACTTTTGGAAGATCCTCCTCTACCGCCAAAAGCTGATGACATGATTGCCGAGTTGGACGTCGAAGACAGCAGTTTTGGCGTCGGTTTCACTCAACTCAATACGGTTCGACGGCCGATCAGTGATCCCTTTGCCGATATTGTTGATCTGAGAAAATGGGTGGGCCAGTATCTCAAATCGGCTGATCAGAAACATGGTGGGAGAATAGGAAAGGTCGTCAATGAGGCTTTAAGTCCGGATGCCAAGAAGGTTCTGAGCGCTTACATGACTTTGTAGTTGAACCAGGGGAGGTGATATTATGGCAGAGAGGATGAACCAGCCGGAAGTGAGAGTGTGAGACGCGAACAGAACAATCAAAAGTCATGTACCTGGTACACACTGCATTTGGCGATAGATGAAAAGTAGAAGCCCAGACTTGGAAGTTTTGCAACCCTAGGATATGCCAGTGGACCATAGATTGATCCCCAGACTACTATCACGTGCACAGTCGAGTTAGAAAGAATGTACTAGGTAGGTAGTATACGTCGGTTGTATACCACTCGCACTTGTTAAGGACACTTCGAAATCGCAGTGGTACTGGAGTACTAGTAGTGGTATGGACCATAATGCGGTTGGGCCAGCCTTGTCCCAGCCTTGTCCCATGGCTTACGGCAAGGCTTTGCGGCTAACCTGCCCTTCCTTGGAGTTTGATTGGCGGAACTGAGGGAGCAACGTCCAACTCCGACTCAGGATCCCGCAATTTGAATGCCAACGCTGTAGATTTATCGCGAAGCCCTGCAGTGGTCCTCAGACGAAGGTTATCTTTGATCCGATTCCTGCCTGGCATGTAACAAACCAACAGGAGTAGTATGCATTGGATCCGTCCATTGGCATGGCGGGACACTCATGGCACCGGTCTATCACGACCCAAATACAGAGGCTCGACATGATGTTAATGCGCAGCCAGTGCCGGCGCAGCAGGACTGTATCTACATCATCATGGACGAGGACGTCGAGGTCGAGTTCGAATCCGAGGTCGATTGCGAGTGCCAGCGCAACGACGATCCAGGGGATCTACAGTAGCGTTCACTCGCATCGTCCTCTTTGGCCGTGGCCGGTGTCGTGGTGGACGAAGACAGACCCAGCTCAAAAGAGTTACACCCCAAAGTTGGACTACTCGTCCTTTCATCCGTATAGCACGAGTGCGCCGGGGACGACCACCGGGACCGGTCCCTCAACCGCAACCTCTACGACATCCGAGTCCACAACCCCAAACTTGAACTCGAACTACGAAAAGCCATCCACCGAGACCGACTCCGAGTCTTTGGGCTCCTCCAAGTCCGACGACAACCTCGCCGGCGCTACCAGCAAAACCCCCAACGAAAAGTCCAAACTGACAGCGAAAGAAAAACGCAAATCCAAACAACTTCCCCCCCGTCCAACCCTCCCCGACTCCGAAATCCACCACGTCTACCTCAAAGGCACTGGGCCCGGCGGGCAAAAGATCAACAAGACGAATTCCGCGGCGCAACTGACCCACCTGCCTACGGGGATCGTAGTCAAATGTCAAGCGACGCGGAGTCGGGCTCAGAATCAGGAGATTGCGAAACGGTTATTAGCGGAGAAAGTTGAGTTACTCCAAAAAGGGGATGAGAGCAGGGCAAAGAAAGTTGAGGAGAGGAAGAGTAAGAGGAAGAAATCGGCGGACAAGAAGAAGAGGAGGAAGTATCGGAGGTTAGAAGAGGAGGAACAAGGAGGAAAACAACAAGAAGGAGAAGGACAAGAACAATCAGACGAAGAACATCAACCACAACGATAAGAACAAGAATAAGAAGCAGATGATGGCCCCTGAAGATGAAGATGAGGCCGATCCGAGTCATGCCCAGCAGGACGAGGAGTCAGACTACTGACTGGAGGCAACCTACTGACTATGAACGGGGACGGGGACCCCATGGACGTCAACGTGCACCTTCAACTGAGACTGACGAGGCTGTATTTCCGCTCACACACATGCAACCTGAAGCTGGAATCGGAGGGTGCGACGGTATGAAACCGGTATCGGATCCCGTTTGGAAAGAAGACGAACAAGAACAAGAACGAGTAACACAACACGGCTGAAACACCTACTTGCCTACTGGTACCTATTGATATTGCACTACCAGCCGGGCTACTACTAAGTACCATGGTACATGAGAACCTGCAGCACTGCAAGCGCACAGCACGGCACGGCATGGGCGATAGTTGAATGGTACCTCCATGTACCTGCCTAGGTATCTAATGTATGAATGATAAAAGCGTGGCGGTCGAGTTTGGAATGCTGGGTACTACCATTGTACCTACTTACTACCTGGGTACAGTACATACCTAGGTAGGTGCCCTTACACATACACTTACAGAACCTCCTACCTGAGGCTTTGACCATTGCATCGCTGTTCAAGTTGCGAGGAACATTGCAATATTCGACGAACCACAAATCAACTCATCCAACCCAGTTCAGGCTAATCCAATTCAACCGCCGCCATGAGGACAAAGGATGCCAGAATAGAGGAAGGGAAGGTTGTCTCACTTCACTCTTGCTACCGTTCAAGTTGCAGATCCCTGGCATGGCATGCATGGCTTGTCTATGTCATTGCATCCAGGTATTCATCTTGCTGTTTCAGATACTCTTGTCGAATTGCGACCAAGTCCTTGACTCCAGGAGGACGGTGTAGAACCAGAAACAAAAACAGGATCAGACATTCTGATCTCCTTTTGTCCTGTTTTAGATACATCTGTAAAATATAAAGAAAAGACGATAGAACCACGTACATATGTCAATATGACCATGGCGGATACTGACTCTTTTAAGTCCATTCTATTTTGATTTTGGAGTATCTACCTGTTTTGTTTTGTTCTACTCGATAGTCTTCTCCTTCAAGAAGATACCGTACTTGTCCTTCAACTCCTTTTGCAAGGGCTCGACGATATCCCAAGTGACAGGAGCCAAAATGCCCTTCTTGTTGATGCGGCCGTCCAAGACCATGAGACACGCCACAGCACAGGGGACACCGACCAGCTTGGCCATGGAACTATACCCGTTCGGGTCACCATAATCGCAGAGGGTGCTGGTGCGAGTTTCAGTTGTGCCGTCCTTATGCTCAATTTCAAACTTGTGCTGCAGCATGACCATATCACGCTCGTCCTTTTCGTACTGCATCTTCTCCTCGAGCGTGGCGCACAGGGTGTCCAAGGGGTTGCCACGCGGGGTGATGGGCTTGTCAGAAAACAACCCCAACCATTTCAGACCAGAGATAATCCGCTTCTTCTCGGCCGTGTCGTTGAACTTGGTCCGCGAGCTGATGGCCCACGCGAGATCGAGTTCCGTGGAGCTGGTGGCGCCAATGATCTTTTGGGTGGCTTCCTTCCACGTCAGGGGTTTGTCCGAAGGCTTCAAGAAGTCCTTTTCTTCATCGGACAAGAAGCCAATGTCAACCAGCACCTTGACGAACTCCGGGAATCCCTGGTATCTCCGGGTTCCGCGAATCACCGTCTGTGCTTCGGGAATGTTGTACCGTTCCCGGTATGGGGTGGAGTCACGGTTGGGGTAGGCGACGAAGGCGAAGCCGGGGTAGATGAAGTATGGTTTGGCGCTGTTCATCAGATCAGGGCCGGCAATCTCCTTGATCTCGCCGTCTTGATAGTATTTGGCTGCGTTTCGCAGCGCCAGCAACACTCCACGGCTCGACCACGAGAACTTGTAGCCCAGAGGATTGTCGCTGGCCTCGGGAGCCGGAAGACCTCCGCAGTAGGACCAAAACGACTTGATCTTTCCGCCGGCCTTGTGCACTTCCTCGATGATGGAAACAGCATACAAATGGTCGATACCGGGATCAAGCTAGTCGTTGGATTTTTGTCAGCACGTGTTTCTTGACATAAACGTGTGTATATAAACTTACACCAATCTCGTTCAAGACCGTGATGCCGGCCTCCTTGGCTTGCTCCTCCAACTCCAGCATGGCCGGGGAGACGTAGCTGGTTGTGACGACATTCTTCTTCTTACGGATGGCAGACTTGATGACCGTCGCGTGGAAGGTGTACGGGATCAAGCTGATGGCCAGATCGGCCCGCTCCATCTCCGCGTCAAGGGCTTCGGCGTTGGTGACATCGAGAGAGATGGGTCGGGTGTTTTTGAGGCCCTTGGCCAACTTCTTTGCGCTTTCGAGAGTTCGGCAGGCTGTAGAGTGACATGTCAGCATTGTCCCTGCTTTCAGTTTGACTGTAATTGACCTACCGACTGTGACTTCGACGCCAGCGTCGGCGAGGATCTGGACGGTGGGTTTGGTCACGAAGCCGGCACCAAGAAGGAGGGCCTTCTTGGTGTTGTAGCCCAGCTTGGACTGGAGTGTGGTCACGATGGAAGCCATTGTCAATGTTCTCGGCTGTTCGAGTCGGTTTTGAGAAAGGAAAAGGAATGAGTCAAATGAACAGGACTCAAATCACTGGCACAAGACTTCCTACTGTCGGAGCAATGTTTCCATTGGCGTCGGATCCAGAAAAATTGCGTCGCCGCGAGTGCGGAGTTGAGCGTCCACGATTCAACGAATGCAGGGAACAGGACACCGATGCCCGCAGCCCCTCCAAAGGTCTCCACGTGATGGGATATCCCTTAGTCATCCATCCTCCCCACGTTCTGTTGCAGTCCCCAGTCTCAGCGCCCGGCTCATCCCTATTCTCACCATTGCATACTACTACGAGACTTCCAATGCCACGAGGATTGTTATTGCGCAGAGAGGACGAATACTGGCAAAGGCGTGTTGATACTGGCCTGGTCTGCTCGTGCTGATGCGCGTAATTACTCAATCTAGGTGTACAGTATGTCAATGGCGTTTGTGTCTTAGAGTACTACGTATTTTCTCACTCAGGGTGAACAGCATACAGAGTCAACTAGAAATCCTCTTGCAGTGGAAAACACGAGCAGTGGACGGAGCGCATGGGCACCTGTATTCTTTTCGCATAAACAATTGCTTGCTTCGGAACGCCACAAATGCAGATTTGCTGACTTTTTGTAGCCCCAACACCCTTCTCAGCCTGAACCTCAACCTGACAAAGATGCAGGACAGAAGAGATCGATATAAATATGCAGCCTGCCCTTTCTCCATGCAGTAACTCGAATCAACCACTCTAGGCAAACAAGGCCTGTTTCTGCGGCAACTCGGTCTCATACTCGATCTCGACCCGACCAGTCTGTTTCTTGCGAGGCTTAGGAGGCGGAGCGACGCGTTTCCTCTTTTTGCCTTGAGCAGTTTTGTCATCTTCATCTTCATCATCCTCCTCGTCATCCTCACTATCCTCCGAAGCACCCGTCTCATCGTCATCCTCTCCTTCATCGGCGCTCTCGCCATCGAACCAATCATCAAAGTCCTCCATTTCATCCCCGCTGGCCTCGAGATCCGAAACATACTCAACCTCCGCTTCGGCCTCATCTTCATCCTCGAGCAACTCCTCATCATCTTCCTCGAGCTCCTCTTCACCCTTCTCAGCCTTCTCCAGGCCCCGCAGGACCTTCTTCCAAACATTTTCCTCGACATTGATAGGACGATCGCCATAAGCACCGCTACGCAACCGGTCAATGAGTTCACGCTCGATCGCCCTCTCGACCTTAGCGGCGCTCTCGGCCTTCCTCTCGCGCGTCTCCTCCCTCCGGCGGATCTTGCTCGACAATTTCGGCACCAGCTTTTCACCCAGCCTCTCTTCCTCCTTGGCCAGGCGCCGCTGCCGGATCGCCACTTGCGTCAACCGTGTCAGCCGCTGCTTGCATTTGTGGATGTAGAATTTCGGCCAGTAAATCAATTTCTCGTCGATCTGCGCCAGCGCCTTTTCGTAGTTGTTGGCCAGCCGGATCTTTTCCCACCACTTGGAAGGTAGGTGTGCCCGTTCCGGTGACTTGATATATAGACATAATGCCCCTGTTTCGGGGTCTGGTCGAACGGTCGCGTACCGTGAATTGGCCAGCGGGCATGATTGTCGGTTGCAGAATCCCGTCAGGTTGTATTCGT
Source organism: Exophiala phaeomuriformis (assembly GCA_010883475.1). Taxonomy (NCBI): domain Eukaryota; kingdom Fungi; phylum Ascomycota; class Eurotiomycetes; order Chaetothyriales; family Herpotrichiellaceae; genus Exophiala; species Exophiala phaeomuriformis. Next base: position 948,082 of record JAAAJI010000075.1, on the reverse strand, counting down.
TGCGGCAAAAGTTTTGCTCTTTGGTGTTCAATCTAGAGGCAAAGAAAAAAGTTGTTAGACTCGACTTCGATCAAAGCAAGGTACTTTTTCTTTAGTTACGTGTTTCGTTACACGAGAAAATTTGCCGACGCAATCACCAATCATTGGGACGATCATTCATGAACTGTGGGAGACAAAGAGCGTGAAGAAACATGTTTGCATACTTTAGTTTGAACGAGCAGAATTGCTGGTTGATCACCTGCCACACAATCTCGTCTGAAGCCATGTCGAAGGAATCGAAAGTGACGATGGTGGTGCGGAAGGAACAAGACTGACAATCCTTCTTCGACGACGAGGATAGAGGCGCAGGGGAGAGAAAGAATAGATGGGAGGCCTCGTCTTTTGTTTTCTGTAGAATCTCAAATCTGCGGCGCAGGCGGCGGCGGCGGCAGCGCAGGATCGACGAAACAAAATTGTTTCTTTACTACAAACTTTCCGGCGGAGCATTCGGCAAACCTGCCACTCTGGTTCTTATCGACAAACACCGTGTTTGACATGTTTGCTGCGCAGAGTCCCGAGCCTCGTCCTTCGTTTCTTCCCTACTGCGGGTACTATTACTACAACGTAGCATTAGGTAGGTAGCGACGCGAGGATGCCAATCGTGCATCGATGCTTCTTGACTGCTAGTGTGGCTATGTGGTGTGGGAGACAGTACAGCGGCTCCCCTTGGATCAGGACCTCTGAGACGCCCAGTCTTATCACTACGTACCCACCTAGGTACCTAGGTTCTGCGGTACTGTGCCGGGAAGACCATTCCCAGAGACCGTTGGCCGACTCCTGCCTCCCATGCACCACATGTCTCTGCGCTTGTATCCACTTCGCGTTATGGCAGATTCTGTCATGTTGGCTGATCACTGCGGCGTTTCCTTTCATTTGGCTTGTCCTGAATTGAATGGCTGTTCATTCTGCCCACGGGAGTGGTGTGTGGAATGGCGCTGGGTTTGCGTCTGAATCAAGACTCTGGCGAGCTTCAATTCAGCTCGTTACTTGCGCTCGGCGCTTGCCCTCAAATCATGGCGGATTGCAGTACCTCGTCAAGCAATAGCCGACCTACATTGACATAGGGCCGACTCATCGAAGAGATTCGCACCCACCACCATGCAGGCTAGAGCTGCTTTTGGGTCCTTGCACGGTTCGCCGATGGCATCAACCATCAAAAGACGGTGCTCTCTCGTCGACATAGCAGGCTGTTTTTGCCGAAGCGTTGCTCCACTAGCAGTTCCTGCACTTGACTGGACCAAGGCCGAGTTGTGCTCCAAGTGTACGCTGTAACCCTTGTCAAGTCTTCGGCGTAAACCTCGCCACCAACCAGGCAAGGTCATTCTCATGAGGCTTGGGCCACTTGGAGTAATAGTGCCAACGGTGCTCGTCCCTGTCCCACTTGCGATTCGGCACAAACGCCTCGACGTTGTAGTAGTTGTCACGCATGTAAATAGGTTGATAACTAGGCGGACCACTTCGCTCCAGGAACTCATCTGTCTGAGCAGCAACATCTTCATCCGTGAGACGGTAGAGACGCGGTCTGGCCGGTTGAACCGGCAGTATCTTGTCTCTGGAGTTCGGTCGATCGCTTTTATCTTTCCCATCTCTCCGCCATCGCTCCGTGCGCAGTATCGTGCGGGTAGTCACGTCCAGATGGATTTGGAGTATGCGAGCATGAGCCAGAGGACTATGCATGGCCTTCATGACAATCTGGGCGTTCTTCTCCAGCAGATCAACATTCCATTCGGGATTTCGACCACGCGGGATAATGGGAAGTGGTTCACGTTTGTCAAAGTTGGGCTGCCAGTGGGCAAGGTCGAGGATGATGCACAGATTGTTCCAGGCCAGCACACAGCTCATGCAGGTGCAAACTGTCGACGGGTCAATCTGCTTGATGTGCTGGTAAGGGTTTTTGTGGATCCGCAACCGATCCTGCCATTGTTGGCTCAGCAAGACCGGACGCGCCACATCCGGCACCTTTTCCAGCATCACAGGCAGCGGGAAGCATTGCCGCAACACCCAGTACCGACGGCTCATGATGTTGTCAGCAATGGCATTTTCGTTGTCCAGAATGAAGATTCGCATGGACCGGTTCAGACGTAGTAATGTGTATATGTCACTGGGCTGTAGGAAGCTCAATATGAGCAACAAAATTTCTGGCGGGAGGTCGAGGATCGATTGGATTTCCGATCGGATTTTCCGAGCCGACTGCTTCTTCTCTTGTCTTCGTTGCAACCGGGCCGTCTTCTTGGAATGCAATGCGAGTTGGGCAGTCGTGTCAATGAGAGGTTGGTCATCGTCTGACGAGGCCTTGTCCTTGTCGGCTTTTGCAGTTGCCAGCTTCTTGCCTCGACGAGACAGAGCAGCATTTGGCTTGCCATCAGGTTGAGAGGTTGCTGTTCGACTTTCAGAAATGCTTGATGAACGGCTCTGTGGTTGTGCATTGCTTTTGTCGGTATCCGGCCGGTTGATGGTATGTGGAGTCGAAGGCGCAAGGTCAACCGCAGAGTCTCTGTTGATCCTGACTAGGTCTTCGTCATTTCGAGACAATTGTGACCGCCGCTCTTCGCTACCGACCAGTTCCCGTTGACGCATTACCTCGACCATTGTCTGATCAGGGACAGTCGAAGTATACGCAGCATGTCGCGTACAATCTCCCGGGTGACCTTATGACATTAGTTTGCGAGTGAAACTATCTCCGTCTGAAAGTGCAAAGGATGTAGTCAGATCAGAATGTGAACAAAATTGAATGTAGACATTTAGTTGATTGTAAACCACCATTATAGTACCTAGGTATTGAGGTTGCCCAAAGTCTGCGGATCATGCGGGTCTTGGTATGTGACGCAACGACGAGGCTGAGCGAGGCTGAACTTTAAGGAAGCAAATGGCACCTTTCACGCCTGGTCCAGCCGCCGTCTGAACCACGATTAGCGAATAGAATTACTACAAGACATCAGTCATGGCCGGTCAGCATAGATTGCATTACTTCTTGACACTCTTCTTGCAGCCTATATTGAGAGGGCTTGAGGTTTAAATGCTATAAGACAGTTGTACCATGCCTCACATCCCAGGAAAATAGACCTCCGCAAAGTCACAGTAGGATAAAAATTCTGATAAAACATGCCGCGACACGGATGACCACAGTCGCCTTAGCCATTTGCCCAGCTCAACTCTCTACCAACCACTTCCTCAAGAATTCCGCCTGTGTGCCGGCGTTCCTTTCAAAGTAGGGCCCCGAATATGCCTCAAAGTGTCCACAAGGCAACAATTGCAACTGTTTAGGCTCCTTTGCACGAGCATATGCACCAAGAGCCAGGTCTGCAGGCGTGAGCACGTCACCGGTTGCAACGGTCATCAGGAGTGGTGTGGGGGCGATTTTGTCGATCAGTTGTTGTGGCTCATAGGCACGGAAGAGCTCGACCCTGGTGTTTAGGTCAGTGTTAACATCAACGACTAATGGTTAAGACAGTGGACCAACGTTTTGAGAGTTACGGCATTCTTCCAATTTGATTTTTTCTCCCACGAGGAAAAGAATTCATAGCTATCGGGGGTTGGTAAGGCTGATGGTTTCAAAGGATCGGCGTCAACAACGGGCACATAACCCGGTTCCTTGCCTTCCGCCCGGGCAATTCTATCTATGGCAAGATTAGCCTTCGAATCGAATCAGGATGGCTTTTCTCAGTACCTGCGGCAAAGTTGGCACTGAAGCCAACCGCAAAGTCTGGGCGAACAAGACGTCCAAAATTGTCCCAGCCACTCACGCATGGGACCTGGCTGAGCACGACCTTGACTCTTCTATCGACGGCACCGACGTAGAGGACATGGCCACCACTGTAGGACGAACCCCAGATCCCGATCTTATCAGGATTGACCTCTGATCTTGTTGATGCGTATGTGATAGCATCGGAAATATCACTGCATTGGGTCATAGGGACAATTTCACTCCTGGGCTCGCCTTCAGCATGATCGCTGTCGCCGAACCCACGGTTGTCATAGACCAGACAGGCGATGGGAAGCTTTGAAACAAAGTACTCGGCGAAGGTATTGAGGTCCATCTCTTTCAAGGCGGAGAAGCCATGAGACATGACCAGGCAAGGGGACTTGCCCGAGGACAGGTCGCTGGTGTACAACCAGCCTCTGAGAGTGACTCGATCAGAGGTTTTGAATTCGACATCTTCTCGCCCCATGGTGTAGATGAGTATTTGGGTAATGTATCAGCTGTATGATTTGAACAAGAGACACGTTACACAAAGATCGTGAGATGGGCAATATAAGACGAAAGCAGGTGCATAAGGGAGCGAACGGGGTCCTTTCCCACAACCTCGGGCCTGAGATGACGCGCTAGAGGCAGGATCAGACGACAAGGGGGATCAAGGGCATGCTGCATTGGCATTTTTAAGAAGAGAGGGGATTTCTCAGCGACAGCAGCCGAGGCGAGGGCCTTCTTCCGAAAGGAACCTGGTCACAATGCAATCAGGAGTACTGCTGACTTCCAACCCCGCATGCGGTAGCGCTCGTAGTCTAAGGATTTATATATATCCTAGAACTAGCAGCGTATTCTCGCTTGTCGCCTTACCTGAGTAGGTAAGAAGGACAATGATGGTGTTATGAGTTTCCCAGAGGTTGAGAATAGTGGGCTGGCTTGGCTCGACCGGAACCGCAAACGCCAGTGTTAGAAGAGGCGAATGCTGGAAGATCTTACAGACGGATGGAGCTTGTGGAGGCATTCCAGTTTGGGCCGTGCACTCCCACAATCTGAAGCTGAGGCGCTATCGTCCAGCACAGCTCGTGTTCCTGTAGCACTCGAGTGTTTGCTCCGGGTTCAAGTTGTCTGCGATTGTCAAGTACAGGCGGTCCCGGGATAACTGAGCAGAGTCGCTTGATATGAGACAGAGATGTCAGGTGTTGACTGATGATTGAGCCAGCGTATACCGCACATGAGCAACTTGCCGGATGCCAAAGCATGCAAACTCGTGCGACACAACGAATTCGTCAGGTAACTGGGCCCTAAAGAGACTGGCATTGAACCATGTCGCCTAGGAGAGGGGACAGCGTTACAGTACTCCGCAGCGGAAGGTACAAGATGAACATCATCATCCCTGGCTTCGGTAGGGACGATATGTAAGTAGACATACTAGTAGATTAGTCGTAACCGAGGCCATGGCGCCGGAGATGCAAGGGTCTGGCATCGAATGGAGACGTCAATAAAAGAGGGCCATGCCGGCACAAAAGATGGCGGGGAGGAGACTGAAGGGAAGAAGGGGACTGGAGAAAACATGTAGTAATAAGCCCCCTCGGCTGCGAAGATGGAGACACGGTTATGTAACCACAATGGCTGACTAACAGCTCACGTGATCGGCGACAGTTTCCTCGAGGGTGACCTTGAAGACGAGGCTACCGACTCCCAGCAACTGTTACAGTTCTTCCGGTCAACCAATGCCGCTTCTCATGTCACTCAGCATCGCGTGCTCGTGGGGCATCAGCTCCTTATCAGTGAACAGAGCAACGGGCGGAGACACCTGCCTGCTCCAGAAGGATGGTTAAACTTTTCACCACGTACAAGGGTCAAACGCTGGCCAGATCGATCCCCGATGCCCGAAGTGGAGAACGGCGACCATCTCCGACTCCAGCACGCAACAGGTCACGGCCAGATCAAGGGTGATAACCCAACCAACATTCCCTTTGATTTCCTTGGTCGAACAGTGACGAGGTTATATACCAGCGAACCCAAGACAGAAAGCCCCTAAGGTACCGTACAATAATACGCCAGGGTGCTATCGTCGCGCATTGAACAGGGACACAAGGGAGACACTCTCGAGTGGTCATAACGAACCATGTCTTCCTCATACGACGTGGTGATCGTCGGGGCCGGCCTGGCGGGCCTTCAAGCAGCAACGACTCTCCAGGAAGCCGGTCTTCGCTATGTCGTCCTCGAAGCGCGCGATCGCGTGGGAGGCAAGACGTTGACATTGCGCGACCCCCAAACCGGGAAACCAAAGGCCGACATGGGAGCGGCCTGGATCAACGACAGCACCCAAAGCAAGATGTGGTCTTGGGCCAAGGAGCTGGGGCTAGAAACGTACGTGCAGAACGTTTCAGGCGGCGTGGTTGTGCAAGATACGGATGGAAGTAATATTAAATTCCCTTATGGCGATGTGCCCAAGGTCAGTCTACTCTTTCCTTTTCCTCCCCGGACATAAGATTGAGCGATATCCAGTTTTCTTCACAGGAAGACACCAAATCCTGTCTTGCAATTCGCGATGAAGTCGACAGGCTCTCAACTGCACAAAACCCGTCTATTTTCGCGGCCGGACCGCATCGACAGCAGCTGGACAATATATCGTTCGAGGCCTTTCTGCACAAAGCCAAAGCGACGGAAAAGGCCTTTGCAACCGCCCAAGTATGGACGCACGCCATGCTCGGCGTCGACCCGTCCGAAGTGTCGGCGCTGTACTTCATCGAGTACTGCGCATCAGGCGGAGGCTTGATGACCGTGCGTGCCGATGGCAAGCATGGCGGACAGTATCTCCGGATCCGACAGGGAGTTGGCGCATTCGCAGACGGCGTTGCCAAAAGACTGCGACCTGGGTCTATCAAACTAAACAGTCCGGTAACCAGCATTTCCCAAAGCAGAGCCGATGGTAGCGTGTCCGTGACGACGAAAGGATCTTCGGCTCAAACATACCACGCTCGCAAAGTCATCATCACCGTCCCGACGCCGGTGTACAAGACCATCAAATTCGACCCGCCGTTACCTGACGCCAAGACCGCCGTGGTCAATCGCACTCGTTACGGCTTTTATACAAAGTATCTCGTTACCTTCAGCAAGCCGTTCTGGGTGGACAATGGCCTCTGTGGCCTGGCACAATCGTTTACCGGTCCCGCTTCTGTGTTTCGCGACACAACCCTCGCCAACGACGGGATCTACACTTTAACATGTTTCCTGGGCGGTCAATTTGGGCGCAAATGGGCGGCGCTGGACGCCGAAGCCAGAAAGTCGTCTATCCTGAAACAAATCAGTGATGTCTTCAACAACGGTCAAGATGTGACGCCGTTGTTCGTTGAGGCCTTCGAGTCTTCCTGGATGCACGAGGAATACTCTGGTTGGGGATGCCCGTGCTCTTCTATGCCGCCGGGTGTCTTGGCCGATGGCTGGGAAGCTTTGTGCGCTCCTGTGGGCAATTTGCACTTCGCCGGCACTGAGTTGAGTACGGTTTGGAGAGGGTATATGGAGGGAGCGACCAGGACTGGGGAACGGGAAGCGCAAGCTATAATTTCAGAGCTGAAGGGAGACAAGACGAGGGCAAGGTTGTGAGTGTGGAGGGCAATGGATAGATTCCTATTACTCGGAATTGATTTCGGCTCAAGGACACGTCAATACGAGGCTCGTTGTCCAGCATTCCTAAACTGCCGCATGTGCAATCGTGCCTTGCTCAGCTGGACATCTCAACCACACAAGGCTGGGAATGACAACTCCCGATTATCGGCTGTTCTGCGACTCTTGCATTTGTCTCCCTTTCGCACTCGGAGGCATGCCAGTGACATAGACTGTAGTATTAACACGCAACAGTGTCGATCATCTCTCTGGCGCCCTCCACCCAGCCATTTAGTGCAACTTGAACAGACCCTCCAGCCATGGCGGGCCCCTGCAAAACCTCATGCTGTATTCTCTCCACTCACGCTCCCTCATCCTCAACATATATACTCCATACTATCATTATTCACTCCTAAAACTCGAGCGGAAGTCGAGAAAGAAACGACCCAGATTTGCCCACCGCTAGCCCTATCTCTGACTCGGCCTCAATTCGATACTATCACTTCGTGGGCGATGACGACTGCGGGGGCGGAGCAAGAAAAGGCTGTCATGAAAAGGGGTCAGGGGCTCCAGGCGAGTTCTTCGTCTCTCCACTGCACTGCATGGCACACTTATCGCATGTCATGACGTCGACGACTACGAGAACTGTCGGCGCTGTCTCATTTTGCTTTCTTCCTCACAAACGAACTACTGAACAGTGGTCAATGATGATCAAGGTAGTGAAAAAGATACGGGTCAATGCTTCGATACGATACCATACCACAGGAAGGGCATATCTAAAATCTAGTTTGGCACACTGCAGCCCCGTCTCCTCTTGTTATTCCCATCCAGCCTTATTCTCTTCTGCATTGTTGAGAATCGTCCAAACTTAACTTACCTCGCGTCAGTCAAAATATTTCCAACATATACTGTGCCAACCAACGTGGACGGTCTTATCCCTGGTGTCTGATATTCATCTTGACACATTTCGCCCGAGAAGAGCATCTAGCAAGAATCTTTTCTTATTTCCGAACTCAGATCAAGAAAACGCAGTCCCAACAAGTACCTCCCTCCCACCAGTGCTGCGACAGACAAGACACACACGACAAAAAGCTCAACTGAACCCCCCAGACTGCGATTGATCTGATTCAACATGTCTAATCTTGATCATCAATCTCAATCTCAATCCCAGACCCCCTACCACTCCCTCAAATACGACCTCCTTCCCCCCAACCACCCACACACGCCCCTCCTTCTCCCCCTTTTCGGCCCTTCCCACAAACCCTCAAGTCTCCTGCGCCACCAAATCTCCACCCTCCAAATCCATCCCGTGATTGAATCCCTCTTGCACATCCTCAACCACGACTTATCGTCGGCCCATTTCCTGTTGAGACACATGCAAGGAACCCCCAAGACCTGTTCGGAGGCCATGTACGTTCATGGGATTTTGCATCGCGTCGAGGGGGATTTGGACAATGCGAGGGCGTGGTATGGTGATGTCTGTGGCGAAGAAGTGTTTCGAGTTGTTTGGGATGATCCAAAGATGACGGTGCCGATAGGTGACGAGGGAGAATTGGGGATGGGAATGGGGACGAGGGAACGACGACGACAACAGCAGCCAGATGGAGAAGGAGAACAGCAGCCAGAGAGAAAAGGAGAACAACAGCCAGAGGGACAACGGGGACAATTTGCAAACAGAAATGAAACGAACGAGAGGCGGAAGGGGACCGAGAACGTGAACGTGAACGAGGGCCCCAAACGCGACGGGACAGAAGACCAGAAGAACGATGGTCATGACCATCATGACACCCATAACCAAGAAGAGAAAGAAAAAGAAAACGAAACCCAAATCAAGGATCCCACCACCGACATTGGCCATGACGATCCCCGCGATAACCACCGCGACCACGACCTCGACCATGTCAACAACAACTTGAACCACCACCACGATCCTGATTCTGATCCTGATCCTGGCCCTGCCAATGGCTCTGATCCCGATACTCCCCTCCAAAGAGACAAAGCCAGAGCCAGAGCTTTCTCCTTTCTCGATCTGATCGAGACATATAAATTTTCACTCCTCGGCAAAAGCCACAACAAAAGCAGGGCCAATAACAAGGAAAGCGGGAAGAAGGAAATTTCAAAAACACCACTATCCCAATCAGTGACCGATATCTCGATACAGGAGATCCTCCGCTTCCTCGACTTTTGTCAACGAAAATTTGGAACAGAACCCCTGCTGGACGCTTCCCATGTTTGGGTTTCCATGGCCGACAAGCACAAAGACAAGGCGGCTGACATGATCACAGGCGGCGAGGGCTGGAGGGAATTTTGAAAAATAAAAATAAAACCATTCTCTTCACTATTACGAGCCAATGTGAAACGGATGGAGCTAGGTACTCGTAGGTGACTTGATAAGACAAGAAATCATTACAGGTGCTACACGTAGACTGTTTTAAAAGAAAATATTCAAGGACGATGTGAAGAGCAATTCAGGAGCAATACTAATTCATTGTTGAAGTAAACTAGGAGTGGTCATCCTCCATAAACCCTCGATGATTTGCCATCATGGTCTGGGTCAAGGAGCGGTAATTCGTTAAACATCAATGTCAATGTTCATACATCAGTGCAGGGGTATCCCATTGTCTCTCCTTCGTATGCGGTCGTCGAAGAGGTCATATCTTTGACCGGAAAGGTTTACTTCTCGCTCGAGATTTTGTCGGCAAGATCTTGAAACAGTCAGCTATTGTGCATTCAAAGAACATAGGTAAAGTCAATACATACCTGCTGCAGTCTTACTGGCAGTGTTGAGAGCGCTGGCAACCGTGTCTGGAGCTTGCTGCAAGTATCCCTTGCCGGTCTCCTGGGCTGCGCCGACATTCTCACTGGCCTTCTGGCTAACGTTCGACGCAGTTTCTTGCGTCTGCTGAGCGGTGCCGGATGCGGTTTCTTGTGCCTTCTGAGTCAAGTCCGCTGCAGTATCCTGGGCTTTCTGAGTGTACTCGGCCGCAGTGCCTTGCGCTTGTTGCAGATAGCTCTTGCCGGTGTCTTGAGCGGCTCCGGCGTTCTCCTGTGCCTTTTGGGTGTAATCCGATGCCGTCTCCTTGGCCTGCTGGGTGTAGTCGACCGTGGTGCCTTGAGCCTTGTTCAAGTAGTCTTTTCCTGTGTCTTGAGCCGATCCAGTATTGGCCTTAGCCTTGTCTGCGTAGCTCGAGGCGGTGTCTTGGACATTCTGAGTTGCTCCGGACAGTTTATCACCAGCGGTGTTGGTGTTGGAACGGGTCTCATCAGACAGTTTCTGGGTGGTGGATTTGCTGTCGCCTAGGGAGATATTAGCAAACCCGCCGTAAGGGAATAGGTGAAACAATCACACCTGGTTGAACCAGTCCTGCAACGTTGTCCGCAGTACCCGAGGCAGATTCCTTGGTCTTGTCAAAGGTAGACTTCTGCGAGTCAGGAGTGATCTTCTGCTGGACTTCTACACAGCGGGTTAGCCAGCCTGTCAACAGGCAGGACCGACGGTATACCTACGATCGGTCAAATCTTTACGGCCGGTGTCAGACATGATTGTGGTTGCGAGCGTAACTTGGTTTGGCTGAGTCGAAGAATAGATTGATCAGTGAGTGCGACACTCTGTGGATCTGGGACGAGGCAAGAGTAGTGATGAAGAAGGATTTGAAAGTAGAAGAGAGTTGTTTTAAAAACAGGCAGAACAGGCAGACGAGGCGGTTTTGTTGGTGTCGCAATGTTCAAGTTGAATTTCAAGTTGTTGACGTGAAGGCGCGAGTGACTGCAATGTGATGCAATTGGGAAAGAGCTTGACGTCACTGGCAGCACGCAACAAAATCGTCACATGCGCTTCAAGTTTGCTAGCAGAGCATGTGAAGAATCCCATCCACCAACACGGCAATTCTTCTGGTAGAAAGGCCGTGGTCTCACAGTCCTCAATAACTGAATCCAGATTGCCAGGGTTCTTTCGAATACTCTAGCCTCTAGGAAATCCTGGCTACGGTACGCAGAAAGAATCCATGCCATCCATTTGCAACCCGGAATTACGCGATATCTAATTGAACTAATGGGGTATACGCACACTGAAAGATGGGCTTGCCTCCACTGAGCGGCACATGATGATGTTGTCCCTTCGCTTCGGCCTTGATACATTTGCCATTACCATCACCATCACCATGATTGTCAGAATGCCCAAGGTATGAGAATATGAGACATGGTCCTTGTATTCATCAGTCGACTCGCACCTCCTGTTCCTCTTCCAAAGGAGGCTGCCTTCCGACGCTGTTCAGATCCGCACCCTTCCCACCATACTCCTTGGGAATTAGTTCGCCCAGCCCTTTGACCTTGCTGTGGGTGAACTCCTTGGAGAGGTTGGCGCCGTTGCTCATGGGATAGAATTTTTTCAGAGTTTTTGGTGCCACAAAGAGCTTCATCAATGCATACACGAAGCCCATGAATGCCGGAACATTGACGAAGAATTTCTCCTTGAGGAGTTCGGGATAGTTCTGCGCGAAAACCTCAATGGTCTTTGTACTCGCCGCTTTGACCACGGGCGACTGACGCAGGAAGCTGATCGACTTGTAGTCATGGACCTGGATGATCTTGTACGGGTCGTGGTCCGCGGTGATGGGCTTGGTGGCTTTGGAAATGTCGAGAGACTGCAGAGCTTCCTCCATGAGGGCCACTCTCCATTCGATGAATCTGAAAATGTGGTCAGTCAGCCATTATCTCTTGTGCGTGCCGGAAAAAAATCTTGTGTCCCTTACTCGTCCAAGTTGCCAAACGTCTCTTCCATATTCTTCACACTGCCATAAATGTTCCAGGTAATGATTTCTTTGGCCTCCGGGTCCGCCGAGTCGGCTTCCCCATAGACTGTGACATAACCTAACCCCTGGAATTTGTTGCGGTTGAATTTCTTCTTGATCAACTCCAGCGGCTGCATCTTTGTTCGCCAATCGAGTGTTTTGCGCAGTTGGTCCTTTGCTTTGCCGACGTCGCCGTCATTAGCATTGAGATACTTCTGTAGGATGATTTGTGTGGGGACGTGGTTCGCAGGATCGGCTAGAGTGACACCCCAGATCTCACGGTGGCCGTGCGATTTTGCAAGAGCCCAGAGTTCCTCGATCGGGGTCGCTTTCTTGTCCGCCGCAGGTTCGGTCTTTTCAGTCTGCTGCTTGGGCTCAGGTGCGGTTGCCGGAGCGTCGTTGACGGTGGTCTCCTATTGCACTGTCAGCCATCAAAAACCCATCCATGTAGACATTAGGGGATTGTACAGTAGCAGTGCTAAACTTTTCAGCCGGCGCTGTTTCCGAAGCATCGGGAACCACTGAGGAAACTTCTCCCGACAGAGTGGTGTTATTCGGCGCCGCAGTGGTTGTGTTGACGCCCTCATCGGGAACCACTGAGGAGACTTCTCCCGGTAGAGTCGTGTTGTTAGGCGCCGCGGTGGTTGTGTCGTTGGCCATGTTGACTGGGGGTAGCACGTCTCAAGGACGAAGAGAGGACACGAAACAGACAACGAAGCCCAAGCACTTAGTCGGTGGCTCTTCGTGCGAAAGTCTTTTGATAATGGTATGCGTGCAGCTGTTCAGGCACACATTCAACGGCACAGTAGATGCGGTTGCGCGCGGTGTCCCACTGGCAGCTGGGTCTCGGTCCTCAATCTCAAGCCTTTGTTTACACAATCCGCCAGATGAATTAGGGATCCGATGAAGACACAAGAAAGACAGCACTTCTTTCGTGAAAGGCGGCAATATGGCCTCGAGAGCAGGTGATGATGATGATGGATAGTAAAAGCAACAGAAGCAGACTATGTTCTGATCAACTTGAATGGCACTGTACAACGTAGTCCAAGAGTGTTGATGGACCGTGGAAACCCGTCGATGTTTATCAGCTGAGAAATTCGGGGAATCTAATCTGATTGCGGAGAACAAATCACGTGCCTGTCCCGATTATCTCCGAGATCAAATCCCTCTGGCGATATCAGGTCACCTTATTCGGGTGCCAGGTAGTATCTTACAGCTTGAAAAGAAAGCAACTCCGACTCTTCTATAAATAATCAGATATCTCGCTTCAATATCTCTAACCGTAACTGCTGCATTTCTATATATTACCGACTTCATGCGACCACCCCTTCATAGCTGCGACCGGGTATCTTTATGCATACCGCGACCTCATACCATCCATCACTGTGTGCGTTGAAGTGTCATCTCCTTTCTATCCATCGGCCTCCCGAATGTTCATAAATCAATCAAAAAACAAATGCGCACTTCTGCCCGACGCTCTCTATAACCGAGCCATCGAAACAGACGCGGTGATATCACGTTGTAAAAATCACAGTATTGCAGAGGAACAAATCCCACCATTAAATCCGCACATCAGATTGGTAAAATGCTGACCAGCTCGAAATAGCCAAGGACTATTGTTGCGTTTGCCATCGGCGTCTGGTTCAGGCAAGTGGCCTATTTCGAAGCTGCCAGGTTCGTGTATTGCATCGTCATCAATTCGTACAACCGGAGCCGGGCTCGTCAAACAACCAGGAAAGCCGTATGCTTGAACGGTAAAGGAATAGGAATAGTCGAAGCACACGACAGGGTGAACTGTCTCGACCGAATGAGAGTTCCACGCCGAAGGGATCAATCACAAACTCATGGTCAGCCATTCCCATTCTTGGCTGTTGCCATGTGGACCTGGAGGAATAGCCTGTGCGCTCGAACTCAGCAAACCATTTTGCATCACAGAAGCCATGGTGGTAACTCCAGCTGAGGTAGACAGCGGGGTCGCTTTGGCCCGTGTGACAGTCGCTGGTGCCAACTTTGGTGTCGACTGGCTGCCATCTTGCATATCAGATTCACTGGGTGATGGTACACTTCCGGCCACAGCAGGCAAGTTGGTGGTCGAGGCCCGCGATTGTCTCCGTTGTCGTTTCGGTGTCATTTGAACAGGCCGGACCATGTTGGCCCCCAGAGCTACAGGTGGTTTGGGGGGTGCCGCAGCAATTGGGACCACTCCAGGTTTGCCTCCAGTCGTTCCCGTGGGGTACGTAGTGGGAGGCGTGGCGGCAGACCCCGAATGAGCAGATCCTTGCACTGAGGCGGGTGATGCTGAAGCTTGATCGCTTGCCGCATTCCCCGACGTTGGTGTAGATGCTGGTGTTTGCTGCACCGAGTTCTTGCGAGATGCCTTCTTAGCGGCCCTTGTCGCCGCCGATCCCACGGGCATTGCGTTACCGCTGCCACGATTCCGCTTTTTAATGACATCGGTCTTCAGAGAAAGCGGCCGCACAACACCATGTAGCTTGAGGAACAACCCGCATGCATTACAGAGAGGTTGGCCCTCAGGGTTACGACGCCACAACGGTGTAGTTTGCGTAAAACAATTGGTACAAGTCGTTGGAACTCCATTCTGGTCGGCGTTCTTGGGCCCAGGGCTGCCAGGCCGGGATGGTTGTCGGCTGCTGAAACCAGATTCGCCAGGAGAGCTGGTAGTGGACTGCATGTGATGGTTGGACAATGCGGGCGTTGACGTCGTCCTCGGGATCTTTTGTCTCCTCGGGTCTTGATCTCGGTTTCGGATGTCACTGATCGAGGCGGCCGAGCCATGAGTTCGACTGAGCATTGAAGAGCCCCAGTCCGGTGGTGAGTTCACCATTTCAGTAGCGCCCCCAATCCGAACCTGTTTTCCCCCACTGTACCGCGGCACGCTGCCGAATTCGCTGACATTAGGATCCCACTGCAGTCCGGAGTTGATATCTAATGTTGGGTCGCCCATCTGTCCGTAATCTGACTGCATCAGCAGACCCCCGTCGCCAAAGTTGCCATCATCGTCCTCTTGATCTGAATCTGCGCCAAATTGGAACATGTTGTCATTTCCGCCCATAGACACTCCAGGAGAGCGGCCATAATCTGGAACAAGGACACTGGAAGGATCAACGTGCTGCTGCATCGAGAACCCGCTCATCGCAGGTGCTGAGCCAACGCCGTTCATAGAAGCGTACATATGCTCATTGTTGCTTCCAAAGCCGAATTGAGAGGACATTGGCGTCATTAGACGACTCGACCTCTGCGATGGGTAGAAAGGCATGGCCCGCGGATGACTACTGCCCTGGTCAAAATAGAATTGCATATGTTCATTTTCGTGACCAGGCTGAGGCGTAGAGACGGTCGAAGGATAGCCGGATTGGGGTGGAGAGTATATATCCGTCGAGTTCAGAGAGGACGCCATGGAAGTTGGCGGAAACATATGTGAGAAAGGACCATTAGTGACCATGGGCGATTCTGCAGGGGAAAAGGTCAAGTTGTGTTGAAAAGAGCTGGCCTGGTTGAGGATAGGGTCATCGCTCAAGTGGACAGAGTCGAGATGCAACGCCATTTGGCCTTGGAAACTAGCCGGGCCCGTGAACTGTGTTGTGTGTTGGTCCAGAGTATAGTCAGGAACATGGTTGTCTATGTCCGAATTGTTGGTACCACTGGGAGCAATCAAAGGTGGTACTTGAGGAGAGAACTCCGCCGGACGTTTCCGATTCTGTCGCCAGGTTAGCTACCCCCTTCTTACAGATATGAAAATGGGAAAACTTACCCCAGCTCTTCTTTCGTCTATGCTGGTTTTGCGCACTCGTTTTGGGACATAGTCAAATTCTGAAGACCGATGTGTGGGCATAGACGTTTGGGGCATAGAAGAAGGCGGTAGCCCCTTGGGGATCTGCAGTTGTGGCTTGTTGCGTGCAGCAATTGGGATTCCTGCAGGCTGTGCGGACCTAGCCTGAGTTTCGGCTTCCGAGGGAGCTGGAGAAGTGATACCGGCAGGTGAAGCAACTGAGCTCGGGACGATGAAGTCATCCAGATTCATGGGGTCCATGTAATGCGCGTGGGGCTCAGGTTCTTCATTTCGCTCGGCTTGTGCATGTTGTTCAGCCGAGTTGTCGATCGACTTCCGTAGTTGCTGAGCAATGCCACTGGGAGCGGAGACTCGAGCGGTCGGCTTCGGTTGAGCCTGCTTTGCACTAAGGAAAGCGTCAGTGCCGGCCATGCGACTGTCGCTGCCGGGTTGGGTATTGGCATACGCTGCTTGCATTTGCTCGCGGCGACGAAGGTTCATAGCCATCATTCGCCATGTCAAATTTTCCATGCGCTCCTGGTTGGGCAACCTGGACTTCGTCCGGCTGTAGAGCTTCCATATTTGAGTGCCTAGAGGATCCTTCTTTTGCAGCTCCTCAGGAGACTCTGAGTCGGGACTCTGCGCATCGTTCTTCCAGTCCGGGAAGACAGTGTCCCGGAGCAACGACTCGTCGCCGCGACTAAAGGGTTGGGAGTTGGCGAGATCCAGATTGGAACTTGTGAATTTGGACAATTGTGAGGGATTAATACCAGCTGGAGCTGCAGAAGGTAAATTTGTCGGCGAGAGGTTGGCAGATGTATTTCCCGTCAGAGCTCCGCCTATGCTGGACCAGGTGGAGGAATCGGTGTCGTCGAAGCTGGAGGAAGGATGAGCGGTAGAAAAAGAGAAGTGGACGGCGTCGGAGTGGACAGCGGAGGTTGCGCGAGAAGCTGCAGTTCCCCCACGTTCTTCATAATCCGCACTGGACATTACCGGGGTCGACAGGAGTCGTCGCGTGCAGCAGGCTGGATGCAAACGAGCAACGGCGTTGATATCATCAGCAGCAGCGTCAAGCGAGCCACGAAATAGTGATGTGCTGAAGAAATGGTAGTGGCAGATGAGGTATTGGTCGTGGGAGCGGCAGTGTCATCACCACGAGACGAATAGCCGGCAGACACAGACAAGAAGTATGGCTGGATTCGGGCGTCGGCAACTTGAACAGGTGGGAGGCCGCAGACATGAGAGGCACGCAACCTATGAGAAGAGGGTCGAGTAGCAGCGACAGGGAGGCGTCGAGAGAGGGATGGGGATGGGATGGGATGCGCATGATGGTCAAGGCGCACGCAGGTGGACATCATACAGCGATGGGTAATGCCACTCACCTTCAGGCTGTGCCGTCAAGCGTCAGCCAGGGTCGCCCAGATGGTCCCAGAGGCCCGCCGACTGAGTGGAGGCCCATTGAAGCGAACTGGATCCCTGGGGGGCTTTTCGGGGCCTTTGGGGGAGCAATAAGCCGACTGGGCTTGGACTGGAGCGGGCCATGAAATCCGTTGGAGCGCAACGCGATGCGGCGGCCGAAGTGTCTACACCGGACAAGCTACGAGAAGCGGCTTAGGGACTTCTAAGTAGGTGCGTGCAACTTGGACGAGGCTTTCGGCTCGGGGGCAAGCAACCAACCCTTGGCGGCATCAGCCCAGCGATCGAGCCAATATGGTCACTCGACCATCTCTCTTCGAGAAGTACAGTACAGTGCCTCATTGGGAGCTCATACATCTACACTGTTCAACGCGCTGTTGGAACCGAACAAAGAAGTTCCGAAGAGAACGTGGTCGGCAAAACAAGAGATGCAGATCGAGTCTCACGACCACAAAGCTGATCATAGTCGCAGTGCTGGGTACGCTCCAATCTAGTTCCTCTACGTGGAGGGCATCAATCACCCTGTAGTCTGTTCTCCATACGTACAACGCTTCAATGCCTTACTGATTTTCATGTTTGATTGACACTCCTGGAGCCTGTTCCAGCGGTGACATTTTTCCTGCACTTCTGTATGGCTGGAGGACGAAAAGGGATTTCCGGGAGGGCCTGCAGACTTTGGTCGGCATGCCGCCGGTCGGTTCCATATAGAAGCTAACACCAGCGCTGGAGCCCACGAGCGGCAGAACTGGCGATGGTGAGAGCTTCGAGAAACGCAGGGTGCAGGTGGCGGCTGCGCTTGGGACGTTGGCACAGGACGACTTGGGAGGGATGAACTGGCAATCATCATTCGTCCAGCGACGTCGACTCGACGGTGCTGATGTTCAAGTTGGCAGCCAGCTTAGCTGCGATTGAGGGTCGGTAGAAATCATCATTTCTCAGATCGCACCTACCGGCAGGCCACCAGTCTTTCGGCGGGGCCTGCCTTGAAGTTTGGCTCAGCGCCAAACATGCCAAATGAAGGAAATAGGCTGCTGGCGGCCCCGTGCTGGCCTACAAGGGAGGGCTTGAAGGATGCATTATTGGACAAGAGCTGCAGGATGGGGGTGGTCGTTGATGTAGGGGAGGCCCAGTCACTACCTGGTATTTTACTAGGCACAGTAGCTTCTAATTGTGAGATCCATCGAGAAGTTGAACGGACCTCGTGTTAAGACCGAACAAGTCCACCCTTGGTGGTTTAGGCTGCCTCTGTTGTTCCCTGGCGTGGGTCAATTGGGGGTGTTACCTTCAAAATAGGTCCCGTACTAGCATCTGGGCAACTTCCAGTGACGTCCCGCCGGCCTGCGGGCTCCGAGTCGTTCTCGGATTCAGTCTAATGCCAGTGATGTATCTGCTATTACTACACCATGTTATTATTACTATTGCACTTCAATGCTGGGGCGGCGTGGGAGATGAGGGTGGTGATGCTCAGGACACTATGCAGTCATCATGGTATACTGCCTGTGTAAGGTATATATGCACAAAGAACAAAACTATTTAATTGACTGAGCGAGTCTAATAATAAGCGAAGAACTTGAAGAACACAATCATTTTGCTGCTGAGAAAATGACTCATCACACTGTCCCTCCAAACAGGGACCACTCACAACGGTCTTGTCGACGAATTGATGAGCGAAGGCAGCATGAGTCTGCTGTAGAGGGAGTTTATATCCCTCAGTAGCCTGACACAAAGGCAAGGTAACGGTGATCAAGCTCGGTTTCTAGATCTCTAGTTTGTACTGCTCTAGGCTCTGGTTCTCAGAAGGCATGCGTTTAGGTGTTTATTTCTCGTGACCCTGGCGGCTGCATGTGCATGGCGTAGAACAAGCAACAACGGTGCTTCTGGAGAACCCACCTGCCACCGCAGTGCCGGTGGAACATTTTCGTGTGCCACTTCACTTGCAGCAGCGCTCCACTGCTGTCAGTGTACAACATTGTAGTGGCATCTTGAATTGCCACGGCCCTTACACCCGGAATTGAGCCAGAAACCTTCGTCAACATGCGACAAGCTTATTAATGCTGTTCTTGTTGGTACCCTTGCGATGACAATCGCCAGGCCAACACCCTTACGCATGTATGCAGCTGAGTGACATCCCGGGCAAAGACATATTGGATCTCAATGTCCAGCAAAGCAGAGAGCAAGCGGAATGGAAGTTCGTCCGGTGGGTGTGCACGTCGAACATTCTATTCTCCTTCTACCTGGCAGTGCGTCAGGACTGCTGGTACTTAGGTAGTACTAGTAGTCGGTAGTAGGCACTGTAGGTAGTGCTACTAGTGGCCGTAGTACGACTAAGGCATAGTAGCGCCCGTTATGACGGTGCAAGTGCCTGGATGAGTGCTGCCCTGTGCTGATAAATCGTTGTAGGTTAGCTGAGATGATAAATTGTATACCGGGCAGATACGGGCGCTGCGATAGTAAGGTACTTGGTTCTCCTGCAGACTGCTCCAACTGTGGAGGTACCTGGTACCTTCTGTCTCCGCTGCGCTTCATCGCTGCAAGTTCTTCTCCTCTCTCCAGCGTCTGAATGCTACCACTATTATTCCTCCTCCAGCCTCCGACGGCTATACCGATGCAGTGTACAACTAGTCAATGGCTATCACAGTTCGGCCTTTTCCTTCGAAAGTTGCATACTACTTCCTACAACTTAAGAAAAGGCATCCCACCTCAGGCTGTTAACGTCCTGCAGCAGCTGTCCGTCCCCCTCGCCAAAGTAGCACTACCAACCGTGTGGTGAACATAGCAACCCCCCGGTCACACTACCATCTAGCGAATCACTACAATAGGAAGCGTCGAGAGGCGGACTCCCAAGGGGCGAGCTGCATGGCGTCGTGTACACCCCTGTCAAGACCCTTGCTCTCTGAAAAGTCCACCACGAACTGGCCATCCCACTTCGAGGCTTGACTTGACATGCAAGCCTACCTAAGCACAGTCTGGATACCTACAGGTACCCATATGGACAACCTGCCACAGAACATGGCTGCCGTGGCTGGCTCGTGTTGCAGACAAAGCAACACCGCCGTGGCACAGTGTACGTGTCCGTTTGCGATTCCATGCCGCCACACCAGGCATCTTAAAGTACCTCTCCGGTGACATCCCAAAGGATTATTAAAGATATCTTTAAGCGCAAGACAACACCAACACTACCAGAGCTGGCGAGATGGCGGCGATGCTCTCAGCCTGAATCACTTATTTTGTTCAGAAGTGGGCCACATTAAATATTCGCCCGCAATGCCGCACCAACCACTGCGACTAGATCACCGAAAGCATGTGCTTCATCTCCCTCCGCTGAAGTGAACCTCTGACGCGGTTCCGACTTTTTCCCTTCGGTATATCTCCGTCGCCGGGCCATGCCAGCCAAAAAGTCCCACCCGTAGGATTGGAAAGCACATGGCGTTGGATACCTTCATTCTAGATTCCAAAATTGGTGCGGCTGAGATCCCGCCAGCAGCGTTCATTCCTCCGAATTTACCCGGGCTCTCACAACTACTGTCTGGTCTCTCCTACTAGCATGGACAACTTGAACAGCGGTGGCCTTTCACCTGGCGTTCTTTACTACTGGGTCACATCGTGCTATGGGCTGCCAGTCTGATGATGTCCCTCGGAGGAGGGATCAGCACCCTGCAGACCCTTGCCAAAGGTTTGCGTCAGCCAAATCTCGACCGGAGAAACTATCCATGAACCGGTCTCGATTCGAGGTCTTTCGTTGGAATATTTCCCGAATTTTTGAGGAGCATGCTGCACACCACCCTAACTTTGGTCAACGCGCGGCTGGGACGGTTCGCATAGACCGCACATCGACGATGTCTGAACGGGCCAACTGCTACGGCGTCTGGAAGCGCAGAAGACTTCAACACCCGTGCTGTACACTACACGATGCAGGTGTCTATGACGCGGATAGCCTTAAAGCGCACCTTGCTAGCATCGCCTCGGTCGAGATTTCAAGTCACTGTTCAAGAGGCGCAACTCAGTAGTAGCAGGTCTCCTCATGCCTTATGGTGCCAATGTTCGACAGCTCCGGTAAGGGACGGTCCGGCAACAGTGTACATTTCAGATCTGTAACTTAATGGAACAGCCGGATCATGGTACTACCAGATCGTCGATCAGTTCCCGGGTGTTCGCATATACACCATGACTATTCCCGACGAGATCGCCATTGTTATCCATGGTCTTTGAGCCCACCCTCCGTCGTACACGACTATCAAGTGTCAGTTCATACTAGGGTGTTCTGCGCTGTGTCGTCAATAGGCGCCATGACACCGTGGACACAGCGATGTACCTTCGGTGCGATCTACTGGCGTACACAGTCTGCTTTCGCGCTCGAAGCGGTCTACTGAGACCAACCATGTCTCCTGCCGTGTTTGATTAGAAACCGAATTTCTTCTCTCCTAAACACTTGGAACATGCTCCGCCTTACACGATGGATGCCTATAGAAATTGGAATATGGATTAAACGGATGACGGTCCTGGCGACCGCTTCAGACCCTTCTTTAAAGGACGGTATATCAACAACGGCGACATCTTAACGAAGACGGCCAATCAAACCAGGTCCTCCGCATGTAGCTGGACTGCCGTACATGACGAACAAAGCTTTTGGAACTGTCGTAACCGGAGCCTCCTGACCTGATACTCAACCAGTGCAAAGGGCGGTTGGTGTCCTTGGCCTCCTCTCAAGATGGACTTGCCATGGTCGAAATGTACCATCCGATGCCGTTCAAAAAATGATTCCAAGGCGGACGAGGGATTCCACTCATCCCACACTCATAAAGAGGAACGATGGGCTTCACGCTTCCCACTCCCTCATTTCTAGCTCCTGTTGGAGATTAGTAGGCCTTCAAGGACGTTTGGTATTCCTGTATGGTCGTTTGTTAAGGGTATTGAAAAGCCACGGATAACAACAACAGCATGACTAAAAGCCTTCTGTTTCCACCCGCAGCACCCACAACCTAGGAGTTGACCCTGAAGAACCCCCCATATAGATCCACAAAGCCCCCTGTGGCGCCGTCAGGGCACGCGACCATATCAACCACTTGAGCCATGTCGAAGAAACAATCACCCAACTTAGCCTGTATGGATGTGCATCAAGGGTGTCAAGGGTCGATAGACAGGGCGACAGACTCTTGCCTTTCTGGAGATCGCAGACGGTTCTGGCAGTTCTGCACCGCGGACAGCAGCATCGACAGTCTTCATGGCCATTATTCTCTTGTCAATAGCCCCGAGGAGCGAGCATGTGAGTGGGAGCAATCGCAGCTCGTTGTTCTTGCTGGGACCGCACTCTGTTGTGCAGAGTCGACGCATAGAGCAATTGGAAGGGGTATGATTGGTGCAGGGTGATATCGAGAGGCGCTTTTGGTGGATGTTAGCTGCGTTGTTAGCAGCTTGACCTGTCATACAGCTTGTGGGTTTCACAGGCGGATCTTCCACCGCTCTTCATCCTTGTTCGGCCAAACCCCTCCATCACCCTTCCCGTCAGTTTGTGTATCCATCATGGAGACCACTTCAAAACGAAGCGCAGACTTCAAGTTGCAGCCAGCCTGGCCCACAACAATGGGGACGCCCTTCGTTATCGCTGCAGTGGTTCCCATGGGTACCTAGGTTGGTTTCAAAGTCATCCATGGTGGGCCAGCCAATCGTGGTCGCTCGAGGGCAGTATTCTGCATTGTATCCGGCGCATGTGCTATCAATCTTGGTCAGTCTGCTCAGCAAATGCATTTTGGTAATTGTCGGTCAGGCAGATTGCCTGACTCCATTGAAAGGGGCGCCGTGAAGAGCAAAGTGTTCTGCGTGGCTGTACAGGCTATGTTGCTGGCCGGCCAGCATGAACCCCCACGCTAGTGCTAGGCCCGTCTTGCCAGACCTGGAACGCGCACTCGCTGGATCAGCTCCTAGCACACCGTACTGAAAGACTCGGACTCCGAATGTCGACTGACAACACGAGCCTGGAGGCCCCGTAGGATGCAGGATGGCGCGGGCTGCCGATTCCAGGTGAGGTAATTCTGTCGTGGACTGATCGACCGACAGGCCAGCTCGTGCGCAATCCCAAGGTAGTTTGGTCGCTGGTGATGCAGCAACAGTCAGACCGACTCATTGCTCGCAACACCAACGGCTGGGTAGGATTCGAGGCGACAGTCCAGCGGCTACAGAGGCCAGTGGTTCCCAAACCGGTCACATTCTTCCCATCCAAGAACTAGATAGGCGGTACTCGACCAATATACCTCTGTTCGAGCCATGACTCCTGTTATGTGCCGATCGATGTTGCTCTGTGGCACGCAGCCCGTCTCACCCGACATTTGGGTGACACCTAGCAGGCCTGAATATGTGTAACGACCCTTTTTAGAGCCGCCATTCCTTGTTTCACAGGTGAGGATGTACAAGGTCGAGAAGCTAAGTTGGGAAATGAAGTTACAGGTCTGCATTACTCTCGGACTCCTGGAACCCTTTAAGTATAAAAACAAAGCATTGATTGTGAGCTTGGGTAACAGCATGATAAAGCAAAGTCCGAGCGAAAGGAGATCAGCGACAAACGACCAGCCAGTAACTGACCCTGGATGGATGAAAACACAGATACCGATATCAGATACGACGGTTCCGTCTATTTGAAAGGACACTGGTCTGGCGATAAAGCAAAGTTCGGGCAAAGTTCTGATCTTGATAAGCCTCTGATACGGCCGGGGCAAAGGATCCTTCCCCAGAAACCATGATAAGCACAGGACAGGCCATGTAATCGACCATCCCCGCGATAAGAGCCAGGGTGTTTGTTCTATATATCGCAGGATCGTCAATGCTTTCCCTGTTGAGTTTCATCTCAGACTAAAAGAGGCCATAACACCGGCTCGACAAAAATGGCCAATTCGTAAGATTCAACGCGGATACCCGGGTCTAGGGAGCTTTGAACAAGGCCTGCAGTAACATCTTCTCCCAAGCCGTGATGCTCTGTTTTGATCCCCCACAAATACCGCATCCGTCTCCATACCATGGTTGGAATCAAATCGACCAGTAAGCCGACCGACGAAGAGGACGGACAGACTATTGAGTGCAGTTGCAGCAAATCAAATCTTGGCCAGTACAGGTTTCCTGTTTCGAAGAACGGTTGTTCTTCAGACCTTTGGCCATCGCATCGAGATAGCGGCACACATGTATCACGGGAAGGGACAATGCGGCTCGACTCGACGCAAGAACAGGTAGTGTCGCTAACCATTGGCGTTCGCATCCACACCGCCAACCCTAAAACGCATGATATATGCTCGGCTCGTAGCCAGGGCTCGTACAAAGATTGCAGACACCCATCGGCAGACAACGATGATCTGATCTTGCGTAGACTCGATAGTAAATAACTTGTTGATTCGTGCCGCAATGGCAATGGCTCGTGATACCACGTTCCTAGCCTGCTCGATTGACCGGGGGCAACATGACAAGCGGCCACGATGGAGGAGACAATATGGACAACTTGAACATCCCGTTGCAATGTTATCTGTCCCGGCCGTGCCACACCGGCCTTTTCCTAGCGGTATGTAGTTGCAGTTCCGCTGCCGCCGGCCTTGTTGCCCATCTTTTGAACCACGCAGCAAATGTAATTCGGGTCCGGAAATATGATGATCTCCTGGTGTTTCGTCCGCAATCTCAACAGCTGCACCTCGTCCTCGGTGCCTCTTGTGGTAGTAGTGTCCGACTCTTCATCGTCTCCGGGAGTTCTTCGTGGTTGTTGCTTGTTATCAGACGAGGAGGAAGGTCGCTGATCATTCGTCCGTCCGGTATTGCCCGTGATTTCCGACCCATATCCATGTCCATGCCCATGTCCGCCTGCACCAGTGTCGCTGGCACCACGAGATATGCTTCCCAATGTCAGACCCAAAGAGTCAGCGTGCCCGACGAACTGGAATATCGATGATGCCAGCACTTCAAGCGGCTCAGGTTCAGGTTCGGGATCGGATAGTATTTGTGTCACTTCTTGCTGTTGCCCTTGCTTTCCTTCTGCCGGTGTTAGTGTAGCGGCCCCGGCGCCGGCTCCAGTTCCTCCGTCTGGTGATGTTGTTGCGCCCTCGCCTTCCTGCGTGTTTTTGGACGTCGGGTATGATTTCGGAGGAGTACTGGTATTCGGAGGTGGTGCTGGTGCGCCAGTGGAAGATGTAGGCCTACTGGTAGTGTTCCTGGCTACCACACCCGTGGCTCGAATGATGGATCCGTCTTTCCGAGAGAGGATGAGGGTCGATTGAACGTTGGGACGCTCCGTGAGGCCGCGCAGCATGGCGTCGATGGAAGAGGGGCCATTGGCATTTTGGAGGCTTGGCTGCTATAAAGAAAGAGTTAGTTAATGGACTTCGTGTGTAAAGGTAGACTCGGCGGACGTCGGTGGTCGCACTATAGGGTGCTATAGACAGGGAGAGAAAGCGGACACGTACTGTCTGTACCATGGCGATCAATGCGTTATCAGATTCAGATTGCGCAGGAGGAGACAATAAGGGCGGTTGGCATGTACAGTGGTAGCATGCACTGGTCGGTTGCGACGTGTGCTGTGTGCTGACGACAGGAGGTCCCGGATGAAGAGGTACTGTACTGTACCACACGGAAGGAGGTAAGATTGGTAGGCAAGTAGGATAGAGAAAGTGAAGACCGCGGAGTACAGTAGTCAGACTCGAATTCGACCCCCGGATTAGTTAGTGGTAGGTGGAGAGGTTGAGGTTCGAGCCGGGGTCCGGAACTAGGTCGTCAAAGGGCATCGGCATCCAGGATTCGCAGAAACGTGTCAAGCCACCGCACCGGTCGAACTAAAAGAAAGCGAGTTCCAGGATCCGGGGAATCTCACTGCAGGTACGCGGCGGATGATCTGATCTGATCTGCCAGTGATCTGATCTCGAGATCTCGATCGCTAAGGCAAGGTGTCATCAAGCACGGCACACCACACTATAGTAGCTCACAACTGAGGACCCAGACCCGTTAGGAAGAAAGAACGTGGAACGTGGAACGGCGGCAAGGCTCCAGGCTGTTCCTGGGAGTTTTCATTACGAAGGAGAAAAGACGAGGCTCCGCAGCTGCGCGGTTTCGCAATCCGCAAGACAAATTGTCAAGATGCAGGACGAAAGCGGGAAAGCGTCAATGCCAATGCACTGGATCCATGGCACGGCTCGGCCCGTAACTTGCGTTACTGAAACAGGATTAGCTCCCGACTCGAGCCTTGTGAACCAAAAACTGCAGAATTTCGTGATTCCAGGCGGCCCATCAACATATGTTGGGAAGTCCATCGATTACCAGTACACTTGGAATCCAATTCACTCGTTCTGCGTATCAACATCCAGACGTCACACCAAACAGGAACAGTGGCAATCGCGCCTCTTCGCCGATTGACCAAGTGATCAAAAATGGGCTCGAGTGCAAAGAAAAAGAAGGAGAAAAAGAAGGATTTTCAGGTTCGGACGCATCAATCTTGTCCTCGCGGCTTGATTTCCCGTGCACCGACTCACTGTCTCCGGGAATAGAAACAGAAACTCAAGGTCGGAAAGGCCAGGCCCAAGGCCGATAATCATACAGATACCAGCTTCCGGGCAAAAGGTACGTACAGGTTGCTCTACCTATCTGGTTGGGTACGCGGAACGCAAACACCATAGCATTCAGGTCTCCGTTCGCGACGATTTGATATGGCCCATTATAGCACTCTTGTCCTCCAAACGTGCGATATATGACCGTCACTTTTTTTATACTAACCAATGCAATGCAATGCACAGCCATCGTCCTCAACCAGCAACTGGACGTGAACGCACCCTCGCAATCCGCAGCATTTCTGCACCATGTCTCGATGCTGACTTCTCGCTCCGACTCTCAACGACGAGACTCACTGGCCTATTTGACGTCTCACATCAGCTCTACAGTGGCGCCAGCATCATCGAAAAAAGGAACAGCAACAAACACCACACTTCCCATCACCACCAACGCACTTCTAAGCAGTCTGTGTCCACTGATCCTGGACGGCTCAGCCGGTGTTCGGCAGCAACTGCTCAAACTATTCCAGACACTGCCAGCCGAGGACATCCGGGACCACGTCGCGAAAATCTTGCCCTACATGCGTGCCGCCATGACCCATCTGTCGCGAGACATCCGGGCCACCGCGGTCGAGTTTCTGAGTTTTCTCATCAAGACCGCCGGGTTGGAGTTGGTCGCTTGCCCGGGAGGCTGGTACCAGACTCTGGAGTGTTTCACTACCGTTCTGGGCTGGCGGGGCCCGCGGGCCGCTGATGCCAAAAATTGGTCGTCTACCAAGGCCTCGTTCGGAGCCGGAGACGCTAAAGCCACGGCGCGCATCATGCAGGTTCTCGCGGAGTTCTTGCAAGTCGGATTGGGATTCGATGATGATGGCAGCGGCGGCGGCAATAACACCACATGTGTTTCTGTTTCTGATTTGGCAGTCGATTTCCCTCTATGGTTTACCAACTCACTTATGATGCCGTCCAAGTCGAATGCCTATGCTTATCTGGATCTTTTCGGGACACCGCAGAAGAAGAAGTCAGAAGATGACGCAGCTCAACAGATTCTGGATGATCCTGAGGACCGGTTGCAGCTGTTTATAAATAAATTTCAGCCACTCATCGTGGTTGGTGTTGATGCTGCCAAGAAGGAGGGTGGTGAACTTGGTCGTGCTTCGGGACTCCTTGCGAAGACTTTGGAGCAGGTTCAACAGCGGCATGAAAACTTGGGAAATGTTTGATTACCCACACCTACGCACAGAGAGAGGCAAGCAGCGTTTCATTTCCAATTTTCTTGTCTCAGTGACAGTTGAATTGCTGCTGGGGAGTGATCCAAGGTTAGCTGATGGCCTGTCACTTCATCCAACAATTGGGGTCAACTAGCCCTACAGGAACCTTTGAAAAATACGTTCCTGGTCAGTGTGGCTGGGCTGGGCAGAGCCGAGCTTCATCGATTTACGAACCTCAGCGGGCCTATCTAAGTCAACGCAGACGCAGCAAAAAGCGGTTATTTCTTCTTATCCTCTGGGGAAGCATTCTGTTTCTGCTCCGTTACGCTCTGGAAGGAATATGGCTCAAAGTGTATATGCCCTCAAGACTGTGCCACAGTATCGACTGGGCTCAAACCAAACAATCCTGCGCCGCTGCTGGGGCGGGATCTCTGGCAAGTACTCCCGCTCACGACCATGCCGGCCGGATGAATTCCTGGTGCTGGTCCTGATCTTCCCAACGACTGGGTCGGAGTCGTTGTGTTTCCCCTCCATCGGCGCCACCTTTCTCCCTGCTCGCTCCCCTCGGTTCTGGCGAGCAATCAACATAGACGGGGACTGGGTCGACTGATTGATCGCCACGCCATCGGTACCCATCCTTGTCATTCTTGCTACGGGGTCGAAGAAATTGCTGTCGGGGTGTTATCGGAACGGTTTCCAGCTGTCTACAACAGACGGCGCGATACCACGGGCATGGGTTGTCCCACCGCCGAGGGTTTACGCCATTCAACACACATTTAACGGAAAGGCAAGGCCAGCGTCTGGTGTGACGCCAGGCCAACTTTGATGACTCGACCTTCAGTGGTCCAGTGCCGTCAGGCTGAACTGAAGCGCGACACAAGCATTCCTCCCTTGTGGAGGTGGTGACGAGACGTTACAGCTCGCTTAGTCCTGACGCAGAAGTACGGGCAGCATCCGGGAACGATCAAATTAATTCTTGCGCAATACATGCGCAGCCGAGTCACCTAAGTGACCATACTACCTCGCTGGCTGACTGGATATGTACGATCATCTCATTTAGACGGCCGGGATTCTAGACCGATGAATAAAGCAGAGCGCGCTCTTTCAGACTATATCCAATCCCCACCTTCACCTTCACCCAATTTGAAGGCCGCCATACATATATTCAACACGCCTTTTCTTCCTTCCGCCATTACACAAGCTGTCTGGCTGTCTGGCTCCCCGGCCAGTCTATTCCATCCACAATTCCACCTCATTCCCGTAGTATCCATATCCATCCTCTCATTTCTCCCCCGGCAGCCTCACTTTCAACCACTCGTCGACCTTAACATTAGCCCATTCATCCGTATCAAACCAACCAATATAATTCCGATCCCCAAACCCACCAATCCAATAAACCTCCCTGACAACCAACCTCATCCACACCCCCTTATGAGCAGCCCACTTCTTCCCCGGCAACCACATAACACTATCACGATGCACGCGTGTGAAACAAGCCGGAATATCTCTGTTCTTCACCTCATCTTCCGAAATTTCCTCAAGATACCCCACCATATTCAGCCTGGGCAAATTGGCCGCCGACCACGGCTGCCGATGCGTCAGATGCACATACTCGTCCCACCACGACAGGGTGAGCGAGACGTTGGACCCCGCCAGGGCATTCTGTGTCGATGTCGACACCGTCAGTGCCAGAATCGTCGGGTTGCCGCTCGGTTCTTCGCATGAGGCGATGTATTCTGGCAATCCGATGGGTGTGTTGGCCACGTCGGAGGGAATGCGGTCCGAAGTGATGTTGGATGGGAATATTGTGGTCAAAACACCGGTTTTGGAGAGGCCTAGGAGGCGCCGTCCGAGGACTGTGGATTCGTATCGTGATGGAATTCTGAAAGAGGAGGAGGACGAGGAGGAGTAAGCCTCTTCGACTTCGACTTCGACGATCTGGTCTAGGGATGCATCCGCCTCCGAGTTGCTTATTGGAGTGTCTGGCTGCGCTAATGGTTGTGGAGGCAGCTGGACTTGGATGTGAGGTGTCAATGGAGTTTCAATTTGACTCTCCAAGACTGGGACGCAGCGGCCGAACAGTGGCAGGAGCAGCACCGCCGTCGCAGAGAGCAGGGATCCTGAGAAATACATCTTCTTGAATTGTTTGTTTGCAGACTCTTGATTCACCAGGCTGTGCAGTGGTTCCTTTTGTATTCTTGGTTTGACGACAGGTAAGGTCCACGAACACTGGCTATTAGGTCATTCGGTCGGTCCGTCGTTCCGTCCACAAGTTGTCAAACAAGGGATTAGGTCTTGATGAATATCAATGAATAAGGGATCAGATTCAGTAAGCCACCGAGTGGTCGTAAGCTCGGTAGGGTGTAGTAACCTGTACGCTCGTTCGTTAGTAGTGTACCAGTATACTGTATGTCTGCCTAGGACGGTAAAAGTAAAGTTGGCCAGGTAGATAGATACCTACATACCTAGGTACGGTACACAGATAAGGTAGAGAGGAGGTACCGTAGGTCGTCGTATCGGATTCGATCGGGGTCTGATCCAACGGACGGTCCCTTCGTCAGGTGTGGGAGATACTGGATATGTACAATGTACAGTATATCTCGAGACAACGACTACTCCTAGCACCAGCAGCAGCAGCAGCAGGGTAGGTATTCACACCGCCGCGATGAGGAAGAAGAAACAAACAGCAGAATCAATCAATGGAAGCAGCCGGACATTGGACTGAACTGATGAACCGTCCCGGGATCCACCATGAGGGAGGGGGGTGTTGCAGTGCATGCTGGTGTCTGATGATTCAAGTTCCCCAATAATCATCTGATAACCTTGCCGCAAAAGATCTTATCGCGTAATCTAATCAGATAATCAGCGGAATCGGATCTTGGCTTGCGTTGGTCTCCGAGTTGCAACGACTTGACGAGTCCAAGTTGTACAATGTACAAGGCAATTAATAAATGCACGGCAGAAGGACTGCATTCCGCATGTCCCACAATGTAGTGCAGGTGTAGTTAAAACCCAAAATAGGAGTACTACTGATGATGCGAAGAATTCTGAAGTAACGCTTGAATTAATTGACACTATACAAGGACTCTGTCCTAGGGTCCCTTCGTCCTCCTGCCCATTGGAACTCATTACTCCCAAAGGCGGTGGTTGTTTGGTGGTGGTCTCAAGGTTAGGCTTGATGAGAGAGCTCCGGTAGACGATGAAAATATCTCCAGAGACCATGAAGTTGCTATGTACATACAGTAAGGGTGCCGGCGCGGGTGTCTTACCGGATCGATCTGCACAATATCTCAGGTGGTCATTTGTTGCTCCTCCTAGGAAGCGACAATCATCGAATCTTTGAGATATTGCGATGCTAGGTCCGGTGCAGAGGCAAATTGCTGGACTGAACAGTACGTTGCAACACGTTTGCTGGCTGTTGTCTTGGGCAATGCTTTTCTGGGTGTGGCCCAGTCTCTCGTAGGCAATTGCCATTGTTTCGGGGTAGTGTCGCAGTAGGGTTGGCAAGGGTCTTCCACCACATCCAAATGCACTTCACGGCACACCAGGCTGCTGCGCGCTTGAGATGGTATGCCAGAGTCGGTCTTGGATAATGTTCTCTTGTGCCCACGTGAAGGCTTGTTCTCCTTGCGCAGACAGTTGGTATCGCCGTAGCTTGTCAGACGTTCTGGTGTCGGTGTGACACTCTGGCTTGACGTTTCGGTTTGTGTGGACAATGACATGAGCACTCGGACGGCATCAGCTTCCGAAATTGTCGACAGATATTGTCCGGCGAGCTTCTGTCGCGGTTCCTCTCCACTCCCATATCCTTCATCATGAAATCTGCTGGGAATCACTGACGACTCGGCGGTGGAGTTGGCTCTTTGATCAGGCTGGGTGCAATATGTCTCTGGCACCCCGAGGCCACGTCGATCTGATGCCGAGGAAACTCGTGCCAAAGAAGAGCTAGACTCCCCATAGCTTGCGCTAGCGAGTCGGAGACGTGGGATGGCAGAGGCCAATGATGACCATGATGAACTTGATGAGATAGATGAAGACCTGGACCGCGAAGTACACACCGTCACGTCCGAAGCTACCGAGGCCGGCGAGCTGGTGGATGGCGTCGTGGACCTGCTTGAAATCTCTCGAGTCGTCTCTGCAGGACGTGTCAAGGATCTAACAGGTTGTAGACGACAATCTTGAGGCCGTGGCGGAGGACAACGCTCCAAGTTCGCATTCATGATACACTGTCTTCGCATGCTGCGCAAAGCATCCACAGAGGCGGAACATCGAAGAGAAGGCCGGTCGGGAGTTGTGGACCTGGGACGCTTCTCTGTGAGCTGTGGAGTGGTTTGCGGAGTAGGAAGATTTCGCAGCTGCGGTTGCATGGGCGGCACCGAGTTTCGCGCAGGACTCTCCTGTGTCGGAGTTTGGGGCGTTATGGCTGCCTTGCATCGTTCAGCGGTCCGTGGCTTGAGAGTATCACTGAAATTCATGTCGTAGACCCGTGTGTTCTGGGTGGGACTCGACGGAAGAGCATCCCATGACCTGTCCGGCTGCTTGTTCAACCCCGGCGACAGCACTTGTGCAATCTTGTCGGCTGGAACATGCTGGCGCAGAAAGTCATTCACGAGCTCAGGGTCCTTGACCAAGCCCGGGTTGAGCTTCTGGATGACGTCCGTCCACCACTGATCTGTAAAGGTGGTCTCGCGTGCAATTGGGCCAGTCTCGACCTCGCAGACCATACTCATCAGCATGGCGCCGGCGGCACCACCTGGACGACCCGACTCGAGATCGGCCGGCCCAGTTGGGCCCCGCGGTGGCTCCTTGGATAACCTGCTCAAGGCTAGAACGATCTGGCTCCAATTGTCGAAGTGTTCCTTCGGGACATGCAGACTGTAATCAATCTTGGACAGATACTCTCGCTCATTCTCGTTAATCTCACTACTGCGGAGACCGGAGATCTTGCTCCAGGCCCTGGCGGAGTAGTTCCGATCTTGCAAGTACTTCGACGCTAGCATGAGAGCGGATAAGAACATCCGACGGCCGCATTGCATTGCTCGGCACTGAGCTCTGACAGGACATTCGCCACTGATGGTTGAGTTTTGAGGAGGTAGTTTTGCCTTGAGCAGGATCAGATAGTACAAGGCAACCTGCAAGGTCGAATAGCTTGTCTTTGATCGTCGTAACGTTTCTTGAATGAAGACGCGTAGGGGCAGCACTCCAGCTCCATTGAAACATGTGGACATCATAGGAGGGCAGGCTGACAGGGGCCAAATGGCGGTGATCAGCCTTGTGGCAAAGATGATGAGAAGACACACGAATTGATCAGTGACTTCGGTGTCTCTCCTGAGTTTGGGAGGTGCCGCTTGGGTGTTGCCAGAGCACGATGAACGTCTAGGTGCAGCTCTGTTATGACGTCCACCAGCAGCGTCAGCCACGCGCGGCGCGAGATTCGTTTCCGAACGTTTCTGAGCCAGATCGGGGCCCTCCGCTTGAATGATAGTTGAGATGTTGTGCCCCAGGTGAGCGGCAGCACCAACGCTGGTGGTAGACTGACCGCTGGTCTGAAAGCCATTGTGTAGATGGTTTTGAGGTTCGACTGGTGCACGGGATCTATGGGATGTTTCCGGCTCTCGCACGTGCTCCTTGTCGTCCTCGTCGGAAAAGACGTCGACCGAATCAGACGAGTTCATCCACGAGGTGCGAGATGAAGATCCGGACGAGTAGGACTCAGGAATAGATTCCACAATGCTCACAGTATCGTCCCCAGAAGCAACACTGCTGCGATCGACCTCGCCGTTGATTGGGTACCGGCCATTGATGGAAGCAGCATCAACTTTGTCCGAGTTGTAGTAATCACGACAACCGGATCGGAGCCAGTCAGAGACAGACTCTTGTACATTATGAGGGCCGTATATCTTAGAGAGGTCCGCGACCCCCCTAACGCCCATTTTCTGTTGGTTTATGAGGAAATCGATCCTGAATCGAAGGGCCTAGGGACTTCCTCTACAACCAGTATGTTCACCTGTGCGAACCACAAGTGCAGATCGAGAAAGCCAATGAGAGTGACCTGTCGACATATTTGTTAATTCTGTTCCTCCTTGAAGAAAGCGTCGTTGGGAGTGTTACCAAGGATATGCGCAGTATCGAGCCGCAAACCCACCGCAAGTCAGAGTCAAAGTTTCGCTGTTCCCGGTATCAAGAAGACTTGATCAGGACAAGCACTGAGTCGATGTCTAGACGTGAGTTATGCCGAAACAAACTCGCGCATGTGAACATCAACGTACCAATGCTTGTCAATCTCAAGACAATCCTGGTGTAGTTTTACCAAAACAGCTTCTGACTCTGGCGGTGGGCTTTGACGGACAGACGATTGCTCAAAACTGTGTGTGACTGGCCATAGACTCATGGCTAAGTTCGTCTTTTTGTTTAGAACGTTGTTGGAGTGGAGAGTCGAGTTCGCGGTGAGTGCTTGGTGGCGTAAGCCTAATCCAAGCACACGTCGAGGTTGATTAAAAGGATTTGGGCGGTAAGGCGAGTGGTGGGATGCTCTGGTGAAGGGGTGTAGTGCTATCCGCTGTCGTTCACAGTGAAGTTGTGTTGGAAGAGTGAATGTAGGCGTGGCTGGTTTGAATAGATTGACTTTCAGCCGGTTGAGGTTCGCAAGTCGCCGATGCAAAAGAGATCGCAGTCAAGGGTGTGGACGACCAGATCGATGCAGAGACAAAGATGCCAGTCTAGAGGCAGACATGCCAGATTTGAGTCAGCTTCTTTGTTGCATTCATTATGAGTCCGCCTTTGGAATGTCCATCATGGCAGAGGTGCGCAGCGCAACTTGGAGTCATGAGTTGCTTACAGGCACAGAATTGCGCTGCAATGCAGGAGACGAGATCGAGGCCTGTCGCCTAAGGGTGATACTTACAGTACTCAAATGAACACCTAATATTGATGCCAGCAGCCGTTGCTGCGATTCATAGTATGCTTCATCTTGTCATGGTCCAAGGACTAGAGACAGCGATGGTGAGATGGGGCGGCTGGTTGTATATGGATGAATGGGCTGGGGGGGCGGCCGCCGTCGCCATCGCCACTCAGTGCTTGCTCACAGTCACATCCGTGGAGTGGGAGTGGGAGTGGCCCTTCCCTGCCTGCGCTCGGCCTCTTCAGCGTGTGCAGTGCAGCGCCTGCGCCTGCGCCGCCCAGATCAGCCGGATGACTCAAGGGCCAAGGAGGCCAAACTCAGCGGAAACGCCGCCGGGAGAGGCTTCTAAGGCCCCAATAGTCGCCCGACTCTGGCAGACTCAACCGCCCGTCAACCACTGGCACGGCACCATCCACAATCGTCCTCCATTCTTTCTGAACCACCCGATGGCCTCCCTCGTTCGCTGTCTGGAGTCTCAGTCTGCTCCATTCTAGCAATCCACAAACCCAGCCAGGCATACAATTATTACATTACTGGATGCTAATATTCAAACTCTGACCGCGCAGGTAGAAGCTGTTACGAATTCTATGCCTCAGGCCGAGTATCAATCTCGAGCACTGTCCAGAGCATTTCATGTCATGATTGCAAACTGCAGGAGCGATTGATCAAACCCGTCGGCCTTTTGTTCATACCAGGCCCCGGGTCCGGTTACTTCATCCTCAACAACTGCGACAGGAGGCGCTTCAGCTGGTGAAGAGGCAAATCTGGTCCGCGTATTGCACCCATCCCAGTCGTTCGGCGATCAACCTCCTGTAAGCAAGACAAATATTGTGCTGCGGCCGACAGACACTGGCATCTAGGTGACAAACCACTCTCACGTCTCTCGTGTTGCTGAAACCAAAAATCCATCAGATCGCTGTTTAGTCATCTGTTCATCCATCACCCAACAATTCATCCTAGAACGTTCGTTTGCGATGCCGCTTGCCCGAGGCTTCCATAGATACTCCTGTCTAGATCTGATGCGGCCTCCCCCAACTTACCTTAACACATCCTTGGTCGACGGTAGACGATGGTGGGCACGAGGAAAAGCAAGTGTGACAGGGGGGCACCGTATATTTCAGATGTGCAACACAAAGTAGCAGAAGGAATGCCTATGAAGCACAACCAATTTGAAAGTCCGGCGACGCACGGTGACCTCCAATGGAAAAGCAGTCCAGACCCAATCCGAACGTAATGCCGAAACGCGGCCAGTCTGATTCGCTTCTGACTCAGGAAGACGAAACGACCCTCGTCAGCCGTGGGTGGTGAGCGGTCGGCGACCCGTGACTCAAAAGCCAGAACGGTTTGTCCTTGATTCAAACGAGCGGCAAATGAAAAATGTAACCACCGCCACCGTACCCCTTTTGGTCTTCTTTTCCGACACTTCCGTTGGCGAAGGTTGCGTGGCCGGAAACCCAATATTGTGCGCTCTGCCGTCAAGCTGAGTCTTCCCAAGGCGTCTCTGACCTTGTCCTTCGATATCGGCCGCACCTTTGCTCGGTGTTCTGCCATATCATGGCTGAATAACGAGCTCGCCCAAGGCATAGTCCGGGGACTACTTTGGGACTTGGACTCGGGAGGCTGCCTTTTCCTCGTATGCAAGTGGCTGCTGACGGTGGGGAGCAGCCCGTTGGGGGCCCATCCTCACTTGCTAGATGGCAAATAATGTCATCTTGCGCCGATGCAGCTGGTCATAGCTGTCTTGGCCGGCAGCCTGAGCATAACCTTACCTTCCTACGAGTTCCGACACTCGAGACTCGTGTGTGGGGACGATATCTTTGGCTGGGCCATCAGCCAGGCAGCACAAGCACATCGCAGTCTTTCCTGCCAGTGGGGATCCTTGATCTGTGACTCGGAATACTAGTACCAGCTGATCGGACAGTCCTCGGCGATTTCGTGGCTCACCCTGCCAGTGTAACGTGGCTGGCATGGTGATTGCTATCGACAACAGGCTTGCTCGAGCGACAACCATATTATCATGTGTCCGTGAGCGACACTTGTGGTATATGGGCAGCAAGTCTACCTGGCAAGTAGGGTGGGACGAAGTCAGGCTACCGAGACGTATCGTCAACCATGGCAACTTGACTTATCAAACGGTGGTCACCTTGGACGGAGAAGGCATGCGGCCATCCCTAGCGAACGCTTAGACAAAGAGCCCGACAAAGGCATCCACACAAGCAGGCGTGGTCGCACGCTAGCAATCCTTGATGGTACAAGTCAGAAACCGGATACGTTAACAGGACTCCGAAGCATCAATAATGTACAATAATGCTGTGTACAACTCATCAAAGCGATAAGGTAAGCGGACCTTGGCTGCGAGGTCCTGCGTCTGACACCGCCAGCTGGTCGGAGCGGATCACCAGGCCATGTCTCATCATACAGAGCTCCCAGCCAAGTCCCACGCATTTGAGTCGCAGCCTTAGGAGCGTCTTATGGATAATCAGGAGAAGCCTGAGATGAAGCAGGACCCATGTATTCTATGAGGTCCATACCCGCATCTTGCTTGATACAGGATGTTCGAAGACAAAACGGTACGTGCGGGGCATATTACAGAAGACTCTGCCTTGGTGAGGTCAGTGCTGCCTGTTGTTGGACTCGGATGTTCGAATACACGATCATGGCGGACGAAGAAGGTAGGATGTCCACTGTCCGAGATCAAAGGGCATGTTTTCGCAAGTACAGTAAGTACTAGGTATGTCTCCGCGAACTTGAACCAGAGATTTTAGGTTTGATTTCTTCGACAATCTCATCGATGCGTTTGGCTGTTGCCTAACTTCAAGAGAGTCACATGGACTTCACGTTGTCCCCCACGAACCGGCACCATGGTCCACCGCAGGTCAGTGTTTCAGGAGGGGCCTTTCGGAATCATGAATTCGTCGGATAACTGTTCCAGCCCAGTCGGGTACCTAGGTAAGTCCGTTTTGAGGCAGTCGGTGGGAAAAAACGAGCGGAATTCAACACCTGGAAACCATTCTCAATCTGCTGGAAGTTCGAACTGGACGACCAATCGGTCCGTAACCACAAAGCAGTGGCTTGCTCCGAGTTCAATTTGAACAACTCGCATTTCAAAAAAACTGGAGAAAACCCTTGCCCTGGGGAAAAGGATTTTCCTTTCCTGTATCTGTCTACCGATATCGATACCCAAACACAATCCTGCTTGCTGAACCTTTTTTTCTTCTTTTTTGTCTATCACCGTGTATCGTTCGTCTTCCTGCGTTTGGCCCCGGTTGGTTATGTTGGGTCGACCCTGCTTTGCTCTCCAAGAGCACTGAAAATTCCTGATACCCGCGGGTGCCTGCGCCGGAAGTCCGTCGAGTCCCAGAAAAGCAAGAAAGGGCACAAAAAAGACAAAGACAACAATCTGAACCCTTTCACAAGGTACCTCAATCAATCTGATTACACACAGTCAACCTCGCTGCAGCGACCCGAGCTGCACTGC
This sequence comes from Exophiala phaeomuriformis, assembly GCA_010883475.1. Taxonomy (NCBI): domain Eukaryota; kingdom Fungi; phylum Ascomycota; class Eurotiomycetes; order Chaetothyriales; family Herpotrichiellaceae; genus Exophiala; species Exophiala phaeomuriformis. Next base: position 909,654 of record JAAAJI010000075.1, on the reverse strand, counting down.
GAGGACATCGTCTTTCTTCTTTGGTTTGTATGGGTCTGGAACTGAGACCCCAAACTTTTGCCCAGTTCAGGCCAGGCCAGTGTCAAGGCAGGCTTGTGTCAAAGCAGATCGAAAGGTGAACAGAAACTGGTATGGACATCAGTCCTCAGCTGGGCAACGACGGCGTGAGGTTGCTCTTCTCTCTATCCGCCCGAGTTCGCTCCTCAACTGGACATAGTTTTCTTTTTCTTTTTGCACATCCTGTCTTGAAAATCACCAATAAACATCGTTGGATACTGCATCGAGTCGCCCCGTCCGGTGCCCATCAGTCATTCGGAACCTTCTATGTTAGTTGCTCCGGTCCATTCTTTGGTCTTTTTTGTTTGATTTTTCTTGTTGAGTTTCGTAGTTTTAGTTTTCTTCGGGTGTACTCCTTCAAGGAGCTCCTTGTCGGGTCTGTCCGTTTATGCCCTTTTTCTGTCGTTGTAGTCTTGTCTTTTTCTTTTTTTTCCTTTTCATTTTCACAAATTCGTCTTCGCCGTCCCCGTCTGAGGCTTTTCCTTTTTCTCATAATAATGAGCCATCTCCAAACCCGCACGCTTAAACCCACACTTGACATAGAACCCTTCATTGGCCTCACTACAGTCCAAAATACTCTTGTAACAGCCGACGTTCTCAGCCACGGCATCCAAGGCCTGGATGATGCGCAAACCCAATTTCTTGCCCTGTTGGTTCTTGGCCACGGCGATGTCCTCGATGTGGCCGACCAGACCCATATTGTGGATGAATTTGCGCTCGACGATCACGGCGCCCGTGCCCACGACTGTGCCCGTCGTGTCGCAGATCACGAGGATGTAGTATGTGTCGTTGCGGCTGGCCATGAAGTCGTAGCGAGCGTTGAATTCGGCGAATGTGGGTTCGCCTACTGTGGTGAGGACGCGGAGGGTGTCGAGAAAGCCTGTAAGGAACAGATTTGGTTAGCCCGAGTCTTGTGGACTGAAGTTGCGGGTAAGTGTGCTGGTGTGTAATATGGGTATCTCAGGGCCGGACCAGAGAACACGGGCTTGACAGGCCAAAAAGAGCAGATCATGCGTTTAGTGAACCCTGGGAGCACGCATATGCAAGGGAAGAATTGTTATGGACACAAGAAACAGCTGTTCTGTACATACCTCCGTAATAGTCACTCCGTCTCAGCGGTCGGATCGTATACCCATCCGGCAAACTGGACGAAACTTCATCGCTGATCAGCGAAGGCGAGAATAACGGCTGGTCGTCATCTTCTTGTTTGTTCGTCACCGTCTGCTTCAACGTCTCAACACCCGGTATGGATGTAGCCGCAGCTGCTGCCGCCGCAACGCCGTTCGTGATCCCGGTTATTATCTTTGTTGGGACTGCTGTAGGTGTAGGTTGTGTCTGTGTTTCTGCTGCGACGCCATTGGATGTGGCTTGCGCGTCTGCTTCTTTGCCATTGAGCGCCATGGTTGTGGATGAGGACAGCTTGCTGGAGGTGGATTGGATTGAATTGGTGAATAGGGGGCGGCGTATCACAACGCTGGCAGGTAGATAGATCAAAGACCAATGGTATCTCTAGGTGTACTGGAGGATCGGAATGAAATGAACGAGAAGGACCGCAGGGAGGATATGGGAGTTTGGCGGGTAGCAGAAGCAGTGAGGTGTTCCCGATTCCAATGTTTATCGGTCCGCCTGAAGTGGAAGAAGTGAGGACGCGGCGGTATCGGCGCGCGGCTGCCCTGGAAATAATATCGAGTTGGCTGCGTTTGGCTACAAGAGGATAGGGAAGATGTACTATAGTAGTAGACAGTGGAAGGAAAGGAAGAAAGGAATGAATGTAATGGGAATCTGCACGGCTTTGCGGTCAGTGCTGAAGTGGGAGAGAGTCTGGATTCCACGGTTGTGATGTGAGACGCAATGGTCAAGTCCAAGTTGGCCCCTGCTGTGTCAGATGCGGCAGCCGAATTCATCAATCACTGCAGTTCAAGTTGGTCAGCTTCACAACGTCTTATTTTATCGGCCAGGTTGTTCATAAAGAAGAACCCTGACAATCTTCTGGTCCGCAACAGTTGCGGCAACTCGTGAAGGATGGACTTCCTGTGCTCAGCCCAGATCAGGCGGGCAATTGCATTATAGAATCGCCATGTTGGGCAGATGGATTAATAAACGCTTATCTACTGCCCCATGGGCGCAGCCTGGCTATAAATAACCAGATGCTGTACAATGTACACCCGTGATGTTCGTATGCGATTGGTCCAGTCGTTCGCTTACAGGTTGTTCAGATTGAGCATACAGTGGCGGAGCCTTATTCAACGCTTGAGGCTGCAGCTTAATTGTCTACGAAGCTCGAGTTGATAAATAGCAGGTCCCGGAACTCCCCTTTACTGATGTAAAAAGGTAATCCTGTCGGGTGCGTCCTGAGATATGTTACAGATCTGCCGGAAATCCCCAAAGAATTCTTTCCTCGAAGCAATGAAGTCGTAGAAGTCCTTCAGGCGGACAGCATGCTTGAGGTTCTTGACTGTCGGCAGCTTGGGGAACTTCACGAGGCCATCGTTGATGAAGAGCCTCACAAAATACTCCCCCTGACCGCCCTTTGACTTTGCATCACAGGCGATACGCTCGAATATCAGTCTCCCACCCATGGGCACCACGTCACTCGTCTTCCACCGTCGGTCTGCTTTGATTCGATGGCTAGGCAGCTTTGGCGCACCATCACGTTCATTGAGTATCTGCAACGTGGCCAGGACCGGCACAATGTCCCCGTCGTGCACGAAGCTGAAGTAGACGTCCTTCGAAGAATCATTCATCATGAGATTGCGCGTAGCGTCTAGCCAAAGCGTACCCATGACTCCGGCATAGGCGTTGCCTGGTCCGGCTCGATAGAAATGAAGGAGGTCTCGTGCGTACTCAAAGTGAGACCACTCTTCATGCGTGAAGATGTTGCACCAAGGACTGGAGCCTCTGGCGAGAATCTCGAAGCCACACATCTCCATCATGTCGAAGACGTCCAGGTAACGAAAATCTAGTCCTTGGGCATGTTGTGAAAGTCGTTTGGCAATGGGCCTGGTGAACACTCTTTGCCATTCTTCCAGCTTTTGGTATCCGTGATCGTGACCATATTCGCCATCTGTAACATATTCGTAACAAGTGTCTCCAGGAGTCAGTGTATCCCCACCCCGGTCTTCGTCTTCGGGAATCACTTCAAGCTCGGCTGTGCCCTGTGAGAGCCAATCGGGACCGAAGAAGCCACTGGCGAAGTATTCGGCCGTTAAAATATCCCTCGAGGCACCGCACGACCAGAATCTTGTTGGTCGGTCTTGAGGAATTAGGTGATCGTAACGCTGTCGCAGAGTCCTTCCAGTATTGAAGGCTTGCAATGTCCCGGCGTAGGGCCCAGTGGCAGTCAAGTTTTCGAAGGAAGGGTCCGCAGGATCGGTGAAATATTTCCAACTTTTGAGGAAGGACAGTGGACCCTTGAGTTCAACTTTGGGATTTTGGAGCCGTTCCAGGAGTTCGATATGTCGGGCACCAGCATTCCTGGTGGGATATCGCTCTGCATGCCGCGACAACTGGCGAAGGTGAGCACCACGGATAGTCACAGAACGCTACACTGAGATCAACCCTACCATATGTACTTGGTCCACCGAACATCCCTCTGGAAGTAATGCATCAGAATACGCAACCCCGTCAGCCCGTGGTATCCAGGGCCCATTGCCGCCCAAATGATAGAATAAATTCCAGACTGTTGCCAGACAAACTCCAGCTTTTGACAAGAACGACACATCACATCCGCTAAATCGTGTTGGCTTGAATAATGCCACCGCCAGAAACGTTGCCAAAACAACAAATATGGCGAACGATAGCCTGCGCGGTGCGGATGCGGGAAACCCCATCTTGGACTTCGACTTGGACTTGGAGAGGCTCGAAGACATCGGCACCTCGTTATCGTGTTTGAGGTACATTGTGCTGTCGTGTCGGTATCATGGCAGGGACTCTGAGTCGGCCCTCATGGGTGATGTTGATGCTGGCGGAGATCTCGCTGCGGACGCCACAACTGGCCTACAAAGCTGTAAGTTGGGACAATAGTATAGTGAAGGACATTGCTACATTAGCAACGCAGTCCAAGGCGCAAACAAAAAAGACGTGACAACACCCTGGGAAAGGATATTCAAACTGCCCGGCAGCCAGGCACAGGTGCGCGGTGCACCACTAGTAGTAGGTACCTGGGAAATGCCAGATGCGGCCTCTTGAGGTCGAGCCCCCGTCATTGCAGAGGCGTTTCACGTGGGACAGAGGCGCAGGCAAACTGGCCGAGAACTTGAACTTCAAGTTTGACCACAGTGCCACGAATATTTTGTATCTTCCTTTATTCTGGTTGGTGTTAACATGACTTTTCCGCGCAACCCAGGCTTGCCTCATCATTGTAGAGCGCGTCCAGATGGCGACATTCTGCCGCCCTGTACCGGTTGCAGCCGTCTCTACCGGCTCTTATGCCAGTGGTGAGTTTCTGTTTGTTCTCCGCAGCGGCCAGACTTGAACGGCGGAGAAGTGCGAAGGTCTTCGGTCCTTTTGGAGCCGATGCTACATTTTGAAGCGCCATTGAAATGTAGAAGGGCGTCGTGTTGTCCTCTTTCAAGTTGTTCAGCTCAGGTTGGAGGACTCACATTCTACGACTTCGAGTTCATCTCGTCCATCTTGGTGAAAGTTGAAAACCCAAAGTAACCTCCTACAATGAGCGACATGGGCTCCCTACCGACCAGCAACGCCCCGCCAGCTGCGCCGCATTCTCACCCTGTGCCCAAGCCAGGCGTCTACTGTCCGGCTGTCACCTTCTTCGACCCAGAGACTGACACACTTCGTCCCTCGGAACAAGGTCAATACTACTCATATCTGGCCAATTCTGGCTTGACAGGACTAGTGATTTTGGGGACAAATGCAGAGACCTTCCTCCTTAGCAGAGAAGAGCGGTCTACTCTGCTGAAACTCGCACGCAAGTCGGTGCCCGCAGACTATCCGATCATTGCTGGCGTGGGTGGACACTCAACTTCTCAGGTGCTCGAGTACATCAACGACGCGCATGCCGCGGGCGCCAACTTTGTTCTTGTTCTGCCGTGCGCATACTTTGGCAAGCAGACCACACCGACGGTAGTTCACAACTTCTACGCAGCCGTGGCAAAGAAATCTCCTCTCCCCATACTCATCTATAACTTCCCCGCCGTCTGTAATGGCCTGGACCTCGACTCCGATACAATCGGGGCATTGGCGCAGGAATTCCCGAACATCGTGGGGGTCAAGTTGACGTGCGGATCCGTGGGCAAAATCACACGTCTGTCAGCCACCTTCCCGCCCGAGCGGTTTGCTGTGTTTGGTGGACAATCTGATTTCTTGGTTGGCGGATTGGCTGCAGGAAGTGCCGGTTGCATCGCCGCGTTTGCGAACATCTTCCCCAAGACCGTGTCCAAAATCTTCGCTTTGTGGACCATGGGCAAACATGACCAGGCATTGGCCTTGCAGAGGATGGCTGCTCATGCCGAGTCGCCTACCAAAGCCGGCATTGCAACCACCAAATATGCTGCCAGTCAGTTCAGTGCCAAGAAGGCAGGAATCCAAGGTGATCTGGAGGCTCTTCTTCGGCCACGACAACCTTATGAAGAGCCAAGCGAAGTGGTCAAGAAGAAGATCAAGGACGTGATGGCACCGCTAGCTGAGATTGAGAACACGCTTTAGATCCAGGTGACATGGAGATTCTTGAAACACGTTTTCAGCTATGACGATCTTGCATACCTTATTTGTTCTTTCCCAGCAGGTAGAAAGACACTGTCCAGAGAAGACCTGTATCACCAGATGGACGCACTCACGGACAGAGGACATGACATCACGGAATTGTCAGAATAAAATAAGACGAGACAGTCTCATCAATTTCCCACATAATTAGCGATTCTTACCTACTATACCTTGATATCTTGTCTATAGATACTGTCCATGAATGTGAATCATAGATCTGGATCACATGCAGGTAATCGTCCGATCTGATCTGCCTCAGGCAAGTCACATTGGCACTGCGCCGGCAGATATCTATATGTTGTAGCACGGAGATCGACAACGGACAATCGAAAGCAGATTATCGAAAGTTCGCCTCGCAGCCTCGCTTCGCTTGTCCAGAGCCCACATTTCAAGCCACAATGATGCGGCCCAGACAAAAGTGCAGCCGCCCGCTGAAGAAAAACAGGGCAGACGACATGCTCCACAAGTCAAATCGATCAACTGACAGTCATCGCGTGCCGCATCTGGCGTACGAGGCGGCATCGTGCATGACGGGAAGCAACTTGCAGTGACACAACCTTGGACAGATGCACCAAACTGCCTGCTGTCTCACCGCAGCAATCGGTCCAACGGCATCCCACAGAGTATCTGATGTACGACTTGGATCCTTCGTCTGCAAAACGCCTATCCTTTCTCCGGATAGTAGGATGAAATGATTCAGCAGGAATCAAAAGAATAATAAAATAGCCGATACACAGCAGCCAATGGCTTCAGCTTTGCAGGATACAGATGAGCGGGATCTCAAGGTTCTAGTTGTCATGGCGCCGCCTTGGTACATTTGGTCTGTGCAATAGTGCCAGTCTCCAAGCATGGCTACCTAATGTGTCAACTGTCGTCCCGATCGATTGGTGAGAGCCTCAGAACCCAATTTTTATTGCAAGTACTAATTCTTCCTTGTCGGTTAGAGAACTCCATAACAGTTAGCGATGTAGAGGATACGCACCAGGCTCTATGCGCTGCAATGAAGAGAGACTGAAATGAAGCTCGCATCGCAAGGAAACGGAAGGGAGCATTGTGTTGTACCGATGTGCTGCGTCATTGACAGCCGTGGTCAAGATCTATCTCAAAGCTCGGCTCGAGATCTTCAAGTTCGGGAGCTGCAGCTGACGGTGGATTGAGGACTGTCAAGCTGCCCACCACTTACAAAGTACCAAGTAATTACTCAGACAATCCGCCCACTACTGCTATTCTACTATGTAGTACTTGAATGCTATAGCTTGAATAAAGTGGGCAATAAGGCTTCGGTGACACCACGCCCACCGTGACAGCCAGCAAAAGCACTGATGTCTAAACAATGAATTTTGTGGATAGGCCAAACAAATCCTGCTCTGAGACGATTACGCCTGCGCCCGGACTTGTCTTGATATCGAGCACACCTGCGTTTATTATCTGGGCTCCTTATCTCGTAGTGATCACAACGGCAGGACTACAAGTAGTACCACTGGAGGTAGCTTGCGAGCTCGACTGAAAGGCACCTACTAGGACTTATCCACAGCTTGGAGCAGTCGATTGCTGCACTGGTACTGTAGTGGTTGTGTGCCGTGCATGTGCACTATTCAAGGTAGTTACGCAGTACTATCTCAGCTGAGTATTAGGTACGGACCTTCACTACCACCGTTGGATCCATCCACCGCATCCCAAAAACCAGCTTCCACCTCCCGCGCTTCCGTTCTGACCTCTGTCACTCCTTTGCTGCTCCTAGAAGTGCTCGAAGCACACTGCAAAGCAGAGATTCCCCAGAGTCACCTAGCGTTCGTTTGCGCGGCTGGAGGCCGTCTACTCTGCAATCAACGCTCTCTGCACGCTGACCAAAACCATCCGGACCTGCCGCACTTCGACCGAGACACAGTCCGCATGCCTACACGACAACCAACCCGCGACCGTTCTATGGCCCTGTTCACAAGTTAATTGACTGAACAATATGAACCGGCGATAGTCTGATAAAAAAAGGAACCGCGGTGGTTCTCTTACATCCAGAAATAATTCATAATTCAAGAGGCTGGCTACTCGATCTGAACCAGTGGTGTCACTTGGCTTTGGGTTCCAATACCAGGATATCAGCGACCCAGCCTCCTGCAGCTCTGTCCTACACACTTTCTGCAAAATCTCCAACTAGTCGACCGCTGAGCTCGGAGCCAGGACTTTGGCACCATGGCGTCGGTGCGCTCAGGCCTCCGGTATTCCTGGCTGGGTCTGTGGTTAACGCTGCTCACATTCCTGTCGTTCAATGTTCTTGCTGGGGCCGAAGAGACACAATGGATCAAATACACTGGCAATCAAGGCACAGTATGGCTCAAAGACGATCGGAGGCCTTCATTATATACGCAGAATTTTGGCGATTGCCAGGGAGACTCTCTGATCAATGTCACTCGCTTCGATGCTGCGTACTACAAGGACAACATGACGGTTCTGTTTCACTTGGAAGGAAATTCTGCTTTGAAGAATGAGAGCTTGATGCGTAAGATCCACTCTTTCTGCTTGCAAGTTGCTGTATTGGCTAACATGAGTGAACAGTCTACATCGGTGTTTTCGCTTACGGGGAGTCTCGTTTTAATCTGACCTTCAACCCATGTAATGCCAACATTGACAGTCTCTGTCCACTGAACTCCTCAGTACCGATCTTTGCGAACGGCATCATTCCTGTGTCACAGGCGGACGTGGCCAACATCCCGTCTATTGCGCTCACGATCCCGGATTTCGAGGGCCAGGCCATCCTGCGAATCTTTGCCAACTCAACACAGTCTCAGATCGCCTGTTTCTCTGCGGTCGTCACCAATGGCGCCACATTTTCTCACCCGGTTGCTATCGGTTCTGTTTTGGGCGTATTCACCGTGGTGGCCCTAGTTTCGTCCGTTGCGGTCTCCATATATGGTCAAAGCATCCCAGAAACCCGCAAACATTATGCACATTCGATATCGATGTTGGTGGTGTTCTCCGTCTATCAGCATATCTTCTTCACGGGAGGCTTGTCGATGAACTGGCCGAGTGTGTTGGTTTCGTTCTGGAGCAATTACGCTTGGTCAGGCGGTATAATATATAGCCAGAAGATGCAAAACTCGATCAACCAATTCATTGGTGGGAACCGAGGCAATATCAGTATGGTTGGAGCAGCCCCAAGCGGTGAGAATGCAGTGGGATTGGGAGGCGGATATGAGATCTCGCAGATCTACAAGCGTGCGACAGCGGCATTACTTCCTTTCCAGTCGTATGAAGGCACTAGCACAACCTTTCGTCCCACCGAATTGGAACACGTTCTGAGGAGGAGAGCGACAGACAATGCAACCATGGCTTCCCCATGGCACGGCACACCCGTCCTTCCAGGATTACCATTGCCTGGAAACTATTCGGGCTTTGCGGGGACCTTGGCCGAGTTGAACATCCCAGCCTCTAACGCCTTCTTGACTGGGCTCCTATGGTTTCTGATCTTGGTCGCATGTCTTCTGGCAGCTGTGGCCGTATTGAAATGGACATTCGAGGGTTTGGCAGCCGTTCGGGTCGTTCGCACGGACCGACTTGCCTATTTTCGAAAACATTGGCTGTGGTTTGCCGGTGCGGCGGTACTACGGGCCTGCTACATCGCCTTTTTCATGATGATGTTCTTGACCATGTTCCAGTTCACGCTGGGTGGAGCAACGGGCGTCAAGGCCATTGCTGCTGTCGTCTTTGTGATTTTCCTCGTTGGAATGTTCGGTGTCGCTGCATATGCTTTGTGGTACAGAACGAAATCCGCCGCACTGGTTGAAGAAGTCGGCCAAGCCAATCCCGGGCCCAACGACGCCGAAAAGACGGCTCAAACTGCGTGGTATAAAGGTGGCTGGCTCCGGGCACCCGACAAGAGTACTGGTGGACAAGCGACAGAGAAACAACCGACGTGGCTACAACGGCATCTGCCTGATTTAGACTCCGGTCGTGTTCATGTCCATGACGACGAGAACTACATGACCAGATTCGGGTGGTTGGCTGCGCGGTTTCGTCGCAGCAAGTGGTGGTTCTTCTCTGCCTGGTTGCTATACGAGCTGGTCAGGGCCGCTTTCTACGGCGGTGCTGCAGGTCACGCGCTCGTCCAAGTGTTTGGCCTCCTGGCATGGGAGACGATTTCCCTGGTTGCCATTGTCTTGATGAAGCCATTTGAGAGTAACCGGCTCAACCTGCTCATGGTATACCTCTTGGGCTTCAGCAAGGTTGTCACCGTGGCCCTGTCATCGGCCTTTGACGCTCGGTTTGGGCTGGGCCGCATCTTGACCACCGTGATCGGGGTCATCATCATCGTCATCCAAGGTGTTCTCACCATCTGCCTGATGGTTGCGATTATCCTGGGAGCGATCTCAAGCTATATGTCCATCACTCGATACCACGAGAAGATCAAGCCTCAATCATGGCATGGGCCACGCACGCGGTATTTTGCACATGTCGACCACAAAGCCACGGACCGGCCCAAGCCTCCACCACCGTCAGCTCCGGAGCCAGAAGCCCCAAAGGAACCGTATTTCTCAGTGTCGTCTGTTCGGCGACAACCCAAAATCGAAGACGAAGATCCTGACATCGAATACTACCAGTCACCGCGCATGTCCGCGTCTATGGAGCCCGAGCCGGGTCCGAGTCGTCCACCAACTACGTCTCGGGCACAGTCTATACGATCTCGAACTAGTGTGTCGAACCTCCCATATGGCGCAAGGCCACACCGGGCGAGTTGGAGCACCAGAGACTTTCAGGATTGGGAGGCCCAGCGGGGTGGAACTCCCATCAACTCTAGGATGAGTACGGAGAACATACAAGATGTCTCCAGGAGGCACCGGGCACAAAGCTTGAGAGGACCATCACGAAGTGGACCAATGGGGTTTGGGCCGGCAACGCCGCCCAACGGGTCGGATGTCCAGTTGCAGCTCAATCGACATCGACGCAGCATGTCTACACCTTTGGGACCGAATCGAAATAGCTCTGTTGTGAACGAAGAAACGGAAAATGAGCCAGCCGGGAATTGAAGCAGCAGCCAACCCCGAGCGGTCAGCCACGAATCTGACGACTTGATGAACAGAAACTTGAATGTAATCAAATAGCTTGCCAGCCAGGGGAAACGACCTTGGTTTTGGGCAATCACTAACGAACGACATAATATCTTGCGAGCATGCATCATGATGGCGAAAGAGCATGTCTTTGGGCTCAGCACGGTGACTTGGTTGAGCACAGTTAGTGGCTTTATCGGTTCTTTCTGGTAAATAGGGTCGTGACCCTTTACTTTGCATGCATAATAGGTTGGTAGGGTGATTCAATGCTGCGGACGAATTTGTCTATATGCAAGCGACGTGATGACAGAGGACAGTGGACTACGTTGATGTCTACTTGCACTGCAGCTGTAGGTTGTACAGTACAACTGTAGTGTTACTGTAGGTTCACTTGAAGTTGAGGTTCACGTAGGTACCTATGTCTTCGCTGCTTTGATGTGAAAATACAATGTACGAGTATTACATCATCAGGTCGTGTCACGTGGACTGATGTCCAGCACGTGCAACTTTCACGGCGGCAGCTGATTTCATCACGAATTTTGAAGCCGAACTTGAACGTGGAGATCCAAGTTCCGGGCGTCAGTTCGTCACGAAATAGACTCTGACCGCACGTTCCACTCCTACCACTTCCCTACAGTTTGTTCTGCTCCGAGCTCTTACCAGTCGCAATAAATAAACGTGCCCCACGGCCGTGGTCTATCTATCAATTAATTGATTTCCTTCCCCGGACATGAGTGTATCTTTCATCCCAAATTTGATCTCTCGAAAGCAGCCGTCATCCTCTCTATCAGTACCATGAAATGCAGGTTCTTTTTCTCATAATCCGAAAAGTACCGCCGTCCTAGTTGCATCTGAGCGATCTCGCATTTCCCCGTTTCCGAGATCTTGCCGCCATTGCATCCCACACTGCACTGGCATATCTCTTTATGGTCGCTCGGTAGAGCGTTTTGTGGTCTTTGATATCGGACCCACCTCTCTTGCTACATGATAGAAGAGGTCATCTCATACCGTCGAGATGAATATCCTCACACGTCGCAATTCAAACAAGTCCATTGATGGAGAGGGCAAAGGGTCCGCTCTGGGGCGAACGGTATCAGCGGAGCGGCAACAGGATGCGGGAAAACCATCCTTGCTCCGGCGGCTCAGCAGGACGCTTAGCAGGTCTCAGGAAAAGCCTGATTTGAAGGAAAATGAACAGCATCCCACGGCACCTGCAGAGCATCACCACGCTAGGACAGTCTCACCGAAAGTACCGGCCGACAAGGTCGTTGAGCCCGTGGTGAATACGTTGTCCACGGTGGAGTCGCATCACAGCGTCAATTCACCAGCGGAGGTGTTATATGAGCCCTCTCCTCAGCAGACCATCTCGCACGAGCAAGTCTCGGCAACAACAGGCGATACCAAGAGTATATCAGTCGCCAATGCAAACACTACTACGACACCAACCAAGCTACACCAGCATTCTTCTTCGGTTTCAAAACACAAGGCTCAACATCCAGCCGGCCTGACCAAAGCAGATATCCACCATCTGTTTTCCGGGGCCCCGCAATTCTTGCTCGAGAAAGGTCGGCGAGGTCGATACTTTCCGCAAGCTTTCTTTCCCTGGAACAATGAACTCGACATTTCGGATCTGCAAGACCGCAGGTTTCTCCGTCATGAGAGCTTCGCGTTGGCCACATTGCACGCCCATCTCCCTATTCCCGATGAGGTGAATTGGAGACCGGGCATGGCAGCACCTGTCAAGAAAGTGGGCTTGGAAACAGGGAAGCGGCCTATGTTTGAGTTGGGGATTTTCGAGCGACCCAACATGCTGGGCATGGAGGGACGAGAGCCCGGCACAGTGGGAATGAGGTATTTTCTAGAACGGCCCGTGGCGGATGGACTGCACGACGAGAAAATCAAGGAGCATGGTAAAGACGTGGAGATTGATCTGCCATTATCCAGTCTGCCGAACCTGGGAGCCTTGAAATCGCTGGTTATCAGCGATAACGAGGAGGCGACTGTGAACATCGGCAAGCATGCCCCGGAGCAGGATCGGGCCAGACTGGTTCATGGCGGACCCCACGCCTGGAAAAGCGTGGGTGTGAGAAACATCAGTATGAAGGATATAACCGAGAGACTAGAGAGCATCTCGCAGTGGCGAGACAAGGTGGCCAACATGGGCCTGAATGCTACTCTTCTGGACTGGATGCGAACGGATGAACTGCACCACCACCTGTTCAGCGAATTTTTGTACCCACCACACAAGGTGAACCCGGATGCCAAACACATCAAGAATGGACTCAAGATCCAGATCGAGGCATTGGTTAAAGTCTTGACCACGCCGGGCGCATGGTTGGATCTGAGCGTGCCAGAAGCCAGACTTCGCTTTGGCAAAATCCTACACAGTCGAACGACAAAGTATGACCATGAGACGGGCATGATGTCGGTCAACCCGGAACGGAAATGGTTGTTGATCCAGTTGTTGTTGGCGGTCGAGTTGGTCATTCGTCTCGACACAGCGTTGCGACTAGGCATTGCCATGCATTCGGACAACTTTGAGCTCAGCAGCGACGAAATCCACAATTTCAACCGATTACGCAACCTCAAGGTCGATTGGGACCTGGTGGCGGCATGGAGATTTCTTATGTTGTGTTATGTCAAGAAGGTGGAAAAGAGGCTGCCTTCGCCGTCACCCGACCGGTCGACTTCGGATCAATTAAGTCGAACCAAATCCCCCGAGCGTCATGGCTTGTTGGGAGGTCTCCGGCACACGCTAGGTCTGGACGACGACAAACAGCAACCCACTCTGGACGAATGTGATCTTGCCATTCTGCCACGTCAACCACGCGTCATGCTTGACGGACTGGTTCGGTTCGCGCATAACATAGGCTGGCCGCGTTGGCAGGAAATTCAGGAGAGACTCGAGCAGAAACTGTGTCGAGAAGACCCGGAAGAACGAGAGAAGTTTCTTCTTGACATTATGAGCTGTGCTGAGGCTGCCGCCCACGAACAGCGTCAAGCACCTCCTGGGTCACCACAGCCCGGCAAGATAACACCGTCGCTTGAAAAGTTCTGCGTCAATCTTCATTCTGCGACAGCGAATACCATCGGAGGCTGGTTGTCACACAGTTGGCTTTCCGGCATGATCCTGCCAGGCACTTCGATCTGCGATATCTTGATTGCGACATTGTTGGAGAACGACACGGATCCCACGACGCTGCAACATCTAGGCTCCAGAGGCCTCCCCTTACGGAATGCAGGCTTTGTCCTGAACGGATCTTCATGGTGGTCCAAATCCAGCATTGTCGGCCGAGTCATGGCGCCATTACACGGGTCCAAGGAGTGTATGGGTTGGATCTACCTGCCTCATTTTGTGCCGTTGAATGAAGCCACGTCGGGACCCGTCGAGAACCGTTGGGTCAAAGTCAAGAGCTGGCCTGTGCCAACCACGCGTGACCGACCGCGCATCTTTGACGGTGACAGGTTGTCTACTGAGTCGTCTCCGCTGGGCATTGGAAAAGGGAACATCATGGGTTCTGAATTCAGTATGGTGACGGATCGGATGTTGGACAACGATACCGTGCCCGCGGTTAAGATTAATGCGGTCAAATTACACTTGTCTAGTACCAACGCGACCGAATCTAGTCCTGATCACCCGCTGGCCGCGTGGGCGCAATTCGATTTGAGCATTCTCCAGGGAGAGAGTCAGCCGATTCCAAAACAAATCCGGTACGGCCTCGACCGCGCCGTCTATTTTGTCACTGCATACCCTTGCCGTCTACCTCATGGCCACGCGACTTTTAAACCTGGTTCGCATCACGATCAAGAACATCACCAGCATAAGCACGGTGAAGGGCACGAACAACAGGAAACCGAACAACATGAAGCTGAACGCGAACACCATCATCCCCATCCCCATCTATTACACAAAGATACTCTCCATCATCCCCGCCATAAACCAGCCGAACATTTACCCGCCCACCCACACCACAAAACATACAAGTTTGTCACCAAGACGCTCTGGGACCTGATTGACAATCCGACCGATGATCCTCCGGCCTCGGGAACCGCAAGTCACAGTGAAGTGTGGGTCGTGGATGCGCGAGAATCGGTCACTGCTCCTGAACCAAAGCATGGCCATCTTTTGCATCATCTACACCAACATCACCACGAGCATCATCATACGTATCCCGAGGCAGCGGAGGCGGAGGCGGAGGCGGTGGCGCAGCCGCAGGCCGGTAATCAATTATCGGCAGCAACTCTAGCTCCAGCTCCAGCTTCAGAAACGACAAATGCTCCCGAGTTGAACGTGGCAGTCGCTTCATCACCAGGTCCTACAAGTATACTCAGTCCAAGCAGTCCCAGTCCATTATCATCTGCTTTACAGCATTCATTGAGCTGGAATACAAATACACCAGGGGAGTCGTCGACTCAAAGTCTTGGTGAAGTTGTTGGCGGGGGACAGCAACAACAGAAGAAAGAACATCATCATCTTGGCCACCATACCGATGACTCGTTACCAGATCTCGAACCCCAACTGTGGAGGACAGATATCTTCGTCAGGGCGTGGTGTGCGGAAAAGGGGAGGAACGCACTGATTGCTCGGGTGGGCAGGACTTGTCTGAGTTGTGCGATTAGGGAGGCGAAAGCATTGGAGATTGGGGTTATTGTCAGAGTTGGGGTTAAGGAGGAGTGGAAATGAAGTGATGGACTTGAATCACGAGGGCGGATGGGACGGACGCCGGGTGAGTGGCGATGGGAGGGTCGGAGGATGGGTGGAAAGGGTGTTTGGTGGTGGTGGTGGTGGTGGTGGTGGTAACGGATGGGACGCGATGGGACAAGAGAGAGATTGCTGGGACGTTGGTCGTGTTCCGTACTAGACCATGCACTGGCAGTGGTAGAGGGCCAGAACTCAAATCCGAGGTGGTTTGGATTTGGACTTCAGTGGATCGGATAGAAGAGAGAGCATCGCAGCACAGCAGATAGTAGCATGATATGACCATACCAGCAGGAGCAGGAGCAGCAGCGTACCAGACGCACTTGCACTCCCACAGGGCTTTTAACAAATGAGTCACCTTCAATTACCTCTGTTTCATTCGCTTGATGAGAAGATAAGGAGTGACGATTTACAAATCAATGATAGTTGGTTAGTATTTTGATGGGTTACAAGAAGTGATAAGTGTGGATGGACCTGATATGGTATGGCATGGCATGGTATGGTATGGATACAGGAGCAATACAATGCTCGTCGTGAACTGAATTGAACGATCATCGAGTCTAAGTACAGCAAGAACAGAGCGAGAGCAAGAGGAAGAAAAGAGCGGATTGGCGACGACCCCGGACAAGCAGTACGATGTATACGGAGACGGAATATTTATCCCATAAAAGTGCAGTGGTTGGTGTGATAGATCCAGAGTATAACGTACCTTGTAACCCACCGGCATGTCATGATGGGCAACGATACGATACACGAGGACACAGAACAGCAAAATCAAAAACAAAGGAATCTCATTTCCTATCCTGGCTTTCCAGGTTTTCTCGCCTCGTTGGGCATTCATTGCAGCTGTATCTGCACTGCAGTATGTACCTTCTTTGGGTACTATCCAGACAAACATGGGGTATTCATTTCCCTTCCATTCAATCGAATCAACCACGCACGCATCCAGAACGTTCCTCGACGTCCTTCGCGCAGTCATTCATGGTCCTGCCACTCTCTCCTAGGACAAGGGACCTTCATTCAAACCCAGTAATGATCCATTCATCCTCGGACCAAACCCAAACCCAAACGCCAAACCCAAATGCAAACCCAGAACTCCAGTCGATTCGACATATCCCAAACGCGTCAAAACTTCAAGGGGGTATCACTTTCACACTCGTACAATCAATGATTCGTTCGTTCAATCGTCCATCCGTTCCGTTTCGTCGAACCAGTCGAGTCGTGTCGTCGATGTCCAGTCGTGACAAGACCAGACGGAAAAGTAAAGCAGAAACTCCTGGATGCAAAGTTGAAATCCAAACGCCGAAACCCAAAACCCAAAACCCAAAACCCAAAACCCAAAACCCAAAACCCAAAACCCAAAACCAAGACTTTTTTGCAAACCATGCCGAAGAAGACGAGACCGAATACCCAGACTCCAAATCAAAGCGAATCAACAACTCCTTGCCGTATTCGTACACTTCCTCGCTCTGTTCCGAGGACTCCTTTCGATTCCTGTGTAAACATTTCATTCATTCATTCACCGCTCTTAAGTAGAGCACCATTGACCAACTCAGCGACAATGCGCTTTCGCTGGATCTGAATCACTTCCGGTCCGTAGCTCATAGGCGTGAGACCCAACATGATCTGACGAGCCGTAGTGACAGTAAAAACGCCACAGTCGTCCATATTCTGCTGTTGGGGAGACTGGCCCGACAGGTTAAAAGTCCATTCTTCTTCCTTGTACGAAGCCCCCAACTCAAGTTTGAGCCAACCTTTAATGGTTTCAATGTATTGTCTGCCACTACCTCCCAAACTGTTGTAGTGCGTGACGGTGCGGTTGCGACCTGACACCACACAGAGAGTCCAGTGCGCTCCTTTGTTGATGGGGATAAACACGTTATCCGCGTCGAGGAGGTTCTTGCCCCCGACTTTGGCTCGGCCGGCCCATCGTCTGACGCTTTGGTACCCCTTGGTCTCGAGATTATTGTAGAAGAATGAAGCCAACGCGGCGTGACTCGCTGACTGCGTGGGACGGTCGTTCTTGAGTCCGTGCTCTACCACCAGCTTCAGGTAGCCGTTGATCACTTCGTCGTTCAACCAGTTTTGTGTGCCGTGGCTTGAGCCTAGTGGCACGACACGTGTAAGGTCCGACGGCTTGAAAGTCTTGTGGCCGTGTCGTAGCGCTTCCTGGACCTTCTTTTCCCACTCCTCTGAGAGTGGCGTAATGCCATATTTCTGTGCTTCTTCAATCGCCTGTAGTCTCTTGGACTCGCCTCGTGTCACTCGATGGTGCTTCTCTTCCGAGTGAGGGCTGGCTTTGGGCGTTGGAACTTCTGGCACAAATGGCTCTTGCTCTTGTTGCTCCTGCTCTTCCAATGTGAGTTTGGCAAGTTTCTTGTCTGGTGTCTTTACCGACTTTCCAGACTCGTTGACGGTTGCTGCCGTCTGAGACGTGTTGTGACCTGTGACGGGGGTCGAAACTTTTGTATGTGCCGCGCTTCTTGTGATGCGTCGGTCCGGCGTCTTTGGCTCGGCTGGTGTTATTATGGGTGTTGCCTCGGCTACAGCTGCTGTCTGCTGTGCTGGGCTTTCGGTGTTCGTCTCGGGAGTGGCATCAACAGAGCTTGTGTCCATTTGTGCCGGTGAGGTCTCGTGAATAGCAGCTTGTGTGCTGTTCATCTGCTTAGGTGTCGCATCTTGTGTGCGTTCGGGAGAGACGTCAATATTAGCAGCTTGTGTGCCATTGACATGCAGGGGAAAAATCGCATCTTGTGTGCGTTCAGGAGAGGTGGGGGTGTTGGCAGCTTGTGTGCCGTTCATGCTTTCGTCCGAGTTCGCATCTTGTGTGCCTTCAGGGACTGTTTCTGTGGTGACATCTTGTGTGCCATTGGGATCTTCAGATGTGTTCGCATCTTGTGTGCGTGGTGTCGGAGATTGGTTGACATCTGGGAAGGCCTCATTCTCATGGGGCAGATTTCTCTGGGGCTCTTCTTCTACTGGAAAAGCACCCGGAACAGGAGACTGTACAAACGCCTCCGTGTCAACATGCTCAGGGTAAGCTTCAGGTGCAGCATCTACTGGCTGGTCACCCTTGCTTCCCTCTGCCGCCGCAATTTCAGTGCCCGTCTGGGCAACTGAATTGGGCGGCCCACCGCCGGCCAAAATCATCGCGAACGTGCGAGCGTCCTGACTCACGTCAGGTGGGCTTCCGTTCCACGTTGATGATATGTCACTCTCGACCGGCGAGGGCGACTTCAGGGCTCGGCTCAGTTTCTCCAACAACGTCAATTCAGGCGAGACATCACAAGTTGACGAAATATCAGACTCTGGTGTTTTGTCTGTGTTCGATGCAATCTTTGCCTGTCTCTCCAATAAGCTCAACTCAGGCGAAAAATCGCAGGTTGACGAGATATCAGATCCTGGCGTCTTAGCTGCGTTCGGTGTAATTTGCGCCTCTGGAGTTTTGGGATTTTGTGTTTTCTTCTGTCGAGAGATTGGTGTGCTGACCTTGCGGTTCCTAACACGCGGAGGCGACAACAAACTCGTGTCAACAGGGGTGGTCTGAGCCTCTGCCGTGGCAGTAGGCGAGGTTCCCTGAACGACAATGACAGGTGTAGGGGTTTTTGGGGATTCCACGCTCGGACCATCTCTTTGGAGTCTCTTGGCTGTGGAATGTCCGTCTGCTTCTGTCAACTCTCTTGATCCTTGTTCTTCAATTCGTCTCTTGTTGGATCGCAACGATCTCTTAACGGTCGCGGTTGAAGCGGCAGAATCACTCTCGTAGCCTGGGGTAGTGACAACCTCTTGTGCCACCTGCTTAGTGGGAGTCGGGAGATTTGGACCGAGCGGCGGCAGTTCTGGGTATGGAGACTGCAACTGTGGGAATTCGGCCGGCGGTGTAGTAGGTTCTGGGATTCTTTGTTGTATGGGAGTTGTTTCTTGTTCAACAGAGGGAGGAGATAGGTGAGGTACAGGATGAACCGCAGGCGCAGTCTGGTATCGACGTCGAGGTCTCGAGGTAACGCGACGTCGGGGGTGTCGCATGGTACCACCTGTACCGCCGACCTGCCATACGGCCTGTTGGAACGGGAGGATACCAGAAGGGGTTTCAGAGATGTATTGCTGGCTGCTCGGAAGGGGGGTTCTCAATGGTTCGTTTGGTGTCATCTGCGGAGGTGCTGCAACCGGAACGGGGCGAGGAGACCATGGCTCTTCATGCGAAGGCTGCATTTCCCAGAGACCTGCGTCACTAACGCCGGCGACTGCTCGATGCCATGGTGATTCAGTGAGAGAAGGGACGGGTGCGCGCTGTCTGCGTGGTCGTTGGTTGCGCTGCTCATGCTGGCGCTGCTGGACCTGACGGACGACATAGTATGCGGGGACCGCGGCGACAGTGCAGGTCGCGCTGATTGTGTATTTTGAGACGAGCGATGTGGCTGCGAATCCTAATGAAAACAAGCCTCTACAAACTCTCTTTGCAGCTGGTAGAATGCCGCCGTCGGGTGCTGGTCGTTTGGCGAAGACACCAGCCGTTTGCGGCGGAGGAGTCGGAGGAGCGACAGGCCAGCCACCTGGGACGTAATCGCCTTGATATGGATTATGTACTGGCTCCGGGGTCGGAGGAGACCAGTCCATCGAGAAGGAGTGGTCAGCCATGACTGCGATGACTGACGGTCTTGGGATTGGATGAAGTTGCCAGGATTGTAGAAGATGAGGATGAGATCCAGAAACGGGGACTCGAGTGAGATCGCGTTTGCGGATTATGAGAGAAGTAAGAACTAAAGAGCAGGGTGTTTGTAAGCTGCTTCATAGAAGGTGAAGAAGAGCAATCAGTAGTGATTGAAGGTTGTATGAGACAGTGAGTTCGAATGCGAACGATCAATCGATCAAATGTCTTTGTGTATGTATATGCGGGAGACGCGATCGGATCGAGCGAAAGCGCAGCGCAGGGAACTTGAATGCGCAGTGACATTATCCGCCAAGAATGATTCTGCCGGCGAGATGACCTCACCGCCCTGGGTCTTGGCACGAGGCTGGGTTAGTGCTTGGCGGGCGGTGAATCCTGCACGTGTGCTGCACGTGCGGCACCGCGTCGGGGGCGCAGGGTACATTCAAAATACAATTGTACTCCCACCTAGGTGCTGCCTGTGCAGTGTCACTGGAGAAGGTAGTGCCTCAAGCCAACACTGGGGAGCTTCAATACAAAACTACCCATGCCCCCGTGCAGGAGTCGTGACAATAGCTATTCGTATATACCTATTGTACACGACGACACAATATCTACCGGATTCACTCTGTATTGCTAGGGCAGGAGGATAAAATCTTATTAGGCAAACAATCAGTACCACAGTAGCACACACAAGCAACACCACTACCTCTCCTTCATTGCATTCATCAATCCACTGCCAGACCCAAGTGTTTGAACATGATCGGATTGCCCTCTACTGCCAACCATGCAATTCCCGAATAAACGATCAGCTTGGTCACCACTTCGACATCGTAGCGTACCCTGGGCTTCTGAATATGGGAAAAGAGTCTCTTTTCCTGCAGTTCATCCATCTCTTGAACCTCTTGTGGACTGGGGGTTCGTCCATCTTCAGGAGAACTGGCTAAGGCCGGAGATAGACTCTCTACCCCTTCACCCATCTGCGCTCGAAACATTTCCAAGCTGCTCGACCTCTTCCGTGTACGAGCTGACACAAATTTCTCTGCGGCTGGTTCTGATTCGAGGTAGGATGGTTCGGGGGATGGCTCTTTGGCAGGGCTAGGAGATCCTGCGGCGTTGAGACTGTCCCGTCTCTTTTTGTTGCGGTATGCCAGTGTCTCGTATGCGTCAGCTTCAGACTGTGGCCCAACCGAAACAGCCCGTCTCCTACGGAAGGACGACAGCAAATGCGGAATGTCTCGTGCCGGTGGGATAACATTGTCATCGTGCTCCTGGCGCGGAATGGTCTCATACTCTGAGGCTGGTTTAAAAAACCGTCGCGGTAACGTAAGACCTTTGGTTTCAATTACTCGAAAGACGGGTGGAAGGACTTTGAGCAGAAGTGGCTTCATCACCCCTCGCCAGAGGAAGATGATAAGAACGCCCAGGAGAATGCGCAGGGCGGCGATTGACCAGCCCATCTTTTCCAGGTCAAAGGGCACGGTACCTGGAGCAGGGAGTGACCACGCATACGGAGTGCGTGCAAAATGCCAGACGGCATATTCGCAGCCGATCATGACCCCGGCGAACGACACACTGTCGTCGAAGCAAGGGCAATCATCAGCCGGTTCGGGATGAATGCGCACCAACACTAATATGATCAACACAACGAGCAGCACTCTTTTGAGGTCACCGGCGTGCAACCATTCATCGAACGGATCACCCCACCAGCACTGCACCAGAGCCAGAGCTGCCCCGAGGGCGCTGCCCCATATAACGTCAAAGAAGCCGTGCATGCCACAGTAAAGCCTACCGAGCACGATCGAAAAGGCGTAGAAGTAGCAAAGTACTTGTAGGCCCAGGTTGAGCTGGGGACTCATCTGGCTATTTGGGGCCCTGAGCAGGTAGAGAGAATAGATCGCGACGGACACGGCGTTCGTGGAATGGGTGGAAGGAAACCCATATTCGAGTGCTGCGGAACCGGACATGGTGATCCGTTGTAACGGCGGCGATAGGGGACGCGGGAGACACAGTAAATCTTTGATGAAGCCGCTGAAGAAGACTCCCGATGCGAGGATATGCACCATTCTGTAACCTCGTCAGACACCACATGGACGTTGTCGCAAGGGCACACCCGATTACCCTCTGCCTATACTCGTATGTCCACACCAAAACAAAATGGGAAGCATGACCATGAAGAACGTATGGGTGCCCAAGTTGGCCGTCATGGCAAAATAAGTATCAAGGGCCGGCGTTCGAAGGTTGTCCTGCAGCCAGGCGACGTACGGTGTCTCCCAGCGGACAATGGGTAGAAGCTGTTCGCGCACGCGGTATCGCCATCTTGGAAGGCGGACCTTGTCTATAGGCCAGTCAGGACGGGTCAATCGAGGCCAAATTATGGTTTGTTTTCTGCATACAATGATCGAGGGATCTTAACCCGGCATCTGGTTTGTCCTTCTCCTTGTCCATTTTTGTGCATATAATCTTTGAAGTGCGCCCATTGGATTTTGTGTGACTATCTCTTCGGTGGCAGATCAAGCGCAGAGGCTTCTAAGAAGCATCGTGCAGGCAGAAGGCGGCAGAGGATTACTCGAACTCGGCGGGGGTGGAGGTCTGTTGTTCCAGCAGTGGTGGTGTAGTAGTAGTCTCGAAGAGCTCAATGCAGGATTTGTGGCGGTGCAATTACAGTGCACAATTCAGGCAGACTTCGAGTGGATTGTGGTTGTGCACGCCGAGGCTGGTCCGCTCACGTCTGGAAGGAAGCCTGAGCAACTGGATGGCCAACTTGCAGTCCACGATCAAGGGTCGCTAATCGACATGGATCTCGTGGAGGGCGAAGCATGTTTGAGAGAAGATGGCGCCATTATGCAGCTGCCAGCGTGTGGTGACGGGAAACCCTGCTGCGTAACAGAAGATGTTGGCAGGTGCGCTAAAATTGTTGTATTTGCTCTCGCTCTATCCACTTAATAGTGTATAGAGTACTCCTATATATACTATAGAAATCGGAAGGAACACCGTATCTTATACGGTCTATAGATTATTCTAGAGGGTAGTAAGCCTCGTTATCGTCATCGTTATTTAGGGTCGATAGCGAGGTTTAGAGAATATAGCTAACGTAAGTATTCTTAGTAGTAGGGTATCGGAGCCGACTATATATAATATACCCCCTTTAGGCTATATCCGTTGCTTTACTATCGAGTATAGCCTATATATCGACTAGGCGGAGATATATATAGACGAATCGCTTATAATTTTATATTATTAGTACTTTCGTAAAGCCGTCTACTCTTATATTAACGGTTACGACCTATTCTATTCGTATTTTATTAGTTTATACCTTCTATCTTAACTAATACTTATATATATTAACGTATTTTAGCTTCGTAGATAGCTAAAAGTTATCCTTAGTTAGTAGACGAATAGTCTATATATTATTAGCTTTAATCGTAAGTAGTTAGTTAAGTTTTAGGTATATCGAGTTAAAGAACGCGACTCTACTAGAGTACTTCCTTAGCTATATAAGATAGAGCGAGTAGTTCTATCTCTATACTTAAAGTTATTATAGTATTCTATCGAGAGGCTTTCTAGTTAATAGAGCCTCTAAATAGAATAAAGAGATAGCCGTTAGAACTCTTTCGGCTAGTATTATTAGTAAATACTACGTCTAAGTATATCTTAAAGGTATTAACGCTCTCGTATTTATTAATATTTTAAGAAGTTAATTTAGAAGAAGTAGAGTATTTAAGAGTAAGAGTACGTGTACGCCTTAGGTAGTCTAGTACTCTATTAGCGGTAGCTATATACTCTAATAACGGATTACGTAAGTATTATAAAAGTATAGAGTAAGCCCTTACGATATCCGATCTCGTCGTTATAGCTACGAAATTAATAGACCCTATACGCTATTAATATATATATATCTCTTATAGAGTAGCCTAGTCATTATACGGCACGAGACTTTTAGTTAAAAGAGATATTAACGGCATCTTCCTATCGTATATATTAATGTTAAACTTAGCTACTAGTTTATCGATATATAAATCCTATACGAGCCATAACTTACGTAGTTTTCGATCTCGTACGATTCGAATACCGAGAAACTAGTTAACTTCTAGTATAACGCGTAGAGCAAAACGCTATTAAAGACTCTATAGAATTATATTAACTCTCTCCTTAGACTTACGCTTATAGTATAGAATAATATCGTCTACGTAGAATAGGACGATAAGAAACTTATTATTAGACGAAGTATTATACCTAGCACTTTAAAACCTTCTAGAAAACGTATATAGATTTCCTCGTCGATTTTACTATTAAGAAATACGTTAACTATATTAAGTTATATAAGATCTAGGTCGTAAGCGGCCGTAATAGCCATAATAGTACGAAAGATACTAAATATAAGAGTAGCCGTATAGATATCTTTAAAGGTAAGTTATAAGTCTTCTCGTATATATATACGCGCCTTAAACTTACTTAAGTAGCTATCGTTATCGAATTTATATTTAAATATCTAGATAAGAGGAAGAATATTACGTCTATTAATATCTTTAGTAGAGATTAGTACGAAGGTTTACTTACGTTTAAGTTTCTCGTATTTAACCCTCGCGACTTTCTCGAATTTCTTTCGAAATAGGTAATTCGCGAGCTATTTCTATAATTTTAGCTTAGAAGGGAGTATATCTCTATATACTCGTTAAAAATCTCTTCTAGTAGTAAAGGCGGCGGCGAAGGCCGAGTAATACGTTAATAAACTGTCGTTAACGATATTATATTCGAGCGTAGCGATATACGTCTATTTTCTTAGCTTCGAACGTCGTCTTATAGTAACTATATTTCTTTTATCGAAATCTACTAAGATATTAGTATATCGTAAAGTCTAGTTATTCTTACCTTATTCTAGGGGCTTCTAGCGAGGTAAGGAGTAGATAGAAAGGCGATTAGAAGATCTAGCTCTATAGGGTTTCTAGTACGCTTTCTTAGAGGTATTTATATCTAGTTTTTCCTAAGTTTCTTCTCTTCTTTCTTATTCTCGTATAAAGAGGAAACCGGCCTCCGCTAGAGGCTAGTTCTTTACGATAAATATAGGAGAATAATTTAGCGATATCGACGAGAGAGCGGCGCCGCTAGAGAAGCTCTCTTACTAAGGCTCGTATCTCTCCGAGGAGCTTCCCTAAGTAGGGGCGTTCTAGCGCGCGGCTCGAGCGACGAAGTCCTCTCGACCAGAAGCGCGTCGAGAGCTATCGATACTTTCGGTTATAGATCGCGAGCCTCGTAAGCCTACGATTACTTCTATAGTAGCTATCGGCTTTATAGATATCGCTAGTAGAAAAGAAGAAGAAGAAGAAGATTTAGATATAGCTTTAGAAGTAAGATATATATCTATAGAATTACGTATAGTTAGCGCTTTACGTAATTTAGCTTCCTTAGTCTCTAATTAGCTAGAAATTAACGTCGTCTAAGCCTCCTAAGCTTCTAATTAGTTAGAAGTAGTTTCCGAACGATTTAGCGCTAAGCCGTTTTTAGAATTAATTAGAATTATATCTATTTTAGGTATCGGCTCGTATACTTCGATATCTAGTTATATCGACTTAATCGATAGTAGCTTATTATCTCTATATAGAAGTAGTAAAAACGTCTCGTTATCGTTAAAGATAATATCTCGTATTCGTATAATCTAGCCTTTATCGGGTCGCTAGATTCGAAAGATATTTATTAAGTCGTACTCGACGAGATATCTAATCTACGCGTATTATTAAAGTTTATCTTTCTATAAAATATTATACTATAATACGTAGACTTTATAGCCGTATACGTATATATACGAGATATTAGGTCGTCGTCCGTATAGTATTTCGAACGGCGTCTTCTAGCTAAGCGTACGAGACGGTAATCGATTTAGAATATATTCTACGATTTTTACTATCTTAGACTATAGATTCTTTAGTAGCTTTATATATAGACGTATCGTTCGAGCTATATCGATAAGTAATCGATCTACTCGCTCGATATAATCGTTTTAAGCGAATATATAGAGCGTACTTCGTTCGATAAATAAGCCTCTATCTCGTATATCTTCGTTATAGATCGCTAATAGTAATCTTTCTTCGTCTATCCTTATAAATTTAACGCTATAGCCGTATCTCGTACGGACTATTAATATAAAGTCCTATACCGCTTAAGATAACTAATACTTTCTTAGATAAGTATAGACGAAATACGTATCTGTATAGTAATCTCTAAAATAGCTAATCTATACGTCTTCGTTATAAGCTACGTTAAGGAGTATTAAATTATACGAAACTCTATCGAATAGTTTCGTCGTTAGCTCTTTCTATAATAAGTCTCGAGAGATAATCTAGGTTACCTTTAATAATCGATAAAATTTATATTAAATAGAAGTAATATTCTTAATCTTTAGAAGTTCGATTACTACGTCTAGTAGATACCGAAGCGCTTTATATCTAGCATACTCTATAACGGCGTATAGTCTATCTAGGGAGTCCTCGTAGAGAGACTTACCCCCTTAAGTAGGTATACCCCCTTAAGCCGCGGCGGTAGTAACAGGAATCTATCTTATCGGCGCCGACGCTACGCCGTACCTCGCCTACGTAGGCGGTATCACGGCGGCTAGCGGCCTCGCGATATCTATTCTACTATATTAAGCCGACGCCGTATCTTTAGTATCGGCTTTATATAAGGGAGAAAGAGAAGAAGAAGAGGAAGAGGAAGTAGTAGATATATATACTTATCGAGAAGCCAGGATAGGGTCGTCGGAGAGTACCTAATAGCCGTCTTTTCTCTATACGTAGTATAGATACTCGTTATTAAGCGTTAACGCTCCGTCTAGTATATTCTAGTTAATATTCTTATTATATAATTAAGAGAGTAATACTAGATTCGTTATAAACTCTAGAATAAGAGTAACGTCGAGAAGTATAAGTCTTTTAACTCCGTTTTTAGTAGATACGCGTAGTTTAACGCTTCTAAACGCTTTAATAGAATATCGATTTATCCCGATAACGAGAATATCGATCTTAGTTACGTCTCTCGTACGTACGAAGTTCTCTCGTTTATTATAAATATAGATATTAGATCCGGAGTCGAGTATCTAGTAATTCTTTAATTTATAATCGGTAACGGCGGTATATAAGTATACTATAAAGGCTTCGAGAGTGGCTATACTCTATTATTAATAATTATCCTTAGTCTTCTCTTTACTCTTATTAATAACTCGTTTAATACGTTTACGTAGAGCTTTATCGTTATTTAACTTAGTCTATACTTTATAATTAACTTTAGAGTTTAGAGTCTAATTATCCGGTCGTTTCGAAGAGTTTAGATAATAGTACTCGTTATAGAAGTACTTATATTCGTAAATATATTTAGGTTTCTTCTTCTCTTTCTCTTCCTTCGATACGCTAAACGCTAAATATAATACTACTTTTACTATTATTTTCTTTAAGTTACGGTATACGCCTCTAATTATATTAACGAGATCGTATAATAATATATATTCTATTTCTCTTCGATTATAGAACTTAGTAAGCTTCGAACCTACTATACTCGAATATAGTAGTTATATAGTAGTAAGAAAGTCGATTTATACTACGTCTTCTACGACTTCTATTATATATAGAGCCTTATACTATTTATATAGAGACTTCTATTAATAGAACTATATCTCTAAGTCTTTACTTCGTAGTACTTATTTCAAAGTATACTACTTACTTACGAGGCTTTACCTCTTTATCGCGTCTAAGGATTCTAGACGGTCTCTTAATGCCTTTAATCGACGATAGAGCGTAGACTTATCTTCGTAATATAGGCGGTTAGATAGAGATATCGTTCTATTAAGTCGATTATTAAGACGTTAGATTAGAGTAGTTTATTATCGATATAGTTCTAATTAACGTTAATAGTCTCTATCTTTTCTATATAGCGTCTATTTCTTCTTCTACGTAAGAATATTCGATTCGATATAGAGAGGTAGTTTAGGCGGCTCTAGTAATAGAATCGGTTCGGGTTAGGAGAGGTCGATATACTACTATAATTCGTTAGTCTATACTTTACTTTTAAAGACTCTATACTAGTTATTCTAATTATCGAGAGTACTTAAAATAGAAGTAGTTCTAACGAAGATAGTAGAAGAGCGAGTCGACTCCTTATAGTATACTACTATTATTTCGATTACGATAGAGAATAATCCTATTAATACTATTAGTCGGTTCTCGTATTAGAGTATAAGTATTACGAATAAATATATTCGGTTATTAGTCGTTCGTAGAGTAGTTAGTCGTAAACCGAGCTTATAATTATTAATAGGTACGCTAAAATTATTATATTTACTCTCGCTCTATCTACTTAATAGTATATAGAGTACTTCTATATATACTATAGAAATCGGAAGAAATACCGTATCTTATACGGTCTATAGATTATTCTAGAGAGTAGTAAGCCTCGTTATCGTCGTCGTTATTCAGGGTCGACAGCGAGGTTCAGAGAATGCAGCTGACGTAAGTGTTCTTGGCAGTGGGGCATCGGAGCCGACTGTATACAACAGAAGATAACTGGTCTTGTAGAGAGAGATGGGGAGACATTTGGCTGCGTTTCACATGAAATCCCCCGGCTTGAGGCTCGTTACTCGGCAACGCAGCCACGACAACAATCGAACCCTCAGACTCGCATCTCAGACTTCACTCTGCGTCATGCTGGACAATATTACATTTGGAAGCATGCGAAACATTGTCTACGAGTATCACCTGTTCCACAAGTCTATCCGCCGGCATATGCAGATCGAGCAGTGATAGTGTACATATAATACTGCCATTCCCACCACTGCAGTGCATAACAGACCTCCATCCAATCCACAAACAAACAGTACATACAATACCTTTCAAGTTGCTGGTCCGGCACTAACCCCGAACATAACTTTAGGTCTGCGTCTGCCTCAATCATGGCCGCAGCCACCGAGCATTACCCTTCACGAACGCCCACAGTCATGTCCGAAAAGCGCGTCTCAGCATCCTACATCAGTCCTCCTTCACCGCGCCGAAGACCAGTTCGAGCCCAGAGCACAAGAACAAGCAACGGCACAGTCAGCACGAACATTAGTTACAACAGCAGCTTAGGACGGTCGTCCGAGGCCACCAACATCACACAACCGCCATCATATTCGAAAAAGTTTGTGGTTGTAGGAGACGGTGGCTGCGGCAAGACATGCTTGTTGATCAGTTACGCCCAAGGATATTTTCCAGAAGTATGCATGGAACAACTCCTGAGAGCCCAATATTATCAGGCGCTTTGGACTAACGGAACAACAGAAATACGTCCCGACCGTGTTCGAGAACTACATCACACAAACCACCCACAAACCCACCGGAAAAACAGTCGAACTGGCACTATGGGATACCGCGGGACAGGAAGAGTACGACCGTCTTCGGCCCCTGTCATACCCCGAAACCGATCTTCTCTTCGTCTGCTTCGCCATTGACTGTCCCAACTCCCTGGAGAATGTTATGGACAAGGTTAGTCAACTTATCTGTATCCGCCAGAGCGGCCTGCTGACAAGCAACAACAGTGGTATCCCGAAGTCCTCCATTTCTGCCCAACCACACCCTTGATACTCGTTGGTTTGAAATCCGACCTACGCACCAAACGAACCTGCATTGAACTCCTCCGCACCCAAGGCTTGACACCCGTCACACCGGAACAAGGCGCCGCGGTTGCAAAGCAGATGGGCGCAGCCTACATTGAATGTAGCGCCAAAGAATCTAGGGGCATTCAGGAGGTGTTTGATCTGGCCATCAACACCGCCATTCAACTCGAGGAGGAGAGTTATGAGACCAAGCCTAGTCCGAAAGGAGGTGTCAAGGTCAAGAAAACAAAGAAGAGAAAGTGTGGCATCCTTTAGAGTTGATCGGCCGGACGGTTGGTCTGTTTGTACGCTACGCACTGAGGACAAGACACGGCTTCATTTCTCGGGTACAAATTGTTTGATGGTTGTTTGTTTGTCTGGCAATTTTAGACGGGCCCTGGCTGGCTTGGCTTCGCGCATCCTCCCTTAGATGGGCGGGCGTTGCTGCACGAGTGCATGACCGGCGTTGCTTGGAGATGGGGGGTTTTGGGAGGAATTGCGTTTGCTTTTGCTTTCTTGCTGTTACCATACGGGATGGAGCCTTGCTAGAGTATGAAATCAGCATGCGCCAAAATTGAAATTGATCCATGTTTGAACATGAGTTTCCACAACGAACGCGTGCTTCTGGAGAGACTGTCAAAATAAGTACAGCTCGACTCGGCTCGGCTCAGTGGCCACTGCTGTAGTGCTTTCAAGCAAGCCCATTTCTGCTTTTGCTTCAAGGTCGGGCGGCCTTCTCACATGCGTTGCATTCAGTGCATGGGCAGTAGTTGTATCGTCAAGTCACATCAAGTCAAATCCTCTCGTCCGTCATCAACTGTCCCAGCTTTGCCTTTGACTTTCTCTCTCCACTGGCATGCATGCCCCAAAGGACCAACGACGGACCTTCGAAGTCCCTGCAGGGTGGTAATATGTTGCCGTGGTTTTTATAACTTTATTCGCCGTGGCGATCTCTATCTCTGGTGCTGTCTCTGTTGCCGTCATCAGTCGTTTCTTGCTCCTGGCCCTCCGCCCCCGTGGCTTGTCCGTGAGCATTCTCCTCTTGGTCTCGTCCCATGACCTTTTCGAACTGGCTCCAGAGTGCTTCCACAGAAGCGAATTCATTGCCGATCTGGTAATACCATGATTTCTTGTCAGTCGCTGTCATGTCACGCGGATCTTGTCCGGCAAAGCTGGGCAGAGATGAGACAAAAAGGAAACGAAAAAGGAAGAAAACGATAATGCGAGGGCGAGAGCCAGCTGAGACTCAGGTTCAGCAAACATGGTTTGCGCTCACTGCCAATGGGCCAAGTCCCTGCCATGCCGTCACAATGGCATGCTTGCAGGAGTGGAATGGAGTTGGGGTTCTCGCACAAGGAGCCAGGCAGGGAGGGAGGAGGGAG
This sequence comes from Exophiala phaeomuriformis, assembly GCA_010883475.1. Classification (NCBI taxonomy): domain Eukaryota; kingdom Fungi; phylum Ascomycota; class Eurotiomycetes; order Chaetothyriales; family Herpotrichiellaceae; genus Exophiala; species Exophiala phaeomuriformis. Next base: position 878,489 of record JAAAJI010000075.1, on the reverse strand, counting down.
AGAACATGAATTGACAATACACAATCAATCGCAGAAAGGGGAGCAGCAGAGGACATCCGCGGAAGAAAGTATCAAAAAAGGAGGGAGGAGAGGAGTGATGAAAAATGATCCACAAACAAGTACATATGGTATGCATACCTCGATAATACCCTCAAGACTGCGATTCAAAGCATTGATCTGCGCGAGGACCTGTTCGAGAGACTGCTCGACTCGACGCTTTCAGTTAGCCCATGTATACAGTACATCTGTGGAGGTAGGATGCATAGTAGTAGGTTGGGTGTCACTGGATCTCCGCCACCAACAACAACAGACGACGGCAGGACAACACGACAGTTTGACGATTCCAAATCCAATCCACAAAGTTCAGTTCCCTCCAGACCAGACCGTCAATTCGAGATCTCGAATTCCCCTCATCAGGATTGGCGTGCACTCGAATCGACTCCAGCTTACATACAGAGAGGACGGACAGTTCGCAATCAACGACTATCCCACGTCATGGACTTGAATCTGACACTGACAATAGTAGGTAGGTGAACAATGCCATGAAGACCTCATCTCCGGACCACACACACCACTGACACTGCAGCGCCAGACGATAATGCCCATAAGGCTAACTCTCCTCTTCTCCGCTTCTTCCAGAATCGCCAGAAGTTCAAAATCAAATGAAACGGGTAACTCACCTCTCCAATCTCCCCGACCAAAGCGGCGCGTCGAATCTCAAACTCGCTGCTGGGTCGAGCAGCCCCATCGTCTGTCGTTCCTCCGGGTGCCATGTCACTCACTCACTCACTCACTGCTCGGATCAATGCGATTTTCGATCCTGATCCTGAATACTACCGCTCCAGTACAATACTTGTAATCGTTCGTTGTTCGCGGTTTGGTGTCTTGTCGGCGCTCAATATGGATACCTACATAAGGTATGTGCCTAGGTACTGGATGTACTGGATGTACAGTAAACGCTGGCTGTCCCTTTCGGTTCCGTTCCAGTCCCCAGTCCGAGATTAAGGTAAGGAAGGGTATCATAGATTTTTGGAATTGTGGTTGTAGAGGAGTGGTGGACGCTGATGTGACATGAAACGTGAGTGTGGTGGTGGTTTCAGGCCGGCAAAAGAGATGTGCTGTATGATTGACTTGGCCGCCGCGCGAGGCTGTGCGGATGTTTACTGTAGGTACGCGTTCGTTGCAAACACTGGTGAGGCCAATGGAAGCTCCGTCTTTTTGACGCAGTACCGCTAGCGATGCCTTTATCGCCGGTAAAGATCCAATCCCAGTTCTCACCACTGTAGTAGTGCAGCCCGAAAACCAAAAAAAAAGACATCTACAAACTAGGCCAAAAACACAAAAAACATTTACATCAGTTGAGAGGAGTGGGATTCGAACCCACGAGGTTTCCCACTGCGGATCAGATATGTCTACCACCGAAATGATAGGGGGACCTAAACACAGCGCCTTAAACCGCTCGGCCATCCTCCCGGTTGGAAATTATCATAATTTTTTGGGACTATAATATCTGACCTGTGATTTTGGGGGGCCCCGGAGAATCTTTTAGCCGGGGTCTGTTTGGCCGAAGCGGGCTTGCGAGTAAGCCTGCGGCAGCCTGAAAGACCCTGGGGTATAGTGGCACTCCCGGGCATGCCCCGGGGGCCTCGGGGTGCTAGGGATGCTAAAGCCCGGCTTGGAGCATCTTTCGGGCGAGGCTTTGGCGGACGTTCACTACCACCTAGATGACTAACCTACTGTACGATGTAGAAGTCCTGCCAGTCAGCGCAGTACCTACCTACATAGAGGTACCTTTGCTCGGCGTTCGAATATGCATTGGCTACATGTATCGATTGTACATAGGTCAGCGCAACGCGAATTGATACAGCACGTACATCATGATGGTGAACAGATATAGAATATCCAGAAAGGCATGTTGTACAGGTACTAGTATAGCATGGTACCTAGGTAGTTCATTATAGTAATGAAACATGCATGCATCCACTGGCATATCCAGAATCGCAATTCCCATGGCAAACGACCAAAATGCCCTCGGGAGGTCGCGGTGCCGTGCTGAAGTCTGCCTTCATTCCGCACTTCTGCATTCCAGTCGTTTCCAGTGGTTGGTCGCAAAATCGACCTGACGACTTGGTGAGGGTGCTTGCCGACGCCCAAATCACGGCTGGACCCTTCGGCTACACGCTAGCTCGAAACCAGGTGGTACAGTAGGAGTACCTACTAGTAGTGATGGGAAAGCAGTAGCAGTAGCAGTAGTTGGTACCTCGTAGCCGACTGCAGGCTAGCACACCACCATCCAGCACAGCCACACACCCAGGAGGTTCGCTGAATTGTACATCGTAGTCGGAACCGGTGGCAAACTTGAACCGCGGGCCAACGCAATCATGCATTATTGTACACTGTACTGCTGGTAAGCGAACATGCCCTGCCGGTGCCTGTTTGTCCTTCAAACTCGGTCGACGGGAGGTCGGTGCTCGTGGCCTGATGGGGATTGTCCACTAACAACCAGAAACTCACGACAAGCTCCGTTCCAGGCCCCCTGCCTGTTCCCGGGTCCGAGGTAATGGTGAGGATCATCCACATCCACTGGTTGCGACGTTCCTAGAAGGGAGGTCTCTTGTAGTGCGGGTGCAGCTCATGCAGTGCATCAAGCCGTTGTATTCAATAATGAATTTGGGCAGCGAGCCGTGTCTGAAGATCACCAAAAGGACAAAAGTGGCAGGGCGGAGAATAAGTCCCGCCAATAATGGAGACCTGTCGATCATCTCGAAGATGCTGATCTTGTTTGTTTTGGTCGGGTCCGCTCATAGGACCAAGAAGTTCCAGGTCCGTCTGGACTGGATTTGATTATTTGTTCCCCACTGTAGATGATGTTCGTGAAGCGCCGGCGGGTGCATTGTTTCAATGGGCGCGCTGGGCAGCCGAAGCAGAACACAAACCCCTGCCGAGCTACTTTGTGCTTCAAAGAAAAGGGGATGATCGTCTTCTTCTCGTCCCCACCAAAGGATAACCAGTCTACCAGTCGGCAAAAGCAGGCAGTCCTCCTTCGAGTCGAGTATTCATACTGTAAGAAAATGGGAGTGCTTTTCCAGACTGTTCATGTCTGCCAATAATGAATGACGTCGATAAAGGAAATGGCATCGCTGTATATGTTCGTCGTGATTTCGTATACTCGTGAGAATCGATGCCGTCAGATATGTAGGCTCGGTAAGGGCAGGTCGTATGAATCATCTCCTATTCCCATGTGCGCCAAAGGGTTGTATGTGTCAAGTATGTTTTTGCGTAGTATGGCCATAAAAAACGCACCCCACGGTCATCATCTCTTGCCAATCAATAAGCGGGAAAGTCGCTTCCTGCTCTTTTCCGGTGTCCTTTCGTCGCTGGATGAACTTGAGCTGGAACTCGAGCTGGAACTCGAGCTGGAACTCGAGCTGGAGCTGGAACTGGCGCTCCTTGAATTCATCTCAAGAGATGTCCGGCCTCGAGCAGGCATGATGGCTCCGAGGATGTCTTCAAGCCGCACATCGTCTTGGGGAGAGGTTGACTGGAAGGCTCCGGAGTCGAGGATCTCGGTGAATTTGCCAGGCATGATGGCGTTCGGTGCTGCTAACTGGCAAATGAGAAGGTGTGCCGCAACTGTCGATGTTTGCAAACCGCGCAGGTTGCGGTGACTCAAGTTTGTACTTTTGAGGGGATGAGTACCGAGAGCCAGAGAGCTCGTCCCAAGGCGCAACGATAGTCAGTGAGCTGCTTAGATAGACAGGTTCAAAAGTCGGATTGGGCTCTCTTTGGATGAAAGGAAACCAGACAGAAGGGCGTAAGGAGGGCGGGTTCTGTTGTTTAACAATTAATTGTTCGACCGCTCTCCGGGGTACAAGTATTCTTTTTCGTCCATGCCGCCAAAATGCCGCCTATTCCTAGCGGCGTCTCCCTGGATTCCCCGTTTCGAGAACGGCCGTCGAATTGAAGCTTGTGTGGCTTGGACACCCCTGCCATTTCGATAGTCATAAATGTGAGTTCGAGTCTGCGACCGTCCCGGCCTCCCCAGGGTGGATTAGGGTCTTGCCCACGCTAGACCAAACAATGACAGGTGTTAATTGCCTGGTCAGACCCAGACCCAATCCAATGGCGCAGGGACTCTCCCTCAGGGTCTGGGTGTGGCGCTCGTATCCATTTGTTTTGATTGCTGATTGATTGGTGTGCCCGCCCGGCTTCCGGCGGTGGCCACGGAGCGCTCGCTACCTTGATGGACAAGGCATGGAGGCACACGAGCAGCGAGCCGATGTCTTGAAATCGCGCACATGAGTACGAAGGGAATGTACGAAGCATCGCTGCCTACCTACCTAGGTAGGTACTATAATCACAGGCACCTGCAATACATTGTATAGTAGCAGTTAAAAATAGTTGTAGTAGGTATCTGCCTACCTACACTGACTGTCAGCAATGCCAGCCTGGGTTCATGACCGCCACCGCAGAGGTTGGTCCCGCACAAGCCGGACGGTGAGTCAGCATCTGACATATCGGATTTCAAGGGGAGGACAGTTTGGCAACAACGAAGGAGACTGTATAGCAGCATCACTGTCATGAGCATAATAATGACAATACTCGCCAACCCCAACGTCAAGGCCACGCCAGTGTAGCATGTGGTAGGGCGTCGCCAGTGACATCCAAGTTTGATGTTCGTGAGTCTCAATAAGTCGCGCGCATCGGCGGCCTCCCATTGGCAGACAGACCTCTGCCACTGCCAGCCGACTCGTTCATTGTTTGAGTCGCGCTTCACACTTCACGTCTCGTCTCGAGCCAGACCTAGGTATCCCTTGGTATATGTTAGGTGTAAGCATACCTTAATATCAATTGCGATGCGTCTTATCCGAAACGCATATCCATGTTTCTGGTGATGTTCGAAAGGAGGCTTTATCTTATACTATGGGGTCATTTTCGAGAGTATAAATGCTAACCGAACTTGAATGACTGAAGAACTGTAGGACTGAAGTGAGTTGTCATAACGCTCCCCGACGTCATGAAATGTTAGAATTTGGGGCATATTACCCTCCTTTCGGGTTTGATGAGTTGCCCAGCACTGGATGATACCGGTACTGCATTTTCTACTTGCGATGAGAAGTAACTGCAGTATGTCAATGCCATCCTACCAAGAACTGCTTTAAGCATCTCGCTCCTTCTTCATGCTTTTCGGGAATATTTTCCATAAAACATGACTTCCTCAGCCAATACAAGAATGTTCTTCTGCGTCGTTCGCAAAGTTGCATGTGGCAATGTTTCGTTTGCTTGACCCGTATTCCTGCCGGCGCCATCGAGAAATAGGTAACGCGGAGATGCCATGAGCCCATGCCTTTCCGTGTCCATCGTCAGCAAAGCAACCCGCTATGCTCGTACTCTTCGTAAATGATATGTTGGCACTGTTGGGGTGCACGAATTTTGATGACAGGCCGTTCTCTTCCGCAGCTTTCGAGACGTCATGCACCATAACCGTTGTCCTTCAGGCATAGGTTGCGACGGTGTACAACCAGACTTCCTCAAGACTGGTGGCTGCTATGTTGTGGCGTTCATACGCGAGACTGCATCGTGCGGCGTGGAATTACCTAGGCAAGGCGAGGATGGCGGAAGTTACGGAAATCGGGCAGGCTGTGGTTGAAGGACTCTTCGATCTGAAGTTGACTGCAATCTGGCATTTCCAGCTCAACCTTCCATTTTTGTGTCAGGTCCTTCTCCGTTCATTTCCACTCCTTTGGCCGCGGATATCCAGAGAACGTTGTTACATCTGAAATGCAGGCTTGTTAGGACCCATTCGCGAATGTTGCTGCACCGTACTGTTTTGGAGCACCGTACCTGATCAACACCTGCCCTAACGTGCCCGTGTGCTTTCTGTCGATGTATTCCTCCGTGTTCGACAGCTGGATATTCATATACGAGTCCACGCTGATTAGGCGCCCTTTGTACTCGGTCTGGCCCCATTTCAGCCGGATGATCACGTCGTCATTGATCCTATAAAGTCACCAGATTAGCCTCATTCGGCCGTTTCTGGAGGTACAAAAAAAACCACCGTCTTGTCCTGCTGGGAATCGAGGGTGCACGTACAGTTGCTGCAGCAAAGGCCGGGGGTTGAGAGGTGTGAACTGCGTCGAATTAGCAACAGCTTCAATGCAACATTATAGACTACCACTCACATTCATGTTAAGTGCGGTCGCGTCGACTGGAACCTCTTCTTCAGAGTGCCAGACTGGAATCGTCACGAAAAGTGTAGAAATGAATTGCACCGGTCAACAGTTGCAGGCGGTAACATACTACTGATCTGAGGCCGCGGACTGACACTCGCGAAAATGTTAGAGCTGCGCAGCTTGGCAAGGCTGCGGATGCGAGTCACGTGCACAGCCTTGTGCCTACGAGGCTGAGTACTAGGACTTCATAGCAAGGCCTTCGGCGCTACCTAACTATCTTATCATTCAGTCGTATTTGGAGGGTGCGTACCGGACTTTGGAAGTTATTGCTTGCTAGATTTCAGGCTCTCTTAATCTCCCACTTAATGTCTTTGATGCTGACTTCTTCTCCCGCCTTTTCGTCATAATCAAACCATTCTCCCTCCGATAAGTCGATCCCGGTAAATTTGGTCCCTGAGTCAATTCCTACCGCCTGCCACTCGCCCTGAGACATAGTCAGTGAGTCCGATGAGACACCAAGTGGAAGGCACAAATACATCGGGTTTAAAGTCGGTAAATTCCAACCCGCGACAGTCAATCTCGATGATATTCTTCGGTTTGGCGGGCGAGTTTTGTTCGTAAGCCACGGGAGCTGCCTTGATGTTGGCGCTTGATTCTCTCTACGCAATCCGACCATCCCCGAGTTAAATTCATGAGCTCAGAAGGAAACAATGTAGAATCCCACCTTGCAGTTCTTGCACCTCCACACAAAGTTGGCTTCTCCCCGACTTCCAGACTGCTCATTCGTTTCCTGGCATGTACAGTCAGACTGTGAACATCTCCACGCAGTGTTGTTGTAAGCGCCGCCAGTCCTGGCCACTTCTTGGCCCCGTTTAAGTATCAAGGCGTCAAAAGTCGAATGGTGGAGAAAGAGAGTCATCATAAGCTGCTCTGCACAGCACCTACATGACGGCTAACGCCAACCCAATTCGGGTGTATTTCGCGGCATGACGTGCATTGCACTTTGAAAGTATAGTAGTACGGAGACTCAGGTGTATCGGTTGGGATCAGGTCGGTCACCCTAGGAACATATCAGCAGTAATAATGGACGGGGTGAGGCACCATCGTACCCTTCCAAATCCGCCGTGAGGGCCAGCGCTAGCATGACTAAAACCCGCCCTGAAGATATCAAGCAATACTATTCTGTACGACCTCGAACAAGAACAAGATATCACGATCAGTTTCTTGCCTCTTAAAGTTGTAGTGGCAGTGGAAGATATCGAACGTCTAGGCTCTTAAGTCGCAGGTTGTATGCTGAGTAAGAAGTTACTAATCAGATTGATATCTTGAATCTCTTGGCAAGGCTGTGCGTGCATGACTCAGCCCCCTGGATTTGCATCAAGAGTGAAGACGTGCATATTTTAGGGTCCTCAGTGCAGCGATTTGCCTCTGCGACAATCTCAAAGCGACGTTGGTGATCAGTACAATTCCGCGGAGGAGTAATACTGAGCCGGCCAAACCGCTCGCTATGGCACCAAACAGGAAGAAAAAGAAGCCGGCGGCCAATCCCGCTCGAGGATTCGCTACCACTTCCCTCCCTTCCAAGGCCAAAGTGACCGAACAGTCTAGCGAGGCAACAGCGCAGGAAGATGGCGCTGCAAATTCAGTCCAACCAACTGATGCTCCGAGCAAGGATAAGGGTCTCAGTCGACCATCTAATGGGGCGCCCGACGCCGACATCAAAGATATGAACCCCGAGCAACTGGAGGCCCATCTTAAAAATTCGGAACTCGAGGCGCTCGTGGAAAAGTATGCAGCACGATCAATCGCCGATGCCAACCGGCAGGTTGCGAAACTCGAAACAGAGCGTCGACAGCTACGCTCCCAGGCGTACAGGCTGTCCACGTACCCATGGTTGAGTGACGAAACCGTTGACGACCTCTTGCGCCTGAATGGCCCCGCCACAGCGTACGATGCTCCGGCTGGTGGTACCGCGCAGGTGCAGGACGAGGAGAAGCTCCTGGTTGACCTTTGGACCTTGGAACGAGTTTTGGAATCGTTGAAACTGCCTAGGGTGGCTGAAGCGGTCTCGCACGTTGCTGTATTAGCCACCTTGGGTAGGCTTGACATCAGCAGTGACTCTCTGCCTGGATTACAAGAGGCTTTTGAGTGGTACGCCTCCGCCACTGACCCTGACGAATTGCCCAATTATGAAGCGGTTCAAGGAAACAAACCCAACAGGAGTGGCGACAGTACGCCCCTGCAACCCATTTCAGGTAGGTGAACATTCAGCACGAACCGTTCTATTCATCATGTCCGGCCGTGAAATCTACCTGCAGTTTCTGTCGATCTCTTGCATTCGACAGCCTATACACTGGAGACGGGAAGGCAGAGAAGATGTTCCTGGCAGCAGCCCTAATGCCTAGTGCCTTCTGTTGACTGTACTGGATGTTTCTAACCATGGTACAGAGCCCGCGACAGCTATTCAGAGCAGGCAAAGCCCCGCAAGCACACCGATGAATGGGTCGGAGCCTGAAGAAGAATCATCATCCGAGATTTCGTCCGATAGCGACGAAGATAATGATCCTGCGAAACTTATTGAAAAATACATTCGTCTGCAGCGCTTGATCTGGGAAGCCCAGAAGCCGGGAGAGCTGAGACAGAATCAGAAGACGTCTTTGAGAAACCAGAAGCGTGTGTCTAAATTGAGCCAGAGAGTCCAACAACTTCGCCGGGATCCCTTGTTTGACGAATACGAAGCTGAAGCAGCCTGGAGCCAAATCCATGTCGAATTGCAGGCCGACCACCAGTATCAACTGAGAGAAAGAGCCAGGAATCGCCGTGCGCAAAAGGCTGAAGAGACGCCAAAACCGAATGGCACAGAGTCGGAACAGGCGGCACCTCCTCGTGAACAAGAAAATGTGTCTGTTGAAGAGCCGGAGACTTCCGCCGAAGCGGACGGATTGTTAGGCGGCATGTTCGAGGGCGCCGATGAAGGTGTTTCCATTGAGCAAGACAGCTCGGACAAGCAAGAGATTAAGCTAGTGGATTTTGGTAAATGGACTGGAATATCTCCGCGTAAGCTCCTCGACGACATATGCAAAGGCCATGATTCGCGGGCACGGATTTCGCTACGGACACTACACCATACATCGCATTCGGCCAGACACAGTTTGGACATTTCTTGGACAATCGACGTCCTCCCGGGGCCTCATACAACGAACGCACTACCATCTGAGGTGACAGCACAAACAGATCCGCGCCTGTGGAAGTTGGAAATGGTCAGCATGGCCGCGGCGAGCAGTGCGCAGTCCGAAGCGTACGTGTGTGCACTAGGGCTGTTTCTTGTGTCTTCTCTGGGCGCGAAGGAGCAGAAGGCAACAAGTCGTCTTCCAACAGTTTGGAGAGACCTGCTTAGGGATCTAACGGACTCGAAACAAAAATTGATCGACAAAGAACACAAACAAAGCCTCCGTCGAATTCGTGGCCTTATCCACGAAACACAAGAGAAAATAAAGGCAAATCAGGAACAGTTACAATCACGCAACGCAGAACGACCTCAGCAATCGAATGCTCTGGTAGATCGACGTCGGACGCAACGTCCCAAACCAGCGAGATGGGACCCCGAGACAGTCTCCAAGGAATGGGAAATGCGAAGCTCTCGACCTGCATTTCAAACCATGCTCGAAATCCGCCGTCAGCTCCCTGTCCACCAGTTCAGAGACATGATACTCTCATGCGTGACTGACAACGCCGTCAGCGTGATTTGTGCAGAGACAGGTGCCGGCAAGTCTTCCGGCATACCCGTGTTGCTATTAGAACAGGAGTTCAGCCAGGGACGAGACTGTCGTATCCTCGTCACACAACCGCGGAGAATCTCGGCCGTCACACTTGCGAGGCGTGTGTCGCAGGAGCTGGGGGAGGCTCGAAACGACCTTGGCACGACTAGGTCTCTTGTCGGGTACGCGATCCGGCTGGAGTCCAAGACGAGCAATACCACGCGCATCACGTACGCCACGACCGGCGTGCTGCTGAGGATGCTCGAAGAGTCACCCGACCTGGACGAACTCGACTTTTTGATTCTGGACGAAGTCCATGAGCGCACCATGGACTTGGACTTGCTGTTCATCGCACTGAAGAAACTGCAGAAGAGGCGGAGCACGCTGAAAATCGTGCTGATGTCGGCGACCGTGGACGCGAAAAAGTTCTCGGATTACTTTGGTGGTGCGCCCGTGTTGGATCTTCCGGGCAGGACGTTTCCCGTCGAGGTCGGGTTCCTCGAAGACGCCGTGGAAGCAACAAACGACGTGAAAGGCGACAAAGCATTGGCCACCATACAAGACGATGACAACCAAGACGAGTTCTTCTCCGGCAATGAAAAGGGCCGCCCGGTCGTGACCAACCCAGAGGCATACAGTAGCAGGACACTACAGATCTTGTCCAACATGGACGAATATCGCATCGACTACAACCTGATCGTGAAGCTCGCGGCGGCCATAGCCACGAAACCAAAGCTGGCCAAGTACAGCAGCGCGATTCTCATCTTCATGCCGGGCATCGGGGAGATGCGGCGACTGCACAATCTGCTGGTGTCAGCGGACACATTCAGCAGAGACTGGGTAGTCTATCTCCTCCACTCGACATTTTCCACCGAAGATCTAGAAAAGGCATTTGAGCGGCCACCGCCAGGATGCAGAAAGATCGTGATTGCCACCAACATCGCCGAAACGGGAATCACGATTCCGGACGTGACGGCCGTGATCGACACATGCAAGGAGAAAGTAATGCGGTTCGACGAACGGCGGCAATTATCCAGGTTGACCGAAGGATTTATATCGCGATCTTCGGCACGGCAGCGACGAGGCCGCGCCGCTCGAGTCCAAGAGGGTCTCTGTTACCATCTGGTCACGAGACATCGACACGACAATCAAATGCTGGAACAACAGGTGCCCGAGATGTTACGACTGGGACTACAGGATCCGATCCTCCGCATCAAAGTGTGGGATCTGGGATCGATTGAAGAGACTCTCAATGCGGCCATTGACCCGCCATCCAGAAAAAATGTGGTGCGGGCCATCGAGAAGCTCAAGGACGCCGGGGCGCTGACCAAGACAGAGGCCCTGACTCCCTTGGGCCAGCAGATTGCCCGGCTACCGCTCGAAGTGTCGTTGGCCAAGTTGGCCATTTTCGGCGTCATCTTCAAATGCTTGGATCCGATCCTGGCCATTATTGCATTGTTGACTTCGAAATCTCCGTTTGTGTCCTCATCTTCTGGAGCTTCCTCGTCCCAAGCAGGGGATGCCCGACAGACATTCAGCCGCGGCGACTCGGATCTCCTATCATCCTACAACGCCTACGAAGCATGGCGAAGAGCAAGAGTCGCCCGATCCGCACACGAGTTTTGTCGCAAGAATCATATCTCCGACCAAGCCATGGCGCAGATCGAAGACCAGAGGATCCAATTACTTGTGTATCTCGTCGACGCGGGAATGGTGATCTTATCGGGCGAAGAAAAAGCCGCTTTGAACCGTGCCAGAACATCGTCGTCGCGCGCCGGATCTGGATTCGGATCGGGAGGCTCCTTCTACACCATCCCGTCGCGTTATCAAACCGAAGACCCTGTGGTTGGCGTCCCCGACAGAGCGCTCAATTCTATTATTGCTATGGCCGTCTATCCTCGCATCTTGACCCGTGAAGGCAAAGGCTGGCGCAACGTCTACACGAACCAGCAGGTGTCGCTGACCGCGCGCTCCGTCAACCATCCCAGCAACAGCCCCAAACCGCCGCGGTGGCTGTCCTTCTACGAGGCCATGCAGAACAGTCGCAGTGGCAACTTGAACGTCTTTGAGACCTCGGCGGTTCCAGAGTCCGCATTGGCGTTGTTGCTTGGCAGCGACACCGAGTTCAAATTCTACGCTGGCGTCCTGGTCTTGGATTCCGGTAAAGTCAAGCTCGCGGTCAGGCATTGGCGACAGTTGATGGCTGTCAAGGTCCTTCGTGAGAATATTCGTCGCGTCCTTGAGAGTTGTTGTTACAAGAGGCCTGGGCAGGAGGTGCCAGAGGATCAGCGGAAATGGTTGGATTTCTGGTTGAGTCTCGAGGCTGCGGCAGCCGCTGCTCAGGAGTGAGATAGCGAAACTGAAACAATAATATGATCCTAACCCTTGTTGGTGGATACATCCCACACCCTCGCAAGCCACACATACATTCTGAGAGTCATTCTCCATGCGTAAAGCGTACATGCCTGTGTATATACATAATCTATGTGTATGGTGAGCATAAATGTAGGTTTGTAGTATATCAAGGTCGAAGCGTGGCCCAGTCTGCATTTATCACATAGTGGGACATTTGTCATTAATAAGATTAAACATTCTTGGGTCCATCCAGCCAAACCCCCAACGTGTAAAATGGTTCGTGAAATCATTCTTCATATTCTGTCGAAACGAACTTGGATCGCAGTCGTGAGCAACGTCTCCCTCTTCTTTTGTAACCTGTTCGGCTGCTGGCGTAGTCTCATTGAGCGGCTTTGATCAGGTCGGCGGCCTTTTCAGCAACGCCGTATGCTACCGCTTGCAGATGTGCTCCCGGAACCATGGGATAAATTCCAGTGTCCACGATACGCAAATTGCTGGTCCCGTACACGCGTAATTGGTCATCCACCACACCGCCGAGTTCACGGGGCAACATGGCGGTCGTGCATGAGTAATGGTATTCAGTCCCGATGCCGGAGCGCAAGATCTGTCCAAGTTCATCAACCGTGGCGTCCTGCGGGACTTGACTATACGAAGGCTGTAGTTCTTGAATCGCGGCCGTGTTCAGAATGCGCTGGTTCACTTGCATTGCCAGAATCATGACGTCGTAGTCGAACTGATGGGCCAGCCATCGCGGGTCGACACTGGGAGATGCAAAAGGGTCCGTCGAAGTGATGTGCGTTGTGCCACGGGAAAGCGGCCGCATGAGAGCCAGATCCAATCCGCCGGCATTGTTGTTCAAGTTCTCGAATGCAGGAATGTCCTCGTTAGCCAATTCGTCGAGGACACTGGCAATCTGGCGCTCATAACCTGATTGGAGAGTGGGCTCATCGTTGTACGTCGACGGGAGGTTGTACGGAGCAGCGCTGGCTGACGCAAGCATGGACGCTGCATCATCATTGACCTGTTGGAGCGAAGGGAATGCGACGGCACAACTGGGCTTAGCTGTCCAAGGCCCAGTTTTGCTGCCAAAGTATTCTGCAGCAGACTCATCGTTAAATGTGGAGTTGCTGGCGAAGTCGCTGATATCCAAGACCGAAGGGTTCGTGTAGGCGTAATCCAGATGGATCATGCCATGGTCCTGCAGGTTGTTGCCGACCCCGGGGAGATTCTCTAGCACCTGGACACCAACGGCTTCCAACACAGACGCTTGTCCGATTCCCGACAGCTCCAGGAGCTGGGGGCTGTGGATTGCGCCGGCGGCCAGGATGACTTCACGGCTCGCATATGCTGTCTGACGTGGGGAGGACGGCCCAGTTGCGAACTCCACCCCCGTGGCTCTCAGCTGATCGCCCTGCTCGAACAGGACCCGAGTTACCTGCGAGTTCGCTTGGACGTTGAAATTGTCACGGGCAATGTTCGGATCGTAGTAGGAACGCCGTGCGTCAGAGCGAGTCTGGTTGTTAGGATCAATATCTAACGGCAAGAAGTAGCCACCAGCGCTCAAGCCCTCGTTGGGTTCAGCAGAGGTCGGAATGCCAAGCTCGTGAAGCGCCGCAAACCAGTTGTCTGTCTGTGGCCAGTAGTAGTTGGGATAAGAAACTTGGACGGGCCCGCTGTTTCCGTGCACACTGGGGTTTTGCAGCTCGGGTTGCACCTCTGCGCCGTCATAATTCTTCGGTGTATAAGTTTCTGACTGTGGGCAGCAAGTCAGCAGCAGTCTCTTATCGCATATGCAGGGATGCGCTAACCTTCTCAAAGTATGGCAGAAGCGCATTCCAGCCCCAGCCGGAATTTCCTACATCGTTCCAAGCATTGAAACTCCGCTGATTCCCCCGATTCCATACCATACCATTGATGAGAGAGGAGCCCCCAACCCCCTTACCCATTGGGATGTGACGGCTGACACCGTCCAGTTGAGTCTGGGGTGCTGTGTATATTCCCCACTCGTAGAAGCCATAGGGCTGTAGCCCAATGTAGTATGGAATCATGATCTCGTCCTCATAATGATCGCTGTAGACGAGGTCAGGAGCTTTTTGGCCTTTAGTAGAGGTTGTAACTTACAGCGAGCCTGCTTCTAGGCACAAGACCGTTACGTCCTCATTCTCACTCAGCCTTGAGGAAACGACGAGGCCGGATACACCGCAACCCACCACGATGTAGTCGTAAGTCTGACCAGCTGCATCATTAATCAGACCTCTGGCTGTTAATGGTTTAGCCACGGCCAAGGTGGCCGATACCAACAGCGCTGCGGCGGCTTTCCCCTTCATCTTTGCAATGTTAAAGTGATGGCTTAATGTTTGGAGATCAAGGATAGCAGCCAACTGTGCCTCTAGGTCCACAGGGCAACCGCACACTCTCTAGACCTTCCACCTCTTCTGGACGGTTCTGGATAGTTGGTATTGTACTGGAATGGCGCAAAGAGTGTGAGACAACCGAACGAGCGAGAATCACGACGCAGACAATGAGAGAGTTGCCGACAATCCGACTTCGCACTCCAACCAAAATACACGAAGTCCTACCAAGGAAGAAGAAGAAGAAGAGAAAGATTATGCGACAGTACACGGCTAGACATCTTGCCGAGTAGTCTCTTCCGCATATATATATCGGAACATGTGGTACTCGAGCAGCCTACTAGTGGAGGGTGTCGGCTGATGTGGTGACTTGTGGGATACAGATGCAATGGTGGAGATTTCCTAGGATGGTGCAGCATCGAGAGGACCATTTGACGGCTGGTATGGGGCATGGCAGAACCAGCGATTCGACAGTGTCGAGCGCCAGGGCTACCGGAGTGCGACTTGCAAGAAAAGTTAGACGGGATAGCGATGCCTGTCCGAGGAAGTCGGCATGCGGCCGGGCTGAACTGGTCCCGGAGCCACGATGGACGGCGAGTACGACGCCCAGAAAGTCTGTAGCCTGATGCTAAGTAGTTGGGACCACTTATCAACCCACTTGTTTCAGGACCTGGGCGATCAGAGAGGTACGGAGGGTCTGGGGTTGGTTGATTTTTTCCACGAAACGGAAAAGAAAACGGTTTAGTAGTTCCATAAACCGCGCGTTGTCAGTCACCGTAGCATTGAGACGCTGCCACTGCTGAACTTCTCTTGCTCCGGCTAGTCGCTGTACAGACAACGAGAGCCGCACATGGTCTGAAGCTCAAGAGGAGGAGGTTGATTCTGATGCAGAGCTCGGCCAAGGACTATAGGATTGTCCGTTGATAAGGCATGCAAGTCACCGACTCATACATTTCTGGCGGTATTCGCAGGGATAGGATGTACCATGGATGATTGTACGTGAAAGCTGTGAACCCAGGCTAGAGACTTCGGGTAAGTTGCATGTGCATAAGAGACGTATGCACGTCGGGAACGACCAAGGATGAATGGTTCGAGCGACAAATGCACAGCTGGATAGTGGGAACAGAGTCAATCGATGGTAGAGGTTCCCACTGCAATGGTTGGTGGTTCGAGAAAGACTCGGGAGGAAGAAGAGGGAGAGAAGAGGAGAAGGAAATCCCACGTCGGTGTCATTGGCGGTGCTCGACCACGTGACCTACCTAGCTAAAGTGCCTGCAGATTGGCTATCCTACATCGGTACTAGTAGCTTGACGATTTTAGCATCTTACTAAGTAGTGGCCTTGGCAGCCACACTGCGTTGAAGCACTAAGATACTACTGTAGTGCTGTCACATTACTCCGACAGTAACAGCAGACAGGTAGCACATAGAAGTTGAAGTGAAAGTCGGTCGACCATGTGCTGCAGGAAGATGTAATGGTAGTCGTATTTGATGATCGCTCCGTGATATCGATACTAGTACGTGATGACTTTGCCTCAGTAAAAAACAACCTTAAAGCAACAAATGCATGTCCGCAGCAGTCATCGGGAAGCATAATCGATGACACCTGTCCCGGCGGGGATAACCCTTGTGACAAATGCGCGTCTGTGGTGTATCAAACTACAATGTTGTTGTATTTTGGAGCGTACGAGGTAAGTTTATGAAATGAAGACCAGATGGGGGCCACACAAAGGAACTCAGTCATTGTCCTCGATGGTAAGAATGCAATAATGGGTCCTGTTGAGGCGCATCTTAATTTTTATTGCTGTGGTGTCTTTCCTCCGGTCTCTGCAAGCAGACCGTATCTGTACACATTCCCACAGTTCAACCCGCCGGTCAGTTTGGCGACTCAGCATGGAGTAAGTATAAGGCAAATCAGCTTAGGGCATCCTTTGCTTCATGGCAAGCACAAGCTCGTGGCGTAAACAGGCAACATCGCAACTAATGAGGGCTTAGCATCTGCACTTCACTTACCATGATGAGAGCCGAAGTAGCAGGTTGTCACAGACCGCTCTCACGGATGCTCCAGAACGTTAGATAGCTTCGTCGACTCCATGACATTTCCAACTCATTATCGTTGCTGCTGTGCCGCGGATGCTGCCGGTCTAGCCGAGTCTGAGAATGCTTGACCACCAAAAGTGCTTCTGGAAACGCAATGGTAGATACGATTGCTCCCACAAGTAGGTAGAAGAAGCACGCCAACGGCTTGCTGTCAGCCGTCGGCTCAGCCGATAAGGTTTGCTCCAATTCTGTGCAACACAACTGGCCTTTACAACAGGACTTTGGAAATGGGTTGCAGAAGCTAACCACGCCACATTGAAGCAGTAATGCTTGAAGCCACAGAAGGTTGGTCCCACAACCAAAAAACACTCTTGTAGTTAAACCTGTGAGGATCAGGGCAGTACACACTGCATGATCGATGGCGATGTGACTCGAACCACGACACCCTTCTGCTATTTAGCTGACAGCACAGGACTCACGAGCGACCGCGTTCATTGCTCAGCTTCAATGTCGCCTTCATCAAATTGCAAGAAAGAGCCGTCTTCCGGACTGGCATTCATGATAGTCGCCCATGCGTCTCTTACGGTACTGAGAACGCCATCGGGAAAGGAGATGTCCTGAGGTGCTGGAGGAAACAGCAGAATTTGCGAGGACTGCTTCCGTAATGGAGGGTATGAGAGGGTCAGGTCATTAGCGGAATCGAGCACCAAATAGGACAAGGACCACAGAAGACTGCCTTTGGCACTGGTTGTATCAAGGAAAGTGTTGACTGCAGACTGAAGCCTGTCCTTTGCGGCCCCATCGCCGCCAGTCACAGATGCATAAATGATACCTAGCATTATCAGGTCAGCCGTGCACTTGCAAATAGATTTGTTAACAAGCTGGGTAGCAGTATCCGATCAGGTTGTCAGAGGATAGTTATCAGCAAAGCACATAGTGCTCAGGCAATGTAGATAAGTATTCAAATGTTGGATCATCATAGGATGGATGAATGGGACGGAGTTTGCAATACTTACATTGACCGGCTGGACATTCGCCAGTATCTTCGGAATGTATCTGCAGGTAGATAGGGGATTTGGCTGACTCGTCGGCATTTGTGTCCACCAACACCATTGCTGCAGCAGGCACCGGCCCATTATCCGAGGTCTGGGGAAAGAGCTCCTTGAGTGGGTCTGCCACGATGTTGATGGACCTCCAAGTACCATTAGACGGGGTGCCTTCGGGCGACCCGTGCTGAAGATGTGGGAGTTCATCAAGGTCTCTGACGACAACCCGAGTCTTGATTCGAGTGCCGTCCGAGAGCGTGCCCTCCAGGAGAGGAAGGCCGTCTGGGCTTTGGTCTGTGTTGCTGGAGTCACCAGTGACAGAGTCTAGAGTCTTCAACTCGTGACCCAGGAGATAGACACCGCCTCCAACAGCCGCCGCCCTGCAGGAGACTTGACAGATCTCCGAAGTAGTACCATACTTCGCGGTGACAGCGCCAAAGCCTGGGCCGAAATAGCCCAATGACAGCATATGCCTCCGGATCCTAGCCAGAGCGATGTCAAAGCGGATCGAGCTTGCATCTCTCGGTGACAGTGCGAGGGCAAGGAGCGGCGCATGTAGAGACTCTGGAACCTTGAACTTGGTGTTCAGGGCGTCCTGTAGTGAAAGAGCAGAATCTTCCTCTCCACCAAGTGATGATTCTGGATCTTCCTGCAGAACGTATCGGAGGAATTTCATGAGACCACGTTTATCCTTCATTGACAGAGACACGTCGTTGAAGACATCTTCACGAGTGCTTGGGATCTTCTGCAAACTCCCGTTCTTGTGGACCCACCAAGAACCGACCGCGAGGAACTCAAGCTGGGTATGTATGCGTGACGAGACAAGCTTTGGCAGGAAATCAGAGCGTGCATAGATGATCTGTGGGTTGAGACAGAGTGTGTAAGATCGGGAGGATGCAAGCTTGACCGCTGGCTCTTCAGCACTGCGGCTTGGGCGGACTATGGAAGCTGCCTTGAAAACGGTGCCCGAAGCTGGAAAATTTGTTAGACACTGAGCGCGTAGGAGAGCTAGAAGAGGGTCACGCTCACACTTGTCCAGGTCTTGAGCCCACGCTTCTGCATCTTGCAGACTGGGTCCAGCATCGCTGCCCCCATAATAGGGATGGCGGTCGATGTGCAAAACCTTCTTGCCGGACCTTGAAAGGGACCTAGATAGGCAGACTGGTCAGTCAGTCAAGGCCCGACCTTGACGAAGGAAGGGCCATACAATGCTAAGAGTGATTGAGGGATGCGGGTGCCGGCTATAACGACATCCCACACCTCATCACTCAAGGTCTCCATCGTGGCATGAAAGATTCGAGGTGTAATTGTGGAAACAAAGAAATGCGTGCGGTGCAGTCTTTGCACCACGCAGAGTGCACAAGGATGGTTAGGCGGCTAAAAGGAGTTAGGACCTGCTATAGACTCTATGGTGGTAGCAGCGGGGAAGGTTTCCCGAGCCCTGGTTTACCGCTTAACATCGTCCTTGCATCCCACCACGTTTCAACTTGCAGTGGGAGCTCGCGTAACTCACACCTGAAGTTAGACCGCTACACTGCTGTACCTCGCCAGCAGATTGGTTTTACAGAGCTTATCGACTCATACTGCACCTGATCGCTTTGCGTACCAACGCCGAGACTTTTCGAGGCGTTCGGCAGTTGCAAGTCTGGTGCCAGCGCGTAGATCTAGAGGCGCCGCAGTGTTGTCCTGGTGGACCTCTCCTCGGTGTCCTGCGCTCAATCGGACTGAAATAGGTTACCGGGCAGGCATTTGCATTCGACTTATGAAGAAATGTGAGTATAGAGGGTAGAGCGAAGGCTTTCTGGCCAGTGATCAGCCCCATACGAGTCTTTGTTGCGAATGCATTGACATGCCAAACTTCTCGGTCGATACGAGCATCAGATCTGGTGTCAGTCCGCTGTCGACCCTTCAGGCCTTTGTACAGCAGTGACTTCCAAGTCCAGGAGGATGTCAAACAAATGTTGGAGACACTTATTGTTCCAGCAAAGTCTGGTCATTATACGGGCTGCCAAAGGACCAGAGTCGATTTTCCTGGCATCTTGCGCTGTGGACAAGGCACCATCCAGTCCCCAATGTCTGTGGAAGAGCGATCAGGAAGAGGGCCCGCTACCCGACCTGGAACTGTTGAGTTGCCCGCTTGAGAGTAGTAAGAAGATGGGAGGACCAAGGTGGGAGCCTGCGTGTATTGCAGCTGGCCTAGTTTGCTTCATTCCCTGCCACTGTCACAACTCAGCGAAGCTTCATATTGCAATGAGAAGGATGGGAGAGCAGCAATCCAGCATCTGGCGTTACGATTTCCTCCTCCAACCCGACGGCATATCTCAGGCTGCAAGTGAGCTAGATTCACCAAAGTTGGAATGGGCTAGTTTAGTACGTGCACCAGCAGATCAGTTGTGCTTTAGCATCCCTGCCCCGGGACATTGTCTGGAAATCGTTGCATGAAGCTCGATGAACCCCCCTATGCGAGTCGACTCCACCAATTCTACTTCTCTGGACCATCACAATTGCGATGACCCATTGGGAACGATTCCACAAGTCTGTCTTGTACGTCTTAGGGCGTGTTTGGCCTTGATGTTGTCCTTCTTTGTGCAATTATCGCAGCTCTTCATGGAGGAAAACAGAGAATCAATCAAAGACTCCGCCTGGCCCTGATGAACGGGGTTACATGTATTTGGAGCCTCCTTCAACGACAAAATTCTCTGCCCTCTGTACATGCTAATTACGACTAGCTCATTACCCTCATCACATTGGCCTGTCTTGGCTGGAACGGGGAGAGAAATATGTCCAGGTCAAGGCTCTCTTTGCTGGTGAGACGTGTCATTAGAAGGTCAGTGGTCATGACTATGACAGATAGGTGCGTCCCTTGGTGGACGCCTCCTCAAGAATGCAATATAGATGGCTACGATTGGCCTGGGCTGTCTCATCTTCTACTAATCTCTCCCCCACAACCCCCCGCAATCTATTTGCAGGGGAGTGTCTTTGGTGACTAGCTTGCGAGGCTGGCAACAGTCTATGGAGATCGCCTATAAGTCTGCCAGCGTTCTCAGACACCTCTGGGATAGCTGCTGCCTATCCATCCTCTCATCACCGCTGCAGAAGTTGTCCGCAGGCATTCCCACGGTCTCACCCATGTGTTTTAACCCCAACAGCACTTGATCAAAATCAAAATGATTACACAGACATGTCGCTACCACAACAAGTGGAAGATTGCACTGCCGAAGCAGTGGATGCCCCTAAACAACAGCACAGCATTGGTAGCCGTGGAGGGTAGCTGAAGACCGCAGCAAAGAAGGCCGGCCGGACAACTCTCCTTCGACCACGTACATTTGTAATTCGTATAGCCAATATACCAGTAGAAGGACGATGTGAAGTGCCGATTGACTACAAGTGTACCTGTAGGGCTGTGCACCACTTTCCTGGTACTTGACCTGCGAAAGCGCCAAGGCTGAGATATCCAGGGGGCGCTTCAAGCGGGGCCCCGCCGTGGCTTCTTCCTTCGAGTTTAGCCACCTTTTCCCACGGTTTCTCCATCTTCAACCCCAGATTTTCTCGCTGTCGCTCCCACAGAGACTACTAGTAGACTACTGTTCTCCTCCACAATGCATGCCGGCGAAGCGTGTAGCCCCAGAACTTGGCAGGCTCCAAATATCAGGCAGCCCCGCGACTTGGGCCTTGCGCACCGGCTACCTCGGATTCCAGAAGTCGGGGTTTAGGTACCTAAGCCATCCATTGCCAAGGCGTTATAGCCGGACGACATGTTTGTTAACCGCCATGGCCAATCCTGAAGGAAGCGGATAGCTTAGGTACTGTGAAAAAGGATGGTCCCTTCCTAAACCATCGTACTGGCACGGACCGGAGGTCAGCAATTCTCCCAGCCGAAGCGCAAACATCCTCTCCTCCACACCCTGCGCCCCACGCCCCATCTTCGTCCTGAATGTAGAGTATTAGATAGAACACGGCTTGTGCGCTGTTGCGGGAAGTATTTGTACGTGGTGAGGGTACCAGGATTCTGGTTTTGGTTCTCATGCTCGAGGCGACCACCAGCCGAGATATTGTATCATATAACCGAAACACAAAACACACAGCCCAACGAAGAGTGGATACACCACACCACCTTCATTCAATTCGCAATACCGCTACCACGACCACTGCAGAGAAAGGCAATTGTTTGCAAAATGGGCAGCTATAGTGAAAAATCCGAGTTCAAGACCATCAGCGTCAAACCGCTTCATCCTACCTTTGCCGCCGAAGTCGAAAGGGTTGATTTCAAGAATCTCTCCGATGAGCAGTTCCAGGAGATTTTCGCCGCCATGGCAAAGGTAAGAGCAAAGCAAGCAAAGCACACCGCCCTTGGCTTTCTATACTGTCTTTTTTGTTTCTTTCCTCTCGCTTTCAGGCTGGCAGGCTCAGCCGCCAAGAGCAAAGAAACCAAGTGTCTTCTCGGACTGGGTCTGGTGCTGACGTACCGATAGTATGGCGTATGTGTCTTCCGGAACACAGGCCTCGATGATGCATCGCATATCGAGTTCTCCAAAAGGATCGGTGAGCTCGACACGATGAAACGGTATATGACGGACGGGCGCAAGCCAAGATACGGCTTTTACGAGCTGTTCGATGCCGGAAACATCGACGATGAAGGTGGCGTCTTGGATCCGAATAGTCCCCGGGCCCATTATGGAAAGGTATGTGAATGTTTCACTCTTTGACATCCTCGATCGGGACCTTTTGGAGTTGACATCACTGCAGGGCAACGCTCTGTTCCACGTAGATTCCTCATTCAACCCTCGCCGAGCAAGCTTTTCTCTCCTGCGAGCCGTGGAGATTCCTCCTCCCGGCAACGGCGGGACCACCGACTTTGCGGATTCGCGCACTGCATGGGACGATCTCCCAGCCGAGCTTCAGCAAGAACTTCTGGAAAAGGACTATGTGGTCAACCATTCGATCGCGCAGTCGCGCAAGCTGGGCTCGCCCGAGTTCTTTAAGGACCTGGATCCCACCAACGGCGGGAAGATGGCCCGGCACAAGCTCATCCAGGTCCACGAGCCCAGCGGGCGTCGTAACATTTACATTGCGGCGCACTCGCATTCAATCGTCGGTCTCCCCAAGGACAAGTCGGATGAGCTGATCAAGATGCTGCTGGACCATGTCACACAGCCCAAATATACCATCAGTGTCGAGTGGAAGAATCCCTCGGACATGATCATCTGGGATAATAGGTGTACTTTGCACAAGGCCAATGGGGGAGCATTTGAGGGGAGATATCGTCGAGATCTGCGCAGGACAACCGTGCATGACGATAGCAGTACGGCTTGGGGTTTGAATGAGGTCGAGGACACAGATAAATGGGTCGTCAACCGTGATGCCACTAGGGCCGCGGGTCAGGTCAAGGTCGCGGCTTGAGAGATGCGGAATGTATGGCAAGGCGGTAAGGAGGAAGGTTCAGCTTTAGTGTTGACACGAATTTTTTTATACCTGTAGGTACCTACCTAGCAGCAGATTTCGGATGTACTGCAATTAGTTGTATCTCAATAGCGATTTACCTTATTTCCCAGCATGGCATGCTATGTCCCCTCTTGCTTGAAATTGTGTTCAAGGTAAACGATCATGATGGCATTCGAATTGAGGTTTGTATCTTCCGGGGCAAACCGGGGTAAACTTAATCCGTCGCCGCAGGCCACGCTTCGTAATCGATCCGACGAGGCGACATTGGACTTCTTCTGTTCCCATCATCTACTTCAAGTTTGACCATTACTTCGGCGAGGCCACCGTCATCACTAGACACAAGCATCAACTAACGATCTACCTAGGTGCACAGTGTGCTTTAAATAGTGCTGGTCAAAAGTCCGATGTATCAAATGAAAGGATGACGCTTCTCACGCTGCCGCAGGAGCTCCAACATCAAATCGTGCTGCATCTCGAATATTATAACCTCGTCAATTTCCGCCAGGTATGCCGGGCAACGAGGGCTCACGTGCCATATTCTATGGTATTAGACCGACGGAGGAAAAGAAACAAACAGTACACCCCTGCCGGAGCGATGTAAAGAAAACCGTCACTCCGGCCGACCCTGACTTGGCCCTCCATATGTGCTTTAAAGGCGACCAGGCCATAATGCGTATTGGTGGAAAGCTCTTGATGTGAATAAAGCCTTGTTTTGTGACTAAGCGCAAAGTAAGGTAGATCGCAACCTTAGTCGAGTAACAACTTCTAGGATGTCCAGAGATCTGTTTGTGTTTTGTGAGACCACTATGTGGTCATCGTCCATTCCAAGTTCTGTGCGCCCAATGTGTCTCGTTAAGAGCCACTTTCTAGTCTACAATTATGTTGCTGTGACTCCAGCCAGAAACTAACGTGATATGCCTAAGGCATCCCAGGCCACAACTCACAGCAGCCTGAGGCATATCATGATCGTGGTGGCAAAGGTGCCGTGCGAGTCATGTCAGCACGTGATCAGCATCCTTCGCGAGTCATTCACTCTGCATCTGCCTCTGCCACTTATGCAGTGGCTGCAAACTTGTCCTCCTCCGTTCTCTCCATATATACAGCATAGTTCTGTTGATTCCTTGATGTGAGAACCGGATGATCCTCTTCGTTAATTGCTGTACTTGTGCTTCTGCCAGCACTCCCGCAGGCAGCACTTTTTCTTTTCTGTTGCTTGGTAGGATCCCTCTCAATTGTGTCCGCGGGTCAGCCCTCCTACCGACCACTGGCACCTAGGTTCGGGTGTCATATCCTGTTCCAGCCAGGAACCTTCTCCCCGACAGCTAAAGAACTCAATGCTGAATCTGATCAAGACCTATTATCTGAGCCGTCGAAGCCACGATCCCCGGTTCGGTCCCTGAAGTTTGCAATTCCCCGGGGAAAACCAGCTGAACCTATTTACCAATAAGTGGTCTCATGGTATGGTTTCGGGGTGCATAGCGGATTGAGGCGGTGCCAGGATCTTTCATATCGGTAGAGATGGCAGTGTCACCACTCTGCTGCTCAGAATAGTTCCCCGACAAGGTCGCAACCGGAGTTGTTGCTGTATTTCGCATTTTGTCGGCTGCCGATCAGCGGAGAGATCAAGTCGACTCAGGATGACGGAGAAGACGGTAATGCAGAGACCCCTTTGTCTCGATTATCGACGTGGAATTTTATCGCTCGGTTGTTGTTGAGTTTCAAGACTACCTCAAATTCATCTCAACTCTCCCGGGTCCCGTATTGTTATTGAGGACTAAGATGTTGCGATGGCAAAATCTGAGATCGACGATCACTGTTGCTCAAATCCGTCGAGCTGGGCTGCTGGGGATACCATGCGGGTGTTGGAGCGCCAGAAGAGCCCGTAAACTGTGTTTGCTGCTCGGAGGCTGCCCATTCCGGCTGCATTTCAAGCGGCACTGGCTGGTATGACATTGGCTGGGGGAACTCAACAATTCCACCCGGTTGGTTTTCTGCTCCCAACGGCACGAAAGGGCTACTAGTTGCCGGTAATTGCGGCATGTCGCCCGTAATTCTTCGTTCGAACGAGGGATAGGTCTGCGTCCGGTACGCAGGGGGAAAGTTATGCGGTGAGTCTTCTGTTTCGCCCATCGATACTGATCTTGCAGGTGACTGAGCCCAAGGATAGCCGTTGGGAGACGCTGTATGATAGCCAAAAGCCCGGTCGCGTGACATTGTCGGTGTGGTCGTCGGAAGAGACCCCGTTGTGAATGCGATCGGATATCCTCCTTGCAAAGAGTGTCCGTATTGTGGATAGAACGGTGCGCTGCTGGAATCATTCGCATGACTTCCAGATAGAGGTGTCGTGAAGGGAGAGCGGTCCATTATCTGATGTTGCGGTTGCGGTTGCGGTTGCGGTTGCGGTTGCGGTTGCGGTTGCGGTTGCTGAGGATAACCATACGGGTTGGCATAATCGAATCCTGCATCGATCAGCGATGAAAAAAATAGAAGGCGACAACGGTGCCATACCACTTCCAGACATGGATCTAGTCCCAGGGTGGAAATCAGAGTATCCAGGACTTCCTCTGGACATCGGGGGAGTGTTCATCGGGCTATCTATCGGGTCGAGATGTTCAAAGGAACCAGTTCGCAAGATCATACCAGGAGACGACACTGGTAGAAAAGAGTCGGCTTCGTTGGGACCCCCTTCGGTCGACTTGGTGGCAGAGCGAACGCGTCTTCCAGGTCCTGGGTTTTGTTGATCCACCGGGAAGAATTGGCACTCCTTTTTCAGCCGGATGCAATTCTGGCATCTACCGGCTGGATCGTCGAAGGCGGGCATGCAACGAATTTTGCGTCTTCGGCAATGGCCTGTATCAGGTCAATAAAGTCCATTCCGCAACCCTAGTACATGATAACTAACCACACGCCACTGCAGTCCGATGATATCCTAACTTATTTCTCCTTTTCTCGGCCGGCGATAAAGGCGGTCCTTCAGATCCCATATCTTGAAGGTTTGGTGACGAATCGGCTCTCTCCATCGCACCAGGCATGTTCAGAGCATCTCGCGCCCCGCGACGCTCGTCCGAGGGAGAGCCAAACCCTTCTGTGAAATTCGTGAAGCTGTTTGCTTCCTCTTGCATCGCTGTTGGGTTGGAAAAGGCGACCTACGCTGCCACAGGGAAACCCCAAAGGGTAAGCCTCTTTGGGTTCTCCCTGTACCAAGTACGACCTAAAGCGATATCTGAGCGGCTAAAGCCAAGTTAACAGCAGACGCAGACTCGTGCTGTAGCCGGAATAAACTCCATGTGTCGATCGCAAGCGGTTGGGCGGGATCCCGAAATGAATGCTGTGTGTGCTGTGACGCTGGTCTTGCTGTGATGAGTATGCGCAGTGGCAGACCGATGACCTTGTTCTCAAGACGCTGTCTCGACTTCTGAATACTGGACGGCCTCCGCCCGAGTTGATGTGCGCCTCTGCAAAGAACGAGGTTGATGTGTACGTTCCAAATCTTTCGGCCTCAACATTTGACTAAGCACTGAGCGAACAGGAAATCATGTCGGGGAGCGCGATTGAATGACGAAGCACGAGGCCAAGCGGAACCAACGCCCCAAGCAACGGTCGTCCACGGCGCGCGGGTATTAATAATTATGCCTTCCTACAGGCACAGTCTTTCGCATGTCGATGCTGGATAAGAAAGGAACAATAACGAGGACAGTCAGATCTTGGGCACTATAACAGCCTGCGAAAGATGCAAGTAAGACTCTTTTCCGTCACTATCTTAAGAGGAGTGGCCGATGTAAATGGGTAGGGGAACAGGGATGCCAAAGCCGAGAATCGCGTTCTCCCCGAATAGTCCACCAAAATGAGAGACCAGGGCAGCGAACAGACAGCATCGTTCGAACGCGAATCAACGTTGAGAACAAGCGCCTCCATTGCGCCGGAAAAGCATGGGACACCGCAATGAGGCCATATGCAACAAAAGCACACAGCGAATGAATGGATTGTGCATTACATACAACGCCTTGTGGACTCCTGTCCTTCCCACTCAAGGGACCAGGAAAGTCAAATGTCGTGAGGGCCAACTTAGTTCCCCTTGGAATTGCGAAATGAGGGTCCAGCCGGTTTGCATAATTGGCTCTGGTGCCCATCTTTAGGGCGGTGGAAAACAGACTGCTCGAAGATCGAGGGCTAAGCTGCAGGGGCGACCCTCAAGAGGGCTGTGTGCACCGAACGCCATGCTGGGGCTTCCACTTCCAAGTAACTTCATAAGGGATGGACCCAGGTACGATCAAGCGTCCAAGCAGGAGCCACCTCTATCTGCGCTATATTGTGACCATGGGACAAGTCCAGAACTGACTCAAGCGACCTAGGTCTCGAGATCAGCGCGCCTCACTAGCCATAGTAGTGGTGCAACTTTGACAACTGGCCCGGCCTCAGCCCAAGGTTTTACATTTCCACTGATGGTACGTACCAAGCCCGGGGCAGGAGGCGTCCCCGGTTCGGAACCTTTCGCTTGGGAGCCCGATGGTATGAAATGAGGGCCATGTCTAGCACAGATCTGCATTTACGATTCTCCGCTCATTGACGTACACAGGCCGTGAATGGCCGTACCACTTTAACCAGACACATGAAGCCAAATCCATGACATGAAATTAGGAACGACGAGCACACACATCTCGAGTCTGGCCGCATGGAAGGAGACTCGCTTTCAGAATGTTGATGACATAGTTTGGGCGCCGTTTGGCCAGATGAGAACATTTCGACCTAACACAAAACCCTCCAACCATCGAGCTCAATGCTTATAGTGGATGCTATGATGCACTTGAACCACAACAAGTAGTAGTAGGGAAGAGTTGAATGGATCGAAACCACGCAGTCGAACCTCTCCGCTCGCTCGAAACTGTCAAGGCAGCCCGAGATGATGGAGTGCCCATTGGGGTTCGAGCGTGAAGAGGGCTAGTTCATGGTCAGCCTGAACGCAAAGCCACTCAGACAATGCAACATCCCAGTCGTGGTTGAGACTCCACTCACGACATGACCATCTCGGGCGGTTATCAGACTCAGTTCCAAAAGGCGCCCCAGTCAGCTTGGTGCTAGTGGATCGTCTTGGCCTGTCAAAAGCAACCCGATTCGAAAGTACTGCAATCCTGCCCTCGCCCTCGCAAAAACCCTGGAGGCAACTAACGGTATCACTGATGCGGCAACACTGCATCTACTAGCTGGGTTTGCGCTGTGGTAAGCCTCATCAGTCGAGAAAATATGCTAGAGACACGCCCAAGCGCGCATGCTCGCATCGTGGAGTCTGCAAAAGCCACTGGCAGGGCAAAGAATGTGTATCCGATATGTGTCTGCCACCCACGTCATGAACGACCGTGCATTTTGTCAGCACTTATTAGCCGAGGACTAAAGCGTGCGAACGCGTGGTCATGGAGTTTCCGGACCTTTGGCCCTCCAGGGATTGGATGGCTTATCCAGCGCTTTAACAGGTGACTGGCTTGGTTCTTATCCCAGGATTGGGGCATTGGTCGACTCCGTCCCCAGCACCGGTCTTCAGGACCGTCTTCTCCCAGAAATACAGTACCAGCTGGCTGAGAGGTGGTGTTAGTCGCAAAGCACTGGCCTTATGGCGGCGCTGGACGACCGACAATCGCCACCACAAGGCTCTAAGCAGACGGACTAGACGTGGTCTGGAGCGGAGCGTCAGCTAACAAGGGTTGGCTTCGCTCCAAAATATCTGCGTGAAACCATGGCCGATCTTTCGATGTTGATGTCCCTCCATTAGGTCAAGATTATGGCGAATCTGGCTTTAAGTGTGGCGGTGTCTCATTGAGGCTTCCCAAGCGCTCTGGCCGATCATTCTATCGCCGGTCTAGACTCCAGTGTTGCATTCAAGGGTCCTTCGTCTCGAATACTAGTACGCAGCAGGACCACACAGATCTGGGCCCCCGTGTCAGGAGAGTTGCCCAGATATGTTACGCAAGTTCTATGTGCAGTTATTCTTAGTGGCCGTCATGTGGATTGCTCTCAGCGCCTGGGCCGGAGAAACTTGAAAGTGTCTCGCACTCCAAGCTGGAAAAACAAGCCACATAAGAGAAATCATGCCGCCATTTCACAGCACTCTCCACTTGGGACGACCCCTGTGCCCCATTCCCACGTGGATCCCACCTATTGTTCTTGGGCATGCTCACGCCGAGAGTAACTTTTCGGGGTGCAGTGCAGTCAATGGACTGTTCTCAGAAGGAGCCCCGTGGTGGAGTAAATTCCGCGTCGAGATTTCGCCCTGCCTCAGGCTGGACTCACCGAAGGTCGTTGGTGACGATGATGGCATTTTTTTGAGAATGACAACTAAGACAGCTGTCCGACTTCGGCATCTGCCAGTCAACAGACGACAAGGCAGGGCTTGTGGGGTGAGTACAGAGGCATTAAAGTGCTCGATGCAGGGTTGGCTTCACTACTACCACACAGTACACTTTTTGCAGCTCGGCAAACGGCATTTGTCTTGAAAACTGAATCGTGTTTCGGAAGCCTGTAGGTTTCCTTGTTGACCTTGTTCCTGTGGGCATCCGCCCTCACTTTGAAGAGTATGAAGTCATAATACATATTGCACAAGCAACTACAAGACGCCACAAATCACGAACCAGGAATACTAAACTGACTATGGATGGAGATGCAACCCAGACAATCAGCCCACCATATGGATGACGACGGTTGACTCTTCAACGGTTGGTCGATCGGAGGCTCAGATGGTCGAACCTATCCCGATTATTAATCGGCAATATACTGATATGGTATCGCCTCTGCTGAAAAAATCACATTCACCGCGTTCAACGGCATCCTCACCAGGGTTGTCTTACGCTGATATCCGTAGGCTTCTTCATCGCTTTGATGATCTAGCTCGCCATTACAGCCTGGAAAGCGTTACAATATTCGGTTGTGTCGAGAGGTCATGGCACAGGTTACCAGCTATTGACCGATCCGCCAATCGACCTATGTGTACTCAATTGCCGATGTCTCGCATACTTGCACACCTTCAGGTACCGAAAAAGACTTCAATAGTGCTTGAACGCGGTCGGTTGAATCTACCTCGCGGCTGTCCCCCTGGGCAGCTACATGTAAGCAGCATCGAGTAACAAGGGTTGTTAAACATGTCCTCCACAGATTGGCAAGCCTCAAAATGGAAACCTTCTCCGGTCGTTGATTCCTGCGAGGACGTTACCGCCAGCCGCATGGGAATGCTATATGCAATAGTACGAGCTTTCGCAAGACTCTTGGTTTCGATAGTAGAATCTAGTCAGCCAGCCAGCCAGCCTTACTTGGTTAAACTGAGACCGCAAATCCCAGCTAACGTACCTTTGTACACTTGGGTATTGCGCGTTGGAGAACCTCAACGACGTGAGAAACTAAAACAACATTTACGAACATTCTGGAGATGAACTTGCACCGTGCACCTCCGGGCAGGACACAACAAGAGCTTCGGAAGTCGGGGAACTTGACACTACTATCCCTTCGACTACCCCAAGAAGGCACCGAGCGGCAGGCAAGTTATGCGACTTGAGCCTACTCGCGATCAAAACCATCACCAGGGGATGGCACCCTTCTCCAGCAACACCAGGCGCTGACGCGTCGATAAGTTGCCATGTCGGTGAGTCAAGCGAAAAACTCCAGTGAAGAGTCAGCGATCGGCATTTCACTTGCATTAGGACAGAATGGCATGTCAGAAATGCAAGTGCCGCGGTAGAATGGGGCTGCCGATCAGAAGACAAAATGGAAACCTCCTGGGATCAGCCCATTTCCTGAGCACATCTTTCGGACCATGGCAAACTGCTGATCTTGATGCCATAAGTCTTGCAGAGAACAGTCTCTGCAAACTTCGGGTCGAAAAGCCCTCTGGAGGTTTCATTGTCATGGTACCAGAGCTGATTGGGTTCCTATTTATCCCATCGTCGGCTATCACGGAATGTCGATCTTGGGCGACTGGGACCACCCCCAACCCGGGGGGAAATGATAGTTTCGACAGGGCCGTTGAATCGCCGCGAGCTCTCACGATGCAGTGTGGTCTGATTCCATGGCATCCTAGGTATCCAGCTCTTCTGCCCCTTCCAGTCTGATGGTACTGTATGCCCATCAGCACATCAACAGAATTGTGTCTCGCTGTGTGGCTTGTCTTCAAATCAACCGAAGTGGAAACACCATATGCCACCAGCTACGACTGTACTGACTTATAAAAGGCGAATTGCTGAAAACAATGTCATACATAAAGTTGATCGACACATTTTGCTACAGTCTCAGACTGTTCTGGTTCGGCTACCTGGTCGAAGCGGCCATCGTCAAGCTGGACTTGAAGTCCGCTCGTTATCTTGGTCAATTTCCGACGGTTTTCACATGAGGCTTGGTTCTTATCAGTCTTCTTGAATCTACACTAGATCAGCATGCTTCAGGAACTAGACATGCATGATACTGCTCTGCTCACTACCAACTGGTGCTTCTCACTCCGAGCCCGTACAGCATCGTCAGCACCGTACATTTTTCAAGGGGTTAAAGGTCTTGAAGAGACCAAAATCCATGAAATCAGGGCATGTGTGCAGATACGTTGCGCCGCAGACAAGGATCCCAGGGAAGTCGAAAATCTCTATGCATATCCAGGTTCAGGCCACCTGCATTTTACGGCTGCTCTGCGATCTAGACAGGTTTGATCTTCGTGTTCTCTATATTTCGGAGCAAACTACTGTACAATTCGACTGAGATCGACTAGGTACAGTACAGGCTGTCCGACTTTCCCTTTCGAGGGTGTGAGGTTTGTATCACTTGACTGCGATGGGGAGTTTCCTGCCCGCTGCAGACATAGTAAGGGTTGGACTACCTTAGTCTGGATTTCTTCTAACGTTCATGACAGCGATTGGCCGGAAGTTGACCGCCATCATCATCCCCAGGTCAAACGAGATCTAGAACGCGATCTTCGCCATCTTTGCCATTTACTCGGACAGGGGTGAAGCCTGTTTGGAAAGGACATGGATCAGGGTCACGGTTTCTATCCAATCAAGACGTCGAGTCAAGACCCGGGAACAGACAACAACCTATCGCACTGGTCATTGAAAGATGTGAGTCCTTGACCGGTTGTTGTTTGAAACTGGGTACAGCACAGTCCAGCGGCAGGCACCCCTCCGGCCACTGCATGCAGTTGATGTGCAAACTGGGAATAGATTCCTGGCCGTACTCAGACCAGGAATTTGGCCTCCTCGGCGATGGAGGGCACAGGCTGTAGTGGACAGTGCTGGACACCGACCCCTTGAAAGTGTTGGGTTCGATCTGCAACCACTTTCTCATACGGTTGCAATCGGTGCGCGATTCTGGCGAAATGTCTCCTGGAGAATAACTCCGTTTACTACCATGACCGGATTCATCACTCTTGCCTTGGGAATCGCCCTCGATGTCGGAAAAGAGTGATCTGGCAGGGTATCTATTGTACCAGTGTCACGGTGACACCGTGACAGCAGAGGTCATGCAGCTCTATCCGTGTTGGCCTAAGATAGGTAGGTCAATACTAAGGATGTCTGTCTGTCTGTCTGTCTGGTTCAAGCCCTTAGTACCGACCTACCTACCTTTCTCCTGCAAAAGTCCCAAAGTTGGCCTCCATTGTCAGCCTCTCTGGGTACGGCAGAGTCATCTGGATGTCATACTCGGCCAACTTGAGTGAGTGACAAAGGCTCCAAGAGCGGTAGGTTAACCAATGTCTTGTCTCCATGGGTTCAGTTGCTACCAATGATGGACTAGGTAGGTATAACATGGTTGAGTGACAGTATTGAAGCATGTGTGATCCAGATTCGGTGTGTGATGCGCCACCTTGATCCGCCAATTCATCACCAGTTACCCTACTACAAGCTCGTGGTCATCGGATCCTATTTCAGCATATTGTATTCCAAGAGGTGGAGGGAGATTGTTCGCTGGAGACGCAAACGCCTCCTAAGTTGAGTCTTGACTGAATGCCTCCGCTCAGTCACTGGACTTTGAGGTTGCAGCCCTGCTCCCAAGTCTGTTGTCCATTGCCCATTCTCCTGCCAGCCACAGCAAGCTGTTCCGAGAGCAGTATAAGGTTACATGTGGGTAGTTACCTACCCTTAGGTATACTGTAACTGACCACGATGACGCATGTTGTAAGTCAGACTCCAGAGTCACATCCATGCCATTGGAGTGGCCATTACCATTGCCGTTGCCATTGCTGCCTGGACTGAAACTGATTCTGATCTTTGCTGTACCGTTATTGACTCGATTTAGAACAAAACGCACAAACTCTTCCAGGAGACGAGTGGCGTTCAGTCTTGTTTACCTGCCCTTCCAACGATCCCGATGCCGATCCGGTCGATTATGTACATGGCATGGTAGGCCAAAACAAAACAAAAAAACAAAGCGTCACGGTGTGTTTGGGATTCTGTGGTCACCAGCATCTGGTTTGCTCGTGAAAACGGCAAGGCAAGGCAAGGCAAGGCTGGCTGGTAAAGCCAAATATCCACATTTTGTCTCTGGCTCTTACTGTGCTTGCTTGCTTGCCATGCCATTCCTCGAGTTTTGCCAATTGAAGGGGCGGTTGGACTCGCTATCGGTGGCCTTTTCCAATATGAAATGGACGAGTCCGTTCGCAGTAGGACTGGTCTGGCGAAGCCCGAGTTATTTCTTCTTCTTGGATATTATCATGGATTATCGGGTGCTCAACGGTAGGTGGACTTGCAGGCCGAGTGCCGTGCAGTGAGTGTTTTGCTTCTTTCCTCCCCTTCTGAGGGAGCATGCCAGGTTTTACTTTTATGTACTACTACTACTGCTGCTGCTGCTACTGCTGGGCGGTTGGTGCTCTGTGGCTCTGACTTGCCGACTTCGGGCCTCGTTACCAGTTGAGGCATCGCTGAGGCCAGAATCTGATTCTGATTCTGATTTCCCGACCTAACTCTGACCTGATTTCTAACTACCTAGGTACTTACTGTAAGGGGGCCCGGGTCCTGATCCGGTTGGGAAAAGTGGAACGATTGCATTATAACGAATTGGACGAGGATGGTAAGGTTGAGCCACGCGAATGAGATTGATCGCGCTCTGAAGCTGAAACTGGAAACTGGAAGCTCCGGCTCAAGCTGAACTCTCTGACTCTGGAGTCGGAATCTGGACGGACTGGAATCTGGATTTCAGATGATCCATTTAGAACATCACCAAAGCGGTCAATACGAGTGATAGTGATTGGTATGCTATGTAGTAAGTCCCGACTCCCCAGCCTCGGACTCCCTACTACAGTAGTAGGAGGATATCATAGTACCTGCTACCTGCTACTGATACTTCTGATCTCTGCTCCTCCAAGACGGTACATGTACATAAACACCATATATGGGTTATGCCGGCCAAAGATCAAAGTACAGCTAGCATTAAGAGGCAGGAGGGAGAGGCGATGCGATATACCTCCTCCTGCTGTACACTGGACATTGTTACCTGCTAGTGCTAACCTGATATGCGTATGCGTATGCGTATGCGTATACGTATGCGTGTGTGTATGCGTATGCCTTGCCAATGCCTACTAGTATGCTACTGCAATGGAGGAAGTCTGGAGTACTACCGTATGTAGCTTAGGAACCTCTGTTGAGGTGCCATTGCCAGTGCCAGTGCCAGTGCCAGTGGCTCGATAACCAGTCCAGACTGCAATATGCAATGCAATGCATCTTTAAAGGGACGAGCAAGATAAGTTAAGGTATCTTCATTTCATCTGCCTGTCTGCTCTGCGCAGGTTCGTGTTCTCCTCACGATAAAAAGAAGAAAGAACAGAAACAGAACAAATCAGACAGACTCTGGAGCTAATTAAGATATTATTAATAATAGGATCAAGGAACTTGGAGTCTTGAATGACAAGTGAGTCTGTCTCCCGATGCATTCCCTTGCGTCCCATGCTCGTAGCCGTACCATACAATACCAGCCAGCCAAACTCATAACAG
Source organism: Exophiala phaeomuriformis (assembly GCA_010883475.1). NCBI lineage: Eukaryota > Fungi > Ascomycota > Eurotiomycetes > Chaetothyriales > Herpotrichiellaceae > Exophiala > Exophiala phaeomuriformis. The sequence goes on along the minus strand of JAAAJI010000075.1, from coordinate 843,381 downwards.
GACCAAACCACTCAAGCGACTTTCTGGATAATCCATCATGGTCTCAAAGACGCTTGCATCCGTATAATGTTCGTTGACTTGGCAAAAAGCACAAACGCCCTTTCGCTTGACTGAAAAAGTAACAGGACCCAGTTCTGTCCAAGTTCTGACGACTGCTGTTTAGTTATCGTTTTGGCTGTTCAGAATCCTCAGGATCGCGAGGAACAGGTTCAAAATGTCGAGATACAAACTGATGCTGGCGGCGATTTCCTCTTCGACATGATAATGGCGCATGACCAACTGAGTATCGACGAGAATGTACCCAGAGAAGATCAAGGCCGCAACGGCACCATAGATCAACTCGACCGTAGACCCATGGGGGAAGAAAGCGGCCATGAACCCAAACAGAATCAACCCCCACAGAGCACCAAACAGATATGGCATCCAGCTCGTGAAATCGTATTTGGCCTGGCACGCGAACAGGGTCAAGGCGACGAAGATGCCCAAAGTCAAAATCAGGGCTTCAAGGACGATGCGCGACTCGAAGAACGACGTGACCACGCTGATACTGTAGGCTTCAAGGCCCGTGAAAGCGGCCAAAAACACCAGGTTGGTCGGATACGATTTGCGCTTCCAGTACGTGAGAAGCATAAAGCCGATCGCGCCGAATAGTGACACCCACATCATCCATGGGTTCGTTTGGATCCATTGTCGGTATCCGGTCGACCAGAAGGACAACGACGAGAGTCCGGCCGTGAGGAGGAGTTGGACCGTCAAGATGCTGTACACTTTGCGGATGAATGACATGCGTACGTCGATCGTTGCTTCGGCTACAATGACGCCGAACTGTAGAAATCAATTTGTTAGTGTTCTGTTCGCCGTTCGGATCCCTTCGGAATGAATGATAGAGAGATGGGATGCTTTTGCTTACCTTGAAATCGTCAGGCAGATTGTCATCTTCTTGTCGCGGTGTGCCGTAGCCTCCTGCTTCCCAGTTCGGCCCTGTGGCTTGGTAGTTTGGAGGCGGCTGTGTGAAGACGCGCTCGTCGAACGAGTCACGCTGAGGGGCGGCTTGATAGCCTGCGGTGGACGGCATGATGGAGGACGAGAAAAAGAGGTTGGATTGCTTGCGACCGATCGAGCAGCAGCAAAAAAGGATGAGGTGTGTATATGCGATTGGATTGCGCTCAGCGGATGAGGGTGGAAGAGAGAAGGTTGTCAAGGTGTAACTTCAAGTTGAAGGCGAAAGGCGATGGAATGATGATGGGTTTAAGGCTGCGGCATCAACATGCGCAGTAATGACATGCCGATGGCTGCGGTTCGGTTGGAGAAGGTTCCAGTGACCACTGACCACGCCGCATCACGTGGGCGACACGGTGAAAGGTGACCGCGGAGACTCATGTGACCAAAAATTACCAGGTACTGTGGTAGGGTCGAGGGGCAAAAAGATGAAAGCGCAAAAATCAAGCAAGAATGCACGAACCGCGACTCGAACGCGGGCCTCGAGCATGGGAAGCTCGAATTCTACCCTTAAACTATTCGTGCTGACTGGTTGTCATTTTGAGCTTAATTCCAACATAAAATTCCGGAAAATAGCTTTATCATGGTGCATTATTTTGACGCTAATCTTGCTTTAGTTTGGGCGCCCTCCTTACCCCTCTGCCCTGCCACTTGGAGGCTAGGGAGGCCTGCTACTTCTCCGACACCAGACGGACTTTGTAGACTGCTGAAGTATATAGCAGATATGTCGCTGACATGGAAATGAAATGATGAATGGCAAGTACAACCCTAAAGGCACCTTCAGAATGACTTTTAGTGAGTTTGTTTTGCCCTCTACAAAACGGCTAGGGACCTACCAGGTACAGCAGCTATGAGATTTAAATTGAAGTGATCTTGCTGGTATATCTTCGCCAGCCTTTATCGTCCAGCGGAATGTATAAGGTACCTGCAGTAATGATACAGTACCCATCGCGAATCGGCTTAACAGACGAGCTCCAATCGTGTTCCGAAAGACTTGATGTAGAATAAGGTAGTCTTGACTACTTCGCATTCCATTCCACTAGTCCAGACTACCAGTATACGGCCGTCTCAAGTAGGTACCTACTCATCATGAGTTCAAATTGTTCATGTCACTAAGAGACATGAAACCAAGAAATAAATCCCACGAGCATGTGTAAAAACCCTTATACCCAAGCAGACTCCTTGTAATGATGGGTGTTAACTTCCACCCAAACAATAAATACCCAACTCCTGAAGATCGACTCTCTTTCAACAGAATAGACCTTATAGCGCTTTTTCCCGACCTCCACTCCAATGAGAAACAATGATCAATGTGCAACGATGAAAAAGGTGTTTGTGATCAGACAGACAATCATGACAACCACTCCGTAAATCGCCAATGCAAGACTCAACTTGCGGAGTAATTTTCGGCGGAAAGTCCTGGTCCGTCTCAACATACTGACAGCACCAATGCTCAGCAATCCCGAGTTCGCAAGAAGCCCATGGCCCTCTGGGTCGCGGTCGCTGCCATTGTCCGATTTGCCCGCCGGGCCATCATCATCGTCGTCATCATGGTCATCATATCCATAGTCGTCCTCCTCTTTCAGAAGGCGCTGGTGGAGAGGTGAGTCTGGCGAGGAGATCTTGTAATAGAACAAGCCGGGGAGAATAAAGGAAATGGCGGTACTTCCGGTGGAGCCGACATAAGCCAAGACAGCTTCCAGACTAGACACGGTCATGGCGACAATGTAGCTGAGGATGATGATGACGGTGGTGATGGCGGCGAAGCGGACCTCACCCATTTCACCGTTGCGCTGCTTCCTCCCTGGCTGAAGCAGAGGAGTGTCACGAGGCGGACTGGAGTCGACGGAAGAAGGCGTCGCCGAAGTAGACCGCAAAACAGACTTCAACTTGTTGCTCGGTCTCCATTTGAGGACGGCATCGACACTCGCTCGGCAAGGATGGACTTGCAACGGGTACGAGAAGACGACCAGCACCACGATCATGGCTTGACCAATGGTGGTGGACACGGACGGAGCATATTGCGCGACGATGTTACCGCCGACTTCGTTGCCAAAGGACAAATAGCCCGTGATTGCGACCAGTATGTAAATGGTGGCGGCGGTGCCGTTGGAGGCGAAAACGACGGAACTGGTGTGAAAGTGCGAATTGTTGGCAATTTCGTTGAGGATGCTAAACATGTTTTGATGGCAAGTATAGGCGAAGACGATGACGGGGAATGATGATAGTGCAGGAACCGCTCCAGCCCATTTGAAGACGCGCAGAGGGGTTTGGTAGTGTCCATCGGGAAGGGTGTCGTGGGCCAGGAAGTGATAGACGACCAGAATCACCAGATATCCGATCGATATCAGCGCAATCACCGACGTGTACTTCAGCGAGTCAAGTCGACGGAGGAAAGAGAACGGGATGACGACGAGCATGAACGCCGTGATCCAGAAGTGTCGATCCAACATGAACGTTGCGAGCCGATCCTCGTCCACGAAGCCGCGCACAACTCCCGGCATAAGCCCTCCTATGATGAGGAGATAGCTGACTCCCACGCCGAAACATTTGATGGCAATGGCCGCGTCAAATATCACGGCTGCGTTAGGATATGTGATTTGAGACAGGGCGAAGAAGCTGGCCGATCCTCTTTCCAAGTATGCCGCGCAGCGCGTCTGAAGATACAATCCAAACCCGGCCGTCGCCCCGGCCCACAGTATAACGATTGTCCCTAGCAGGATACCCATGTGCGACATGGCCAGTGGCATCGCGAGCACTCCGGCTCCGACAATCGTGTTGAGGAGGTTGACAACGCTGCTGGTCCATGATGCCTGGCCGACAATGCCTGTCAGGTCACGCTTGTTCCGGGTAGGGGTATGAGGGCGCCTATACAGTCTTAATTAGTAACGGCATATCATGACACCAGTAGTACATCGCCTTGTGCATACCGTCGGGCTCGAGAATGAGGTCTGCTGGAGGAAGAGCTGGAAGCCATCTTGGATGCATGCAAGGGCCAAACGGGGTTCAAGTTGGTGGACGTTATTGTCTTGTCATATCTCCTTCCACGCCGCCGACTGCACGAAGCATGCGAGTAGATTGAGCACTACGCTGGATGTGGGTGAAAGCAAGAAATGAGTCGTAGAGGAGGGGAAAGCGGTGCGTTTGCGAAAAGACGCAATCTGAAGCAAGGATGATATGTCGCAGTTCAGGTTGGACGTTGTTGGCCGATCAGCGGTAGTCCGAGTCCGTCAGTCAGTTGGCAGTGTCACGCCCAGAATGTGGACGCCGAGTCGGCTTCGTGGTCGGATTCCGCATCAGAAAGATTACTAAGCATTCTGTCACGTGGAGAGCCGTGACCGCTTTCATCACGATACAAAACTTGAACTCGGCTCTTCGGGACTCTCGACGGGAGGATGTATACGAGTTGATGACGGGCTTGTTATTCATGAGAATGCACGTCGATTAAGGTAACTCCTCGCCGTGGGATTAAAATTGGCCCCATCCAGGCTTTAAAAGTCCCATCACCTCGTCAATCAGCTTATCCGAGTCACTCACAGTTGCCCCGGGCCTCCCTGTCGCATAGGGGCCAATGTTACCGAACAAAGGCACATCTCTAACCGTGCCCGCCAGCACTTCCAAACAGGATCCTCCCTTGATGGGAATCTTTTCCACATCCTGCTGGTGGTGGGCATTGCCTTCCTGAGTTCCTGCTCGGCCGGGCACACTATCAATCTCATTATCCTTGACACAGGCCAGCATGACCTGAGCAACCTCTTCAGGCGTCACCCACTCGTCGCGTGCCTCGCCCTCCTGCTTGACAATCTGGAGCTTATGCGGATTTTCCGTCCACAGCGGCGTTTTGACCACTCCGGGCTCCACGGCCGTAATGCGTATGCCGTGAGACTGCTCCAGAGTTGCAAGTGACCGAACCAGAGCCTGAACACCGTGCTTGGACGCATGGTACATTGGCACAGGGAGCGATGCCGTCTGGCCTGCAATGCTTGCGATGTGCACGATGGATTTGGGATTCGTGGGGCTTGACGGAGGAGAGGCTGCCAGGAAATGGGAGATGGCCATCTGTGTGACTCGAATCGGGTGTGTCAAGTTGATGTCTAGCAGCTTGTATCGTCCGCCCAAGGGATCGTCGACAGACTCCTTCGAGCCCGGCGGATACCAGAAGTTACTCCAGGGCGGCTCGAACACTCCGGCACCGGGACAGACAATGTCGATGGATCCAAAGGACTGCTCGGCTGCCTTGAACATGTCGTTCAGATCCGGCCATGAGGTCACATCCGTCCTCTTGAAGATCGCCTTGTTTGGCGTGGTTTGGTACTGATTCACTAACTCTTGCGCTTCGGGACGCAAAGCCAGGTCTGCAAAGAGGACGTTTGCCCCATGTTGTAACAGCAGACGAGCAAACTCAAGGTTGATGCCTGGCGTTCTCATGTGGTCAGCTGTCTTCCTGCTGGTAAGTTTCTTGGAGTAATATGTAGGTACCAACCTGAACCTGCACCTGTGACAATGGCTGTCTTGCCTTGAATCTGTTGCGCCATATTTTATGGGTTTAAAAAGGAACTGATCCAGTAGAGAACAACCGAGCGTGGTGTTCTCCAGGGACACAAAGATGGTTATATCCCAGATCCTACCTGCTGTCTTAGCACTATTCTTCCTAGCCGGACGCCGGACTCCGGCTGACTCTGCATTTTCCGAGTCCAATACACTCCAGCTGTCGTCTATCTCCTGGACAACCTACAGCTGATCCCCTCCTTGCCGATGGGTTCGCCGGCAGGTGGCCCGAGGTTAAGTGGGTTCTGCTGTGGGACACTTTTCCTGGGGTAGGTAGTAGCTGAAAGCGGTATCCCGGTGAGATGACGATCGGAACGCTGATGTCTGGCGGATCAATGATAATCCGAAGTATAGAGACTAGTACCAAAACAGCAGCGTATCCGGATGCCACTTCGGAACAGTTGAGTATATATGAACTTGAAATGCACCACACGAGGGCAGCCAGCTGAGTTGTTTGCTCATTCGCAAAAAATCTCTCCGGTTGTCCCAAATGAAGAGTCATCTGTTGTCAGTAGGCCGTCGGGCTGCCTCAACCCTCACCAAAGAGGCCGGTGATATTAGCTCAGTTTTCCCCTCATTGTCTGGCAAGAAGCCTGATCCCCTCCCGCCACGCTTTGCAGAGTTGAAGAGGTCACTGATCAGGGGTAATGAAGAAGCCCTCACTGACTCGTGGCATCGGCTTCTGAGTAGCCTGAAAAAAGAGATCGAGGAGATCAGGTCCGAAGGGAGTGATGTAGGTCGCTCTCTTTCATTAGTGTTGCGCTCTGCTAAATGGTACTCTCATTAGATCATACCCAGCATTGAGTATCGAGATGTGGTGGCAGGCACAGTCCCGAAGGAGAAACTCGACGCTCTACGCCATCGGGGTACGGCGGTGATTCGAAACGTTCTGCCTCAGCGGGAAGCCCTAGACCTGAAACAACAGGCGAGGGAATACATCGCTGCAAACAGGTCAAAAGTCAAGGCATTCCCTCCCGATGACCCAGCGGTGTATGAGCTGTACTGGACGCCAGCACAAGTCCAGGCACGGGCTCATCCCAATGTGCTCAAGACGCAAACATTTCTTGCGTCCTTTTGGCACTCGTCCGACCCGAGGTCGGAAATCTCGACAACTTATCCTCTCACATATGCTGACCGATTCCGTATCCGTCAGCCAGGAGACGCAAAGTTCGCTCTGGGCCCGCACACAGATGGAGGCAGCGTCGAAAGGTGGGAAGACCCGGAATACTCGGGGGTCTACCAGTCCATTCTGCAAGGCCGATGGGAAGACTACGACCCATTCGATGCCCGCCACCGGATTGCCGCCAGCATGGATCTGTACAATGGGGCAGGTGCTTGCAGTATGTTCCGATTGTTTCAGGGCTGGCTTTCCATGTCCTCAACAGGACCCGGCGAAGGAACCTTGAAAGTCTGTCCGTTAGTTCGACACGCAACAGCTTACCTGATTCTGAGGCCTTTCTTCGATGTTAAATCCGGCAGGCTTCAATTGGATGCAACGTTTCCCAACTCAGTCCCAGGAGCGTGCCAGGAGTACAACACGGAAACACACCCTGACCTTGAACTGGAGACGACCATGGTGAGCATGCCACATGTTGAGCCGGGAGACTATGTCGCCTGGCACTGCGATACCATTCATTCAGTCGATAAAGAGCATCATGGGAGAGGTGACAGCAGCGTCCTGTACATCCCCGCCTGTGCCATGACCAAGTCGAACCTTGAGTTTCTGAACAGACAGCGCATGGCTGCTTTGAGGTACAGCCCACCGCCAGACTTTCCGGGGGCGGGAGGTGACGGAGAGCTTGGGTTTGTGGGAGCAGTCGATTGGAACCAGATCAATGACGAGGGAAAGAGGGCAATGGGACTGGGTAGGAGGAAGTGGGAGATCAAAGAGGGCATGAGCGAAGGTGAGGCAAGAGCCATTAAGATGGGGAATCGGATGCTCTTCGGTTGAGCAGTCCGGGCCGACAACCATGGGCTCGGTCTCACTGCTCTGTTGGAGGGTAAATTTGGTCATGTCAGGAGAGGACCTGGCATGTTTTGGCCAGTTGCTGAGCAGACGATGAATTACCGCGACATGGTCGAGGGGGTTGTGTCTGGGAGACCGGCCATTGTGGACTCAGAATTCCTTGAAATTGACAACACACCGGTAATTATACTGGCGGGTGCACTGCATGAATATGTGCTGCCCAATTTCTTCCAGGATGGCTTCTCGGCGTGGCTGTTAGGGTACAAGGGTGAAACAGTGCAGCTTGTTGCATGGTTGTTGGATGTATCGAAGATCCATCCCGAGATGTTGTGTGCCTTCACAATGCCACTCACACGATTTGAAACACAATGCGACAGCGACAATAATAGCTGCCGCAATACTCATAGCCAGCGGCCAGAGCAATGCAGAAGGAGGTGTCACACGTTTCACAGTGCTTGTTGGGCTCGACGGATGCGAGTGTCATTGGGTTGAAGTCGGCGACGTCAATCAACTCGGGACAACGTGGTTGTCGTGGACGCCAACCATCTTTGCCTGCACCGGTGCAAGTTGCGGTGACGAGACGTCGGGGAAAGACTTTTGACAGCTGTCAAGAAATCCCCTATGCAGTGGACTGCATGAAGCAGAGAGTTCGTGTGACACTGCCGTCGAAGGAAAAGCAGGACCATAGCCGCCGGTGCCATGTACCTGCATATTTCACATGCCGGCATCGACTCTCGCCAGCTGAAACTACTGTAAGATAAGATCCAGATGATCGTGAGTACTCGGGCGTTTCTCCACGTCAAAGGAACCTGGTGTCTGCGTATGTTCCAGGGTATCCCATGCTGTTTGACGTGAAAGGCAGCAGGGAAAGAGAGACAAGCAGCCGAGTGTGCCAGCATTGCCGGCTCCGCTGGGATGTTGAGATATTGACCACTGGATACTGCGCTGAACTATTCAGTTCAGCAAACAGGGGTATATCAATATCTCACTGGTTAAAAGACATAGGGGGAATGAAACATGCAGACTGCGTTCATTACAGTTGCAGCAGTGGAAGAGACGGCTCCAGCTGGCTTTCCTGTGTGGCTGCGTCGTTAACAATTGCCGTTAAAAGATGCCATTCTTTTCCCTGGACAAAGCTGCCGAAAGGCGTAGGGCTGACATGGTCTTGGACGAAGTGGTCAAATATTCCGTGGCAGCTAGTCGCCGAATACCTGAACTTTGTGCGTAGGCGAGAATCGGCTGTAAAAATAATGCGACAGTGTGTTGTGTGCCATCGACTGTGGTTGGACATGGGAGAAGAGTTACGACAACTGCATCCACCCTTGACCGTCGTCGAGAACGGTTCCAACGGGCCTCGGCCTTCCATTCCGAACACAGTCGAGCTGTATCACTGTCAGTGACTGTAGGAGTCTCGTGCATTAATAATGTGGAGATGAGAAGCATCTGCAGATTTTGACGTTCTTTGGCTGGTGATCAGAGGCCGGATCCAATATAGGGGGAATATTAATTCTCCAATTATGCAACGTAGAAATGAGTGTAAAAAGTATGGAACTGCTCCCTCATACCTCGCTGGATGGAAGGAAAAAAGAAAGACGGGACAATTGAAAGGAGCCACCAGCACGCGGGTGACACAAGCGGTGACACGACTGACAGCCGTGACAGGCGCTCCGCCAGCCCGAACATGGATGAGGTAAGATATTTCAGAACGCGGATGCTGGAGGGATCTGTATCAGGGGACGGCCCAGACAGCAAAATCTGCACCTAGAGCCGCATGGCCGTGGCGCCCAGGATTTGTAGACTTTTTGTTGCATCTCTATGAGCGTCGTGGCTTTGTCCAGTGAAATAACACAACGCGCCTGCAGGTGCGTGGATAAATGCAGGAACATATCGCTAAGAAAAGCAATAGTATGATGCAGTGGTTGAGGCGGGCTGAGCTGAGGCACTGCATGGCGTTTGGAACCTCGAACTCGAACCTGCATAGCCGGCTCCTTGTCCTCCATGCAGTACTGACTTTAGCTGGAGTTACTTAGCGAAAGACGGCAGACCGCGGGAACAAGCATGTCCGTCGGCAAGAATACCTGCATAGTCATTCTGGATGTCTCACAACCTGACTCAAGAAGCTTCCTGGTCAGATTTGCGGCCGTCCGAGTGTCGTCCGGAAGATATTCGATAAGCGAAGGCTGATCATGGCTCATGGCTTGCAACCTGACACGACTGGCGGCGAAAGAGCGTGGGGGAGGCATGTCACTCTCCAAGTGATGTAGTCCGGGACCGCCTATGTTGTAGGAATATAGACATCGTATGGCATGCTTCTTGACTGGCAGTTTACCATATCGTCCCGTACATTGGATTGTTGTCTGCGCCGATTGTGTATGGTCAACCTCTTTAGACCCCGCCTGTTCTCTCAGTTATCAGGCGTAATGGGCATCGTTCCTGAAATTCGTGCGCCTGTGCCGTACGAGCCCGAAAGTGAATTGAATGCCATCGCAATCTACAGTACGTGTGCCCTTCGAACCAGGGAACCTCACCAGGGAATCCTTGATAGCAGGTGTTGTTTCAGCCACTTCGGCATCCAGAAATCGCCTTCTGCCTGGGATTGAGCCGCAAGTGACTCCCACATGGGTTGTTATGGTCTGTGGCCTTTTATGCCGACGTGACTTCAAGACTATGAGCCGGACGAGCGAGCCCTGGCCGACCTGTGCCATGCCGACGACGCCTTTGCATGGTCGGCAAGGAGCATCCTTGTAGCTCAATCCCGGCACGTTGTTCGACTGTGGCCTTTTCAATGTGTCCAACAGTGACCAGCAGACAGTATGGCTGGTTTGCTGATACTACCATGTCGCTACCAATGCCGTCGTAGGCATGCTACACTGCATACATCTGCGCCGCGCTAGAGTAAGCCACTCGACCGGGAGGCGCGACAACGTGCATAGCTCGTTGCCGGCAGCTCAGCGTGATAATGCTAGACCTCTTTCTTACCAAGCTCTTTGTAGGATGAGACGTTGTTGCTCGAAGGGTGCTAAAACTGTGATATGGCGCGAGTAATAAATTCGCTTTGCCAAACTGGAGTAACGATAGCCGTGATGCTAGCGAGGCTCGAAGCGACATCGGACAAAACTCTGGACCATAACATTCCCCTGTTGGCAAGGCATCATGTCGTCTCCTCCGGGGTAGATTGCCAGCTGGCGCTGACGGACCTTGCAGATGATCTCGCAGCGGTCTGGCACAGTTGTGTCAGACAGGTGTACCGTGTCGAATGCTTGCCTCCCAGTTGTTGGACACGGCAGAAACACCAGACGACGGCGCTCAACTCAGGGTTGCTGCTACGTATCCTGCATATTGGATCATCAATGGATTCAAAATTTGAAGATTGCAAAGTGGTTCCAGAGCCAGCATTGGCAGTCAGGTTTGGTCAATTGGGCCCATGACAAGTCTCCGGGCAGTGCAATGTAGTCCCTTCCCTCTGAATGCACGTGCTTGAACGAGGGGCTGCAGTGTTCGTTCTTCGTTGCAAATGCTCCCAGGAGGATGTGAATGTTCAAATCAATGTGGAATGGGCGTGGCCCAATACCACTTTCCTTCAAGCGCCAGGCTACCTGATCAACACTTGGTGCTAATAATTGGTGCTTCGAGAAGCCTCTCGGATTAGCGCCATGCGGATTAGTGCCATGCAAATGAGAGGGGGACATATAGTCAGGGTTCGGATGGTACGACGGAGTCTTTCGAGCTCTCAGGTTCCAAAACTGCCCGATCCGCTAACATGAAGGCCGGAAATCGTAGTTCTATTGCTTTGTTCTTCGGATGTGTGCTTGGTATCTTGAATACTGAGCGGGTCATGCTATCGTGATCACACCTGAGGCAGCGATCGGCAGGTGCGAGCAGAGGATCCAACGACGCGTTGAAACAGCTTTTAACTTTCGACCATTGTGGGTTGTGGGTGAGTCCGAACTTCTGGACAACAAAACTTCAGTAGTACAATTGTAGTAGCATCACTGTATCACCATCCTAGTGCGGCCAAGGCCATATTGAACAGGTGGGTGGTATCCCCATTCTTACCATATCTTAGACATTTTTGTTGTTTATATCACGCGAGAAAGCATAGTGGTCCCGACTGGACACTGCGTGACTGCCGTCTTCTTCGCCCTTCATCGCGTGGACCACGATGCTCAGTTGCGTGCTGTCGTCCACTCGGAAACGGCCAGTGGGTTTCACTGAATGGCGTATGCAGGACCGGACTCTAGGTAGCGATGGACCCGAGCAATCGCCTGGCTGGCGTCCCGTTTCAACCTACCAGCACGCGTGAGGTGGTGTGCCTTTTGTCCCACGAAAAGGGATGACAGGTGGTCCCATCGCGGACACCCGCCGTTTCGGGTTGCGATTGGCACAGGCTCGGGTAGCAGAGCTTGTTAAAGAGTAATAATAATATAGGCAACGGTCAACAACGACCGATGGACTCTCCACGGCACAGTCTGTTGGCAGAGTGGACTGTGACAAGCAAAGAGTGGTTGGTGGGCATGAGCAGAATTGCAGCTTAGTGGGAAAACTGGCCGCAGGGGAAGATGCTATCAGGCAGTACTACAACTGTGCTATGCAGTACTGTGTACTAGGAAAGAGTCCGCGTGCATACTACCACTACTAGTAGACTACGCTCTGCTAGCAAGCTACCAAATAAACCCAAGAGGCCCAACTGCATTTCCGCCTTGCCGGGCTGGGACTGGCGCCCTGATGATCTACCGTAGAATCTCGTGTGGCTTCTTTTATCCCGGATTCCCTGCGCCTGCGCCTGCGCCTGTGCCTCGCCAGCCATTGCTTTTTTCCTTTCTTTTCTTCCACTACTACCACTCCTACAGTAGTCACCACTTCACACCGGCAAAACTCTCGTCACCTTCGCTTCTCGCCTGTGCCCCGTACGGGCCCTCAGCACGAAATGGACCTGGTTGCCCCTTTTCACCGGTAGCATCGTCCATCAATTGGAACTACCGCTGTGTACTGTACAGCTCCGACGGACCATGCCCTCCACGTCGTTGAGCTCCTGCGTCATGCTTCCTGGCATCGTGGTGGCTTGTCCTTCGATGTCCTCTCTCAGAGCGGAGTTTGCTCATGCAAGACTATTCAACTTGGCCGTACATAGGATACTGAGGTAACCCATTCATGGTAATATCTTTTTTATGGGATAAGCCGAATCACTTCCTGCCGGCTCCACGTCGATCGTTGTCGGATTGGCTGAGAAGACGGAAAAAGACACAACTCAACCGCTCTCCCAACTGGGAAAATGATCGGGCCGTCCATACCAGAAAGAAACTGGGGTCAAGCTGCTCCAGCTTTCGGCATCTGTATCAAGAAGATAGAATATGCTCTGATAACCTGAAACCTGCACTCTGCAAGAGCTGGGCTACATCTGCATCATACTGTCAGACCCATTTTCCGTCATTCTTTCAATATCGGACAGTCACCTGTCATCGACGTCCCAAGCAGGAGATCTGGGAGGTACTGCACTAGGTCAACAATATTCAATGCACCCCCTGCCACCGCCTTTGGCTGCCGAGAGTAGCAAAGCAAGTAAGTGGTCCACTCTCAGTCCGCTAACCAGTCGCTGCTAGCTGGTGTTGCTGAAGGCCAAATGATCAGATAACAAACTAGACCACCTCGGGCGCCGGAGGCATAGCCCGCTATACCAGCCGTGGGACAGGCCGCCCATACTAGCCTTGGTCTTCTTCACACCCTGGTTCCGAGGACGAGGTCCCGGGCTGTGGCTTCCGCCCACGCAACGCAGGCGATCCACTTGATTCCCGCTAACATTGCCGGCCTCGGCCCTCTGCAGAGTCCACCCCGTTCCTGACGATGAGCTAGCCCCATCAAATCTCCTCGCCTGCTCCTTTCTCACACTACCCTAGACCTCCACCGATGCTGTACCTCTCCATGGGTCAGTATCCCTGTTGTTGTCACTTCGCGACTTACGGGGTTGTTTTTGGAGCGAGCCCGCCTCAGACGCGTCTTTGCTCGGCGGCACAGCACCGCTATGGCGCTTCAGGCTAGGTTGTGCGTTGGACCCGGTATTCTTCCTTCAAGCCTTGCCGGCACGTTGGACCACTTGTGACCCCTGTTCCGGGTCCTCACGTCGCCGAGTCTCCAGGAAAGTTGCGCTGCTGAGCCCTGGCTCCTCGACGTCGACGATGGACTGAGACTATGGAGTACCCTGTATCAACAACCCCGTCTTCTTATGGTCCACCACGACTTGTTCGGATATCCCTACCCACAGCATGAAGTGCTCTTTTCCTAAATATCTCTTCGGTCTGTGACATTTGACTGAAATGATATTCCAATCGTCCTCATATCCTTTTGCTTTGTATACTAGCTTTTCTGCGCCAATCCATTCTTTTTGTCTTCCTTACATACGCGATCATATGGTCGTCTATGTCGAGCTTGCATAAAGTCGATCTGCTTGATGCTACTCGATGACTCGGTGATCTGATCTTCCTGGCACGTCAACTGAACCACTCGTCGCAAGCTTCGCTGCAAAGATAGCTCTTGGACGTGTATATCAAACAACACTCCGACAGCTTAGTGCTGAGGCACTTTCGCCTGCGAACGGACTTTTCTCTCGTTGGCAATTGATATCTTGGACTCTTGCGCACTCAGCTGCTCAGTGTTGGTAAGAATCAAGTCTTGTAATGACCTTTGGTACCGGCGCTTGCCTGGATTGAAATGGAACTGACCCGCGCTCCCAGAGTGAAACGGCTATCAAGTGTGCCTTCGAGTCAAATATATCCTCGCTATCCTCAGTCGCTGAAACATTGTTCACCATCCTGAAAGACATCCAGCTCGAAATCCAAAGGTGTCGTCTGCTAGAATTTTGAATGAAAGATCTACCGTCTGTGCGGTTATACGCTTGGGGCATATGACAGCTGTCATTCGGCGCACTACGTCACAACAGAGATGGGCCGATTTCCCTGGGGCCAAGGGCAGGCGAAGCAAGGCGGCGACAAGATCCAATCCTTCACCCAGGATAGGTTGTCGAAAGACAATACCGAAAACTGGAGACATGGCTTGAATGACCTGATAAGGGAGCACAGTTTTGGATCGGGCACGAGCGAAGGGTCACCAAGTCATGGAAAACGTTCTCGAACAAATACTCTCACTTCGTCCACCTCGTTTTATGCCCGGTCAACCTCGGATGTCTCGAACGGTGTTACTTCCAGGCCTCCGTCGCGGCCAGGCTCGCGTGACTCAAGCTTCCAAGCACCAGAACGACACGACAACCCTGCCAAAAGTCTTTTGTCCAAAGGAACTCGTATCTTGAGACGACAGGGAAGCAAGTTGAGTCTTCTGCCTTCTCCGACGGAAGACAAGACCATCATTATTAGTGACCGACGGGATGGCCCAGTGTCTCCTGTCAAGGTGCTCCAGCGGCAATTTACGTCGAGCTCACAACGTAAGTATACCTCGTCAGAACTGAAGGGTTTTGCTAATCTTCCTCAGGACATGGCGTGAAAAAAAGCATATCGACCCCTTTCGCATTCCAACATCTATCTCATGGAGACCAAGCCCACTTTCAGAGTCTCGACAATGTTACAAAAGTAGAGCTGTTCAATGCTATTCAGGCGGATCAGCAGCCTGATCAACATGTCCGCGGGATTCCGATAACGGACTTGCCCACGCAAGAGACTGAATCTGTCGCCCATGTCGGAACAGATGAACCAACCTCGCCAACGACGAGTGCCATTCCCTATCTACCCATTACCCCGCCTCGTCCGTTACCACCACCCAAAAATGATGGTCCGGTCTCGCCATACAGCTCCTCGGATATTCGATTGTCCCGGTCAACGGAAAACTTTTCCCGTCCGACCAGGGTTTCTATGAACTCTGGTGACCTCCCTTCACCGACTACGACCATTTCAGCTCGACTAGCAGCCTTGAGTCCCATCAACCGGAACGTCGCTCCAGTTAAGCCACTCCCGCAACTTCCAGACGTGGTACATGCTGTCTCCACCACTGACGATATTGCACTTCCGCTCAGGAGTGCCCCTCTACCTTCCCTACCGAAGGAGGAGCCAAACGTGAAGGAAGAGGGAAATACTTCACAGGTCCTCGGACAAAGCACGGATACCACGCCGTCTCCTCTGCTGGATTTCCCCGTGCCCCTCTCTTCAGTCCAGCGGAAAAGGCGAAGCCAGTCATCCGGGGAGATTAACTTTGATATCGCATTCTGCACCGCCGCCTCAGATTTAGTTGGCGCTGAAGCACCTGCGCTTGACAACGAGGAAGATGACAGGAGTCAAATATCTGATAACCGCATCTCCGTTGGAGTGAAAGACATCCAGCTTGAAGACTGGGAAAATGCTATTGACTTCTCTTGGGACTATGAAGCAGAGATTGAAGATATCCTCTGCGCAAGCAACTTGGATGCGGCAACCGATGTTTACAAAGCTCCGAGCGTTCAACATGAGAATTTCCTGCTTGTTGGACAGCACGCAGTTGACGAAGCCTCATCTTCTACGTCAACTCCTCTGATGATGCAAGCTGGTTACAAGCCACTGAACCTGGAGACAAACCAGCCTGTTTCGCATCACCGTTACGATAGCGAACCGCCGTCACCGTTGTTTGGCCTGGGAATCGAGGCTGTCCAGGAAATGTCTCGAGCTGCATATGTCGGACATGACAATCGACATGTCGAGCAAAGTGTCAACCATTTTGATTCAACTGATGTGCTCCGTCCAAATCTTGCGCGGAGCACCTACTCGTCCATGAGCAAGTCAAGCTCGCAGGAGAGCATTATCCTCTCCATCGCCTCATCCATCATTGGCACACATCGGTCCTCAAACTCTAGCACGAGTATGTCCGATCTTATCCACCTAGCCAACCTTGGAGAATCATTGGAGAACCTCAAACCAGATGTTAGGGGTTCTCGTGGTCCTATGGAGAACCGTGCCAGAGAGGGAAGTCAAGACACCATCCGCGAAGAACACGCTGGAGAGACCAATGATGCAACTGAAGCTCCCGCTACTTCAGTGCAGCAGACTGAAACAAATGATCTCCACAACCATCATGGCCGTGGCGCGTCAGCACCTCTAGTCTATATCCCCGAAAGAAAGTCATCGATGCTGCCAGGAGCAGGGGCTGAAACTGAAACTCCACAGATTCACGGGCGCAAGCGTGCGGGGACAATGAACTCTCGACCTCGAGGCAATACTCGCGTCTCCTACTCTTTGTTCCCTACCACATCACCAAGGTGAACGGACTTGGCCACGACATATATTGCTATATATGTTCATTCACCACAGTCTATTGCTATCTTGGCTGGCAGCATTTTTGACATTTTCCTTTCTTGGGCATGATTTAATGATTAGGGGTGTTACACTTTTGCAACATGAAAGACTACGAATCATTATGATCTTCTGGGGGCTCGGGATTCTATTCTTTTTACTTTTCGGCGCGCGTTGGGTTTCACTTGGGAACAAGCGGGACAAGGTCGGGATGGGCTTGGTATGCGGAATGACAGAGTGAAAAAAGCTGTGTTCATTGCGGGTTATAAAAGTTAGCTTAGCTGGGCATGAATGGGAGAGGGAAAAGGTGTTTGGACGCAGGTTCGGGGACTACTGGACTGTCAATGCTTGTCACGATGGCGGAAGGTGGGCATGAATTAACTTAAAACTGGGAAGGGGAGGAGTTACACCGTGCAGATCGAGCAAGTGGAAATAAAATATTTGCTTTCCAATCGGCGGATCGAACATCGAACAAGCAAGGTTTTGTCAAAGTGTTGGTGTTGTATCAGCATAGCAATCCAAAGTTCTTGAAGCCTTGGTGTAAAACAAGTCATGTTACTTAAATATCTCTACCTGTCAGGACTCAGAGCCATTTCTGTCTACGTTTCATTATTTCTGGTGTCCTCGGGAACGGTGTTGGCACCTACCGCCTGTACGCGGGCTGGCTGGACCTCTATCTTTCTGCGACACGGCATTATATCTATCCTCTTTACAACTCGACAATTCTGACACATTTAGCACCAGTACCAGTACCAGTACCAGTACCAGTACCCATAACATCGTGGACTCGTCTTTTCTGCTGGTTCGTGATCTGGTTCTATTCCATCTTCCATCCTTTGTGTCCTTTGCCGTTTGTGTTGTATCGTTTCTTTCTTTCTCAGAAGTCTGCCAATCAATGCGTGCAGAATTCGATTCGACTCGGTGGTGTCTGTCGAATGTTCGAATGTTTTGATGATATCGTATCACTGGCATCGACATTGGCATTGGCATTGGCGTTGCTGATCCAGAGAACGGCGGGTGAGGGTAAATTAAAATATTGTAAAGAGCAGTCGTGTAATATGGTGTGGGTGTGGGTGTGGGTGTGGGTTACTAGTATTCGACCTAATCTTGGTTAATTCATACGGTGTAGCATAGAATGGGATAGTCCTGAGCAAAGCAAGGGCAAGCCCGTTTCGTTTGATTTTGCAGGTTCCATTCGGCACTGGCGTATGTAGAATTTATAGTTTCGATTTGACGGTCGATGTCGATGTCGACGACGACTCGGACTCGGATTCGGAGTTCTTTAGGAGATTGACGGCGTGGGCGGCCATGCCCCTTTATATGTGTCAGTGTCAGTGTCAGTCAGTCCGACATAACAAGTGGAGAATATCGATTCCAGTCGTGGTGTAGGCTGTCAAGTTTCAACCAGCAGCCATGGGTTGAGAATGGTCTAGAGGCTAGAGGCTAGAGCGTCCGAAGCACCGGGGTGATGGATGCGTTGAGATGGGGCACACGTATTTGCGAGGTGGAATTGGAAGACAAGAGAGAATGTGATGCTGGAACTCGAACAACATACCATGACGATTGATAACCGGCTCCCGAGGCGCCGTAGTTGTGGATGACGATGCGGTCCTTCTGCGCCTGGCCCTGGCGGGTTTTGCGCTTTTCTAGGGTTAGGCGAGCACCTCCTTTTCGGCTTGCTATTGATTGGAAACGGAAAAGAGGTTAGTGTACTGTAGATAGAGGGAGGGTTGATAAGATTGTGAGATGAGAGCCACTGATATCAGGTGTGGTTTTGAGTTTGATGGGGAAGAGGAGAACAAAAGAAACCACCGAAGGTCGGCGAAGGGCACCCTGGTAACCTGGAGGGACAACTAGTCCGTCAAGAAGAGGGGGAGATAACAGGAGGGATGACACCGTGTAATTTTGCAGATGCTCGCTTTGCTCGTTGCAAAGCATGAGAGAAAAGATAAAACTCACGTCTCAAGCCAACATTGTGGCTAATGACTTGTAGATCTTCCGGCCTGCCCAGCTCGGGTGCCAAAGCACAGCAGCGTTGCTTGATGCGCTCGGCCAGTTCGAGATCCGGCTCGCCGGTCCAGTCGTTGTCCCTGCGCACGCCGCCGATGATGACGCCGCCGCCCAAGGGCCGCGGGAAGACGTGTGCAAACTCGTTGTCCCACGCGGCCGACGTCTGGACGTACATGCGCTTCAAAGGTTCCTTAGGTTGTGCAATCAGAAGTGTCTGGCCTTTGGTCGGGTACACGGCTTCGTCGTCGACGCCGCCCAGCTTGCGTGCGCCTAGACCTGTACAGTTGAACACGGCGCGAGCGTCCGGGAAGTCGTTGAGAAGGGAGTCGATGTGGTGGTAGTGGCGGCGAAGGAAGGTGACTTTTTTGGATTGCAGGAGTTGTGTTTGGAGCCTAGCCAGGAGAAAAGAAGGATTAAAACCAGTTCAACTTTGGTTATGGTAAGGATCTCGATAATAGTTCAGCCCTCAAGGAAACAACCATCAGGACCCCGGCCGACGGTAGGATCACTGTCAAAGTGCACGCGCCATAGACGATCCCTAGTCGCTTCAGGAGAGGACCATCAACTTACCAACTAAGATATACCGTCGTATTGATCATAAACGACGCCATGTCCAGCCCAAAGACGGCTCCAGAAGGTAATTCATTCTCCGGAACCTCCTTGACGCCTCCAATGTGCTCGGCGTACCACAGCCCTTTGCGGCGCGTCTCGTCCGTGTCGTAGAGCACCCTCAGCGGCAATGGCTCGATCCCGCTTTCGGGCGATTGTGCGGCAATCTCGATGAAGCGAGAATATGTCACCCGGTCATACTCGGCGAATTGGTTGGGTTCCTTTTCGAAAGAGTGCCAGTTCGCCCCGGCCCACGGAGACGTGTATTCGGTCGCGGATGTATAGCCTGGCATGTACTTGGCCACCACGGCGATGGTGGCCGAGGGGAATGCTCGGTGTAGCTCGACGGCCGTGGTGAGGCCGGCAACCCCTGCGCCGAGGACGACAAAGTCGGTAGGTGAGGATGAGGATGCCATTGTCGTGCGGCCTGTTAGTTGTTGGTTGTTGCTGGCCGCGAGTGATGATCGGTGATATCGGCTGTTGTGGAGGACTCCCCACGATATACTATGCAACTATTTATTGAATTTGTCGGATTTGGCTGACCTAAATCCAGGAGTTCGAGTTTTTGATTCAGGAAGAAAGATTAACACCCTACCTAGGTACAAGTAGTCCGTTCTGGTAGCTTTATCGTGATACCATTAACGAGCCAATCTCCATGCTATTGACGCACATATCAAATACCAATGCACCTTGGGTCTCGGACCTTGCGCGCCCTTCCACAAAGCTGAGATCGGCCATTGATGTGGTTGGATGGCCAGAGAAATAGTGTAGCTCTCTATGACAAGGCTCGATTGCGATAGTAAATGGTGGTCTGACCGTGGAACCGCGGGCCATTTAATATCGCCTGGTTATTTTCCGCAGGACTCAAAGGACGAACATACTGCAGAGGCAGTCATAGATCTTGTGTCAGACAAGACAGTTTCTGGTCCCCCGATCGGCGGTTTATTTTGTCCCGACTTCGGCCGCGGGTTTCCGCGAGTCTTCATCGCCATAAAGTAATCAGTCAATCACAATATCAATAATCATTTATCACTATCCATTCCATTCATTTATTGTTGATCATCACTGTGAGGCTACGCGGAATAGACACATACAGTACATACCTGGTTGCGATAGCCATAGCCACACAGCCAGGTCATACGCGAGCCATAGCATACCAGTACTGTGTAGGTAGTTAGTACCCATCATGATAGCAGCCATAGCCACAATCATGTCAAACACCGTCCATTGGCGTGCTGCATCGAGCTGAGCCTGACCACCACCGGATACTCTCCTGGTCTCTTCCAAGGTTATAGGTATCCTTAAAGTATTGGTCAGAATGCCAGGTGCCTTGAGTTCTTTTCATTCCTTCCAGAAGCGACCTGGAACAACCAGCCAACCAACCAACCGATACACAGACACGCAAAGGGCGCATGCGCTGCACCTGCGCCTACACGTCGCGTCATCCCTCCTTCAGCCTCCCGCGCCACCCCTGAGCCCCCCAACCTTCTCACCCCCCTTTCATTCATCGTTTCATATGCGTTTTGTAAGGAGGCCCCCATGCCAACATTAACAGCAATAACACTCCAAACAAAAAGAATGTGAGACGTCTATCCGCGAGATAGCCCCCTCGGACCCTATCAGTACCCAGGTAGATACCTAGGTAGGCTAAAGTTAAGCTACTGTACGAGTAGGTGCTAGTAGCCAGGATTCAAGTTCTCCGATCATTATTGCGATGGGATATCTCATATGGAACTCGAATGTACGCGTACGCGTTAGGCAATGCCTCATGCATGCTTGATTCTTTCTGTGTTTCGGAATCGCAATGGTACTGACTATTTGTTCTCATCCAACCCCTGCCCTGTCACCTCCCAATCCAATCCTCATACAGACAGTACACACTGGGAGGGGGCGGGAGACGTAGTATTATATAAATACACGCATGTCGCTCCGCTCATCTCTCACATACCGTTGGTCGTCGTCGACACCTATACCTATACATCTGATTTATTGTACGGAACCGACTTGTTCGTCCTTTGGGTTGACGGCCAATACTAGCCGCCGGGTTGAGCAGAAGCTGAAACAAACACGCACTGACATCCGACCACGCCGTCTTCAAGTTTCAAGTTATTTTCGAGTTTGGTTCAAGAATAATTGCTCCTTGCTCTCCTGCAGCTGCACTGCATTTCACTTCTTGGACAAACACTGCAATCGACGAAAATATTCTGGTGTCGCCGACAACCTGTATCAGAACAAGAAAGAGGGAAATTGAGGTATCCTCGACAAGACGCCCCAAGTCCATTGTTCAGCATCATTTCCCGCTGACTCGGACCACCACGGGCCACTCTCATCTCACAATGGTGGCCCGACTGGGCAACATGTCTGCCCTCAGAGACTTTCTTGGCTTCATAGCCACTGTCGGCGGCGATATCTCTCACGTCACGGCGCCGCCATTCATCCTCGCCCCGCAGTCTCTGACAGAATTCCCCTGTTACTGGGCAGAACGGCCGACACTGTTTACCGCTGCGGCCCACGAACCATGCGCCGAGAGACGCATGTTGCTCGTGCTGAAACTATACCTCGCCTCGCTGCAACGACAGTATTACGTCGGGCGCATGGTCAAGGAGGGTCTGAAGAAACCGCTCAACCCATTCCTGGGAGAGTTATTCCTCTGCCAGTACACCGACCACGACATGACGACAGAAAAACCGTCATCTCCCAGGACCGTCCGAGTCATCAGCGAACAAGTCTCTCATCATCCACCCACCACCGCATGTTATCTGTCCGCTGACGAAGACGGCGTTCATGCACAAGCATATTCGACACAACATACCACATTGTCTGGGACATCGATTCTCATCCGCCAGTCCGGCCATGCTGTGCTCACGGTCGACAAATATAACGAAACATATCTCCTGCCTCTGCCCGATGTCTGGGCAAGAGGGGTCATTTCGGGCGTCCCATGGCCCGAACTCAACGATACGTATAAACTCGTGAGTTCTGCCGGATATACCGCTGAAATGCGGTTTATTGGAAAGAGGACGTGGGGTGGGGAACGAAATCTGTTCGAAGCCTCCATATATCGTACAGCGGACAACAAGAGAAAATGTCTTTTTACCGCGTCCGGCAGTTGGAGTGCTGGCTTTACCATTTTCGACTCTGCAGGCGGCAAGAAGGAGTTCTTTGAACTCCGGGACCCGGAAAACCAGCCTGTGGCCATGTCCATTAGCCCGCTGGAGCAGCAAAGTCCTTGGGAATCCAGACGAGCATGGGGTCCCAAATTCGATGCGATTCGTAAGGCTGAATTCGCCGCCGTGGTGCATGAGAAGTCGAAGCTGGAGAATGCCCAGCGTCACATGAGGAAACTGCAGCACCAGGAAGGAAGGACATGGGAGGCGATGTTCTTCCGCCGAAGCGATCAGGCAGATGTTGATGAGCTGGAGAAACTCTTCGCCAGCTTGTCAAGTGCTGAGGCGCATCGGTTACGCGGGACTAATGGTTGTTGGAGGTTCGACAAAGAGAAGGAGAGGAGATGGAAGGAGGGCCGTGGTAGTTGGAGACCGACCTCCCCCATGGGATGAAATCGGTAGTATCCTCGGACGTCGGACGGACCTATTCCTGTTGCTCGGCCCGCTTAACACGTTCAGTAACATAGACCTGGTCGCCGGTGCGTAATATAGCGCCGGATGGTCCGGCGAAAGCGTACTGTCCAAAGACTGGCTTATCTGTCATGTTATCAGCATAGAACGGACCTAAAAATGCTTGTCGGCTGGCTCACGAGGAAACTTGTCATTCACCCGCCGATCACTCGCCAATAATCCGTAAAGTTGACGATCTCTTTGGATCATTCCGCCCGTTTCGGGATCAGCATTGAGACTAAGACACCGCACACACTTGAAGATGCACTTGATTGTAACTTCCTGCGCCTCATCCGACTGGGATCGTACTAGCAGTGACGACCAATTGTCCTCATCATAGGGAGGCAGTAGGTCCTTCACGTCAATGTGGATATTGGGTCGCAAACGAAGGATGATGTCTTCGTTCTGGTACTCCTTGGGTAGCCTCGAACGCGCATCCTCTTCCGAGGCCGTCGAGGTGACCAACAAGGGAGCAGCATCGGCGAATCGGATGCGTTGAGGTTGCAGCCCTTCTCGAAGGGCTAGGGACAGGGCATTGTGCTGACTAGGCACGTATGCCGCTCCGGGAATCTCCCGACGTCCCGTGCCCCCAATACACAGCAGACGAACATCTTGATCGAGGTGTTTGGAGAAGAATGCTGCAGGCTCCTCACCCAGGTCAATGCCGATGGCGGTGGTGCCAAAAATGCTGACTTCATAGGTTTTGTTGTGCAACAACGACAAAGGTGATGGGGTCAGCGGGACCGTGATTGATGACGGAGGATTGGAATGTTTGTGGTTGATGGTCAATTTGGTCCATGAATCGTCAATCACAGGCGTGAACTGGGTGAGCTTGAAATGTTTCTTGATGGTCAGGAACTTGGCATGGCGTGAGTTGTCTTTGGGCGGAGTGACCAGCACAAAGGAACGGTCGAAGCGGAGCCCTTCGTTGGTGAGCTCGACAGACGAGACTTGGACTGGAGGCAGCGACTTGACGGGATAGATGAAGAGCTAATGGAGCGACAAGTTAGATGGTCATCGTTCTCATCGTTCTCATCGTGCACACGGACAGGACCAACGACGAGGCTGACGGGTTGACTATTGCCAAGTTGGACGTACTCTTTGAATGGTGAGCGACATGACACCGTCGTTGGCAGTGGAGCGGACCGAAGTGCTCGCTCTCCGTTGCTGGAGCGTCAACTCGGCCGCCGTTGGCAATCTAAATCTCTCTCGGGCGAGACATGGCCTACTAGTACAACGCTGTACAGTGCGAGCGGACTCAGTAGCCTGATTGGGAAGGCCTGGGCGAAGAGAAGGAAAGGAGCAAAAGGCCGCAAGAGGGAGCCGAGGGCGAGACAGACACTTTATTATCCTGACAGTACCACGGCGGCACTAACCGGAGCTGCCAGCAATCAGTAGCACTCTGATGGAGCTGAGGGACTTGAAGAATAATAATGGGCCCCGACGCGCACCAAGCAAAATCAGACAGATGATTGCGCAGCATTATTGAGCCGGCTGACTGTGTGATCCGAATGCTGACAGACCCTGCGGCCACTGATTAGGTAGAAGTGCCTCAGCCGGCGCAACAGCGGAGAACGTCACGGTACAGTCGACAATCACGTGTATTGTTAGTCACGTGCACAATGCTTGTCATCCCTGCTAACCAAAGATGGAGATTGTGCCCGAGGTTGCCCATCTGGTCTTCGCCTCGCTGAACATCGGACCATCAACGTCGTGGCATCCTATCGCGGTGGTCTGATTTTCAATCCTTCAACCCGTCAGCTGAACGCGACACCAATTCGAGAGTGACCCAGAAACCACAACATTTTACCAGTTGACATCTAATCTGGTGCTAAGTACCAAGCAATTGATTGCGCGCGGGTGGCGGCCCGAATGGCATTCTTCGTCGACCGAGATCTCGCTTGACGTTCAGTCTAACAGATCGATCGCTACGTATGGAAGAGAATCAAGCCCAGTCCGCTGACAGGGCCTGCAATACATGCAGGCAACGCAGGGTCAAGGTAGGTTGTTGAATCATCACCGCGTCGCAATGGACTTGCGCTCACTCACAGTGGCTAGTGTGACAAACGGTTGCCAGGATGTCAACGATGTGAGAAGCTGGGCCGGCCTTGCACCGGCTATGATACAGAACGCAAATTCCTTGATGAAGGAGTCAAGGTTCGGAGGAAATATGACGGCAACTATCAGCCAAATCTGGACCTATCCAGACATGTCGTGACCTCACCTCCACAACACCATCCTGTAAGTACATCGACCACGGTCGACAAGCTCACTGTTCATACCATCGCAGACATTCAACTCGCCGCCGAAGAGTCAACGCCCTAATACCTCTTCATTCCGAAGCAGCCTGGACCAGTCAAATCCAATCATTCCGCAAATCCTATCACCGCCCATCGACTCTACACCACAGAATCCTGTAAACATACCATCAACAGCACGCTCGTCACTCAGCAATATCCAATCCACCGCATATGGACTACCTAACCAGCCGAGTCCTGATTTCTATTCATTTCCCCCGACGCCGCCCATACCACCTCCAGCGCCTCAGCCCCTTCAGCCTCCACAGCACCAGGTCAATGTGCCTCAACCCAACAACCCTGCAAATTTCCAACAACCGCACGAGTACGACAGCTTTCAACATCCAACGGCCAAGCTGCTTCTAGGCAAGCCTCATTATGCCGAGTCAGACTTGGATACTTCTATCAGCGAGGACTATTTCGATCTCGACATTGACACCTACTACGCCAAGGGAAACAATGCTTGTGGATTCATCCCCGGACTCCCCGTGATCCTCACTGACCAGACCGAACCTGAAACCGATGAAGATCTTCTGACGAATGATTATGCCTCACTGAGTGGGAGATCGTCGGTGTATGATGGGTAAGGAGAATGCCTGTGTAACCCCTTTCGTGTCCATGCTGGCCAACTAATACCCTTTCAACAGCTCTGAAGGCAGAGCTCGACCAGAATATAGTCAGAAATATCTCCACGAAAGAGCAACTGAGCTGGCATGTCTGACCCGACATTTTGTCCAAGCCATATCTCCATCGTAAGTCGTGGCGGGATGGAGGCGAGGAATTTCACACTGACTTGACAAAGGATGGATCTGTTCGACCTGGACACGTACTTTAGTCGGATCGTTCCTTTGAAGGCTGTACAAAACGTCATGCTACGATCGGCAATGGCTGCAGTTGCTGCCAATCAAATCGGCCAGCTTCTAGCCAACCACACTCCTCGAGAGGGCCTACAACATCTGCTACCGATTATGGGGGACGATGGGATCATGCAGCATACCGATTGGTTTTATAAGGCTGCGAATTACTACGATCGGGGAATATCATATCTTCGGATCTTCCTACAGCGCTGGCTGAGCGATTCCTCAGGTGGAGTGACCGGACACGCCTCGAAATACACCGCACCGAAACACCTTTCCGAGACCGGCGCTAAAAGCACCGTCAATGCCGCTTCTCCTCACAAGAGACGTCGGATCAGCACACAAGAAGCGTCAGGCGCAGACATGGAAGCCCTGGTGGCCGCCATATCAGTATTTTCTCTGTACGAATCATTAGATAACCCTACCGAGGACTGGTCACAGTAAGTTGCTATCCACTGTCCCACACACATCGCCTTTTCTTACTTTCGCTTACTTACTTTCGCTTATAGGCATCTTGATGGCTTCAAAGCACTGTTAGAGACCAAGATTATTCCTCAAGCCATGGCCACCCCGCGACCGCGGGCAGATCCATTTATATCTATGAAAGCAGGCCGTGCTGCGTTTTGGAATTTTGCTCGCGCCGACTATCTCGCAGCTTACATCAACCACACGCGCACGCGGCTTGACCCTGACAACCTGACAATGTGGAAAGCTGCGGGATTGCCTGTAGCGGATGACGGAACCTTGACTTACAGCGACCCAACCACACCTGGCAGTGCCATTGTCTCGTACCGGCCTGCAGACCGGGAGGATTTGGTGTCGTGCACATTGATCTGGATCGTGCTTCGAACAATGAACTTCATCGCCCCTCAAGAGGATGCGGGACCAAGCACGACTAATACGCCGCATAGTCACGACAGCCCGGCAACGAGGGGATCAGATGCAGGGAACCCCAACCCCATCCGAGCGCGTATTGCCCAGTGGAAGCAATTGCGCCGTCAGCTCGAGGACTGGTACGACAACTTACCGTTTACATTTCAGCCTTATGCGATTATGGGGGCACAAAATCCCTACGACCAACCACCCGACCATCCTCCTCGGTTCACTCGCATCTTCTTTTCGGTGCCCATGTGCGCCGCCGCCCTACAACTTTACCATTTTGCGCAAATTCTCTTGCTACTAAACCAGCCGATGGATGAAAGCGACACGCGCAACCTGGCCAACCGGATCCGGATGTTTCGCAAAGTTTCGGAAGAATCTGAACACCATAGCCGCCAGATTTGTGGCATTGCTTTGGGGAAGCCTCCGCCAGCTGTGGCGAGGCAGATGGTGCACTCTTTGTACCTGGCCGGTTTGTGCTTCGAAGAGAAGGACGATCGCGTGGTGGTACTCGAGCTACTCCAAAATGTCGAAAGAGAGACGGGGGCGTCGACGGCTCAGCGTGTCAGAGAACTGCGTGAACAGTGGGGTTGGGACGATGAGGTCCAGGAGGTGCAGTAACATTACTACGACTACAATGTCGTTGTTACCTGTCAGTAGTTGAATGTGTGCGATGAATCCGGCCGAAAACACGAGCCTCGCTCCCTGACGAATTGATGATCAAAAACTTTAATGACATGGCTTGGACTGTATCTGAATTTGCTGTTGAGGCAAAAGGATATGGTGGCACGGCCCCTTAATGAAAATATCATTTTCACTCTGATACTTACGAATGAGGGCGACAAATTGGAATAAAAATTTGTATCAACTGCTTCCCGAGTCTGGACCGATCATGATGCTATCTTATGGCTCAAGTTGCGTGTCTCTGCATGCAGTGAAAGCCTTGGGCGCAAATTTCTCGAGTATTGGCTTACATTTATCTCGTGCACAGGCAGCGGAAGTATTTGACCTCGGCTCATCTAGCCTGATATGGTAGCTCGGAGCGAGCAGCGTACTGGACTCATGA
The DNA here is from genome assembly GCA_010883475.1 of Exophiala phaeomuriformis. Lineage (NCBI taxonomy): Eukaryota > Fungi > Ascomycota > Eurotiomycetes > Chaetothyriales > Herpotrichiellaceae > Exophiala > Exophiala phaeomuriformis. Next base: position 815,270 of record JAAAJI010000075.1, on the reverse strand, counting down.
TCGCGGGTATTGACCTGAAAGCAGACAGTGTTATTGCTGCTTTTTGCACCGGGTGACTGTGTCTCTGTGCCAGTGCCAGGACCAGCTCGCTCGAGCTTACCATATCCAGCTAATTGACCGCCCGGCGAGTTGCTGCTTTTTCCACCGCCCGGACCGCACGGGGCGAACGGCGAGTGGACCTTTATCCGGTGCCCTGGAGCTAGACTTTTCTGAGGCCTGGTGTGGCGGTTATTTCATTGTTATCGGCCACTAAACAGCAGCCCTGATGTCTCTGATGTCTTGGGTTCCTTCTCCGACGCGCTTCTCGCCCGTCGGACCATGAATCATTGTGGAGAAATTGGGATCCATCCAACTTGAACATGATGGCAACTCTCGTCCACGGCAATGACCTTGGGATCTCGAAATCCGATTGACCGCATTCGGTTACTCGGCCCCCTTGGCGCGGTCTTTTCGACTATGGAGACAGAGACTTATCGCTCGCTGCTGGCCAGAAGAGTAATGACCAAAAGGCGTCAGGGCGACAGTGCCTAATCACAAGTGAAGTATAAGTGATGTGCGCGCGTCAAAATAAAACATGGTACCCGACTCGGGGAAGATAGACCATGCCAATGTCACAGGTTTAGACATCCTCGGGACGATCAGTGGCAGCCGGTTGGGCATCAATCAACCTAACTTAATCCTAATTGTTAACAGGAACAAACCTTCAACTCATTCAATCAGCCTTCAATTTCATCCCTTTCGTTGTTCATTTCTGAAACAAATCAAAAACTGAAGCCTACCCAATTTCAACATCCTTGTCGTCACTGCCCGACCCATCGTCATCGCTGAGTGCCTTTGCATATTACTGTACTAGCAGGCCAGAATATAAGCCAACCTCCCTGGGCGCGCATAGGGGCTTTTTGGGTCTGTGCTGCTACTGCTGTTGTTTTTTGTTATTTGGTTTACGGTGATTTATTATATTGAGGGCCTGGGAAAAGGAAACGGAGACGAGTCTTTGGCGCCCTGTAACCACCATATATACTACTGTACCAACCACAAGCATTGGCACGCCAACGACTGTTATTCTTGACGACATTTCGCGAATACCACGACACTTTCCTTGGGAATATACATATTGGATACCAGCACCGAAAGGCCCAACTGCAGGAGAGGGAAATCGTGCATCATTCAACCATATGTCGGGTCGCACCATGTCGACGCCCTCCATCCAAGTCTTGGGCATATCAGCGGCGCCACCTGGAGGGGAGGAGGTATTCTCAGGAGTGGAAGACAAATCCGCCGCCGGCTCGCGGTTACGTCTTCATGGTCGGATTACAGTCCTGGGCCAAGACGGGTCTTTCGACAAAGTCAAGGTTCGTCTGCGAGGAGCGGTACGGACAAAGATTGGGGCACGGATGGCGGTTGAAAAGGTTGGTTGACCACGTCCCTGCCTACCTACCACTGCTACATTATGTTAACGCCGTATGTGCCACTAGCTCTCAACTTCATCAGTGAAGCGAACAAATCTGGATTTCAAGCCAGCTTATTCCCCTTCACAACAGCACACCGACGAACAACAGCTCGATTTTGCATGTATTGTCCCGCTGACCAGAGATCGACGGAAGCCATCATCTGTAACAACGCCTGCCCATGACGCCAAATCTCGCTACTTAAATGACAAGCTCGACAGACTGGTTCCTTCCATGACCATGTCCGGGTCGACGTACATCACGCGAGTCACAGCATTGAAGGACAGACATCTCGTCCAAGGGTCATGCGAGGTCGTTTATTGGCTTGAAACCGAGTTTCTCCGATCCGAAACTGGCGAGGTCGTCCGCAAACTGAGCTGTCCAGTTGACATCTCCTCGCTGACCATGCTGATGAGGGCCGAGGTTGGGGACATGTCGTCCAACGACCCCACAGGCCACTTGGAACAAGTTGCCAAACCCCAGCAATTGCGGACAATGGATCGCTTCTTCCACTCGACAACTCGGCCCGAATTGTCTATTCAGATGCCGAAGATGCTAGGCTATCTGGTGTCCGACTCGTCGAGCCTGGCCACTGGCTGTCGTCGTCTTTCTATCCCGGTGACTGTGGATGTTGCTCTGCCTATGTCTACCGACCAGAGACAACGGCATCCAGAGGTTCAGACGCAGTGTCTGAAATGCTCGGTGAAAACCAAGTGGTTCACCCGCAAGACCTTCACCACAGGTCCATCCTCTATGGATTCAGCCATTGCCAACACTACCGCCTCTGCACAGGACATGGTTTTGACTCTGCCGCCGTTATACAACGGATCTGGAGACGGAGATGGAAATGGAAATGGAAATTCAGCCGCAGGGTATCACAAATACTCCACCTCGATGGATCTGGATCTTCTGCTGCCCGAATCGGTTGCTGGACCATCGATAACAACGGAACTACTGCATGTCAACTATATCCTGGATTTGGCCATGAAATTCGAGTCGGAAGCCATGTTGACCACTCCGTACACAGCACATGCCAGTCTGCCCGTGACACTGCGCGTTGCTGAGCCTTGTTTGGTCAGTACCCGACATTCTTATGACCCTTTACTGGGGTATGTGGAGGAGGATGTGGATGAGATGCTGCATGCTCCGCCTCCATACATGCCATGATCACGAGTTTCCTTTTGGGAAAGCGTGCTTGGGCGAGGAAATACATCATAACCATATCTCTCTGCCGGAAGACAGAGAGCCAGATGGGCAAAGACACGAAGAAACGACATGTCACAGTATTTGACCTGTGGCAGGCTGAACCTGGAATCGGACGAGCTGGTCTCATCACATTCGGCGGCACATCTTGAACTGGACTTTGAACGAAGAAGCTCAACTCAGCTGCGAAATCTTAATCAGTCTGTTACAATATTCTCAGCGACGGCGTTTGGTGCGAAGTGACTAGAGCGGGGATGAGCGTGCAGATACCGATACCCTACTCGCGCAAAGATATTTTAGATTTAGATATAGAAATATACCAACTGTTGGAATCCGTTGAGTGATCGTGGCTCAACAGTCCGACCTAGGGCAATGGTTCCGAGAAACGCGTGCTACCTAGTAATGCATCTCAAGGTTCCTGCTTGATCGCACAACTACCTAGGTAACTGATCGTAGGGAAATTTGCACACTGGCAAGTAGTCTCTAGATATCCAACCTTCCTACCTCTTAGAATGTTATACCAGTAGTGTTGATATCTACCTAAGGCACCCGGCACCCATGGGGGGATATACAGCCCAAGCCCAGCGCTAATAGCAGCGGACGCGGTTAGGCCAGGTACCGCGGAACCCCTATTTGCCAGCTAGAACAGTGCCTCTAAAAGCGGCGCCTAGGGAGCCCTCGCCTACGCGTAGCGACTACAGTTCACTGCACGTCGCAGTGACACTTAAGTGTCTTATTGTATTGACTTCCCCGGGCTTTGATGGACTAACCTCAAGTTGTTCATGTTGTCAACTTCACAAGTCGTGCCCATTTCTGTTCCGGGCCAGGCCCTCTCCTCATCATGTTGAGCGGCATCCTCCTCTTCAACCAGAAGGGGGAGAACCTCATCTTTCGAGCATTCCGACCGGACTGTCGACCACGGCTGGCCGACATATTTCGCATCCAAGTCATCTCAAACGCACAAGTGCGATCGCCCATCCTCACGCTCGGGTCGACGACGTTTAGCCATGTGAAGCACGAGAACATCTACATTGTGGCCATTACCAAGAGCAATGCCAACGCGGGCATTATCTTTGAGTTTTTGTATCGCTTCATCGCGCTGGGGAGACAATACTTTGGCAAGTTTGACGAAGATGCGGTCAAGAACAACTTTGTTTTGATCTATGAGTTGTTGGATGGTAAGAAAGACAACAAAGGACACGGTCTCAGGAAACTAATTCGGTGATATCTAGAAATCCTCGACTTTGGATACCCCCAAAACACCGATGTCGACGTCCTCAAAATGTACATTACACCCGACAACATCTCCTCAGCAATCCGATCGGTGTCGGCGCCGTCGAGCGATACTTCAAGAATTACAATGCAGGCCACAGGGGCACAATCGTGGCGGAGAGGGGACATCAAGTACCGCAAAAACGAGGCGTTTGTGGACGTGATAGAAGACGTTAACCTCCTCATGAGTGCCACGGGGACAGTCCTCAGAGCCGACGTGACGGGCCAGATTGTGATGAGAGCATATCTCAGCGGAACCCCCGAGTGCAAGTTCGGCCTCAACGACCAACTGGTGGTGGGACAGATGGCCCAGGGAATCGACGGGCCCATCGGCAACCAAGATGGGAAACGGAAAGCCACGCGCGCGGCCGCCGGGTCAGTCACGTTGGAAGATTGTCAGTTTCACCAGTGTGTGCAGTTGGGCAAATTCGAGAGCGACCGGACCATCTCGTTTGTGCCGCCGGACGGCGAATTCGAGCTCATGCGCTACCGCGCCGTCGAGAACGTCAATCTGCCCTTCAAGGTCCATGCCATTGTTCGTGAGGTTGGCACCACAAAAGTCGAATATAGTATTGCCGTCAAAGCCAACTATGGGAGCAAGCTGTTTGCCACCAACGTCGTGGTCAGGATCCCTACTCCGTTGAACACTGCTTCTATATCGGAGAGGACCACTCAGGGAAAAGCCAAATACGAGCCGGAAAATAATTGTATCGTCTGGAAGATTGCTCGGTTTGTGGGCGGCAGCGAGTATGTGCTTTCGGCTGAAGCTCATTTGACGAGTATGACCAACCAGAAGGCTTGGTCACGGCCGCCCTTGAGCATGAATTTCTCTCTGCTCATGTTCACCAGTTCGGGTCTGCTCGTCAGGTACCTCAAGGTCTTTGAGAAGAGTAATTACTCGAGTGTCAAATGGGTGCGATACATGACGAGAGCAGGGAGTTACGAGATACGATTTTAAAATGAGTTTTACGATATTGTTGATGGGGGTTCACAGTTCGACGTGCCTTGATGCTCAAAGCTGCAACTCCACACAAGAGCAGTACTCTTGTATATGGTGCTTTAGGAACACAGTGGCTATGCCGGTGCTTGATATGATACAGGATACTGCTCCTGAGATTCCCACCCAACTTGTACTGGCAGGATGTGGTGCACCGTGAGAGGATGAGAGACGCCGGTCTGCATGATATACAGCAAATGGCGGCCACAGCAGGGCAAAACATGAACACCTCAAAGCCCAACATTAATTACGCGGCCTAGGTTTGGCTCAGCTCAGCCCAGCCCAGGTCAAGCTTCTCGCAGTGGCCCTTACAAAGGAGCCAGAGCGTGGGTCTAAACACTGATCTCCTCGTGTTAGACGGCGATACGGCTGGAGTGGCGGCTGACGACATTTCGCGGTAATGGTGTTGTGTTGGCCTGGTCTCGTCTTTCCTGGTCTGGTCCAGTCAGTGTGGGCATCGTACCACAACGTTCCTAAGCTCTCGGCTCACACATCACATCGCAATTAGATCATTTCAGTGGTGCCACCATGTTGATATTGACACCGATATGACGGTCAAGCAACACGATCTACAATGACATGATATGATACCGGGATCGGCTTGAGAGCACAAACTCAAACTCAAACTCACGCTGTGCTGCACGTGTGCTGGGCTGCGCTGATACGAGTACACACCTTATGCCGGTTCTGCCAGTGTGTTTGGCGGAATTTGAATCGCTCCAGCGACGCGGACTGTGCTGAATCGACCGAGAGTGAGCCACAATGTACCAACTCCATGAAAATATACCTACGGGTGTATTCCTGTTTCCTCTTTCTCAGACAGCCAGGACTAGGACTCTGAGATGGCATGGCATGGCATGGCAAGGCATGGCAAGGCGGTACCAAGGGCCGAGGCGAGTTGAGTTGGGGTTCTGTTCAATTTCCAGGCTGAAATTCTAAGGCTCCTGGATGCAATAATACCTTAACGGGACTGAGAGGTTGTACCTCAAATTAGATAGGCTCGGAAACTTCAGTCGCGTCTTAGGTACCTAAGGTCCTCGTGCTCGTGCCCAAGCGGCTATACCTGGTAATAAACACAAACAAACAAAATGTACAACTTGAAGGTCTGTCGTTGAACTGGAGAGCTTTCGATTCAGGCGTTCAGGCGTCATGTCTCGTTAACGGCGTTTCGGCCCACTGCATCTATTTATTTAGTCAGTCGGTCAGCATGATCGGAGTAGCTCACACGGCACGTCCTCAGTCATTAGTACCTAGGTATGTACGTATATGGCCCATGTGTCTAGTTGTCTAGGCGGGTGTCATGATAATCCGGGACTGACAGGCACCTACGGGGCTGACGTACTGTACTATTATTATGGCAAAGTAGTAGATAAGGTACCCGGTAGGTGCCAGGTAAGAAAAGAAAGGTATCCACCGCCGTCAGCAGACGACTCGCGACCCAGTCCCAATCTAGAATTTTTATTCAATTTTTATTTATCATTGACTTGCTCTGCACTGAGACAGTCGATCAAAACGACAACCACAACCGAAGAACTTGAACCAGTGGTACTGTAAGTAAAAACTATATATATGTACCTACTAGTATGGTATGTTCAAGTTTATTTATTCGACGTATTCATATAACACCCAGCTACTTCGCTATCACCTACTTCGCTTCGCTCCGTAGGTTCACCAACTCGAAATATCCAAATCCGTCCTCGATCTCCTCCCAGATCCCCTTCTAAGTCCAACATTCCCCCGATCAACAAGCAAACTCCACCTCCTCCCCAAACTATCTTTATCCCTGCCCAATCTGCGCGCACAGTCGTTCCAATCGCGGTTTGTTAACTTCAATTTTTCGAGAACCGTCTCGACGAGCATGCGGTCGTCTTCGAGGGTCCATTCTTCGGACTCTTCGTTGGTCTCAAAGGGAGATGAACCGGAGCCGGATGAGCCGGATGAACTTGAAACAGAACAGGAAGCGGAGCCGGATGCGTATGCTGAGTCGGAGTCTCTGTCGCGGTCTCTGTCTCTGTCGCGATCGTGATCGGCGTGAATTCCGCCAGAAAAGAAATGGCTACTCTGCGTCCGCATCGTCTGCGCCTGGGATGATTGGTGGGTAGATACCAGGTGATTATGATCATGATGGCAAGGACTGGCTGTATTCATCGTCATCATCACATTCGTGGTTGGCGGCATTTCGATTTCTTCAGGAGGAGTTTCCAGGCCGCGAAAGTCATCCGCGCATAAACCCAAAGGCATAGACAACGGTATCCGTCGCCGCCGTTTGGGAGTGCGCATCATCATCACTGCTGCTGGGCTGCTGTTGGTCCTTTGGTGTTGTCGTGGAGAAGGAGAGTAATCGTCCATATGGATGTCTAGGGATGATGATTGATCTTGGTTTTCGTCTTGGTTGGAACGTGCAAAGTAGTCGCGTTCGAACTCGCTACGTCGTCGCTTGACCGCGGTTCTTCTGGGAGGAGATGGCGGCGGCTGTCGCACTGGACCGGAAGGATGTGGATTGTGGTCTGGTAGCATGAACGGGTCGCTTGGTGGCTCATATAGTGTCAGACTGGAGGAATTCAAGTTTTGGGTGGTTGTCGATTGTGGTACTCCTAGTATGGCCTGCAACGCGCGACAACTGGATGATAGCGGATTGATGCGCGTGGCAGTAGCAGCAACTTGAACAGCATGATGAGAAGAATATTGTCTGGGTTGGTATGCGCCGAATGACTGCAGTTTGGGTCGTTGGAGATGAGGATGAAATGAGGTCGAACTGTCGCTGCTGTTGTCGGCGCAGGAGAAGGCGGATGGGAGGAGCATTGGATTGATGTTGATGCGCCTGATGGCAGCGCACGAACTGAATGTGTCAGGTATACTGTAGTTGCTCCTTCGCGCCGGGAGCCTTCCTTTTTCTCTGATGCGACGCGCTGTACTGCGCGCGCAATAGACTTTGTAGACGACGGTCACCGAGTGTTTGCGCAAAGGTGCATCGAGGAGTCCTCAGTCGTCGCAAGGGTATATGTATATATCAGGAGGGGATATGGAGGTTTTCGAGTGTGGCTGAAGTGGCAGTAGTGGTCTGAGGATCGACTAGGACCGATGCGCCAGAGAAAAGACTGCAGACCTAGCTGGAGGACTGGATGCGCCTGGATGCGCCGGGTGCTGTTGGGCGGTGTGCGGACGGAGGCGGGAGCTGCAGCGCGGTGTGCTGGTGGTACTTATTCAGGAGCAGTAGTTGCAATGCAATGCAGTCGGATGGATAGAGGAGATGCGCTGTGCTGTGCGATGCGATGCGACGGGGCAGTTGAAGTCGATGGAGTGAGTGGAAGTGACTTTGAAGTGGGCTCTGCAGAGCCGGTTCGGTTCCTGCCAGTGCCAGAGTCGGAGCCAGGTGCCAGTGACAGGGCGGGAGTGTCAGTGAGGACTCGGATGGAGGATGATCTGCCGCAACCAGGCGCCGCGCAGGCCACAGAACAGCTCGAGATCAGGGATCAGGGGTCGGTGCACCATCGAGATTCCAGGAGCGAGCCGGGGCAGGGATGGTGCACACTACTGCAATAGTGTTCTGTTAGGGGCTGCTGGGGCGGTATAGGTGCCTACTTAGTAGTGCCTGTGAAGGTAGAGCTAGAACCCCTAAACACCGACCCAGGTCCTTTTAGGGATCTACGCCTGCAACGGCGGCCACGGCTACCGCCAGTGCTGCTCTCACCTCTTCGCAACAATTTCAATACTGATGCTTTGGACATTTAAGAGCTCACTTATGAAAAGGAGGCCACCTTCTGGTACAGATCTTGAATAGCGAACCACTGCATATCTCCCCATCATTGACCGCACACGCCACGTTATACTGTAAGCAATCATCATGCCTACCATTATCACAATCACACCGCGACTTCTGCAGCCCCAACTCCTCCTCACCGGTTGTGCATCAGGCCGGCGGAGCATGTCCACCGAGATACATAATTCAGCCCAAATGGCCCAGAGATTGGTAGAAAAGTTGGCCTAATAACGCCAATCAACAGCCACCCTGGAAAATAATGGACTGCCTTGCAATGCTTCTCCTCGACTGCACCTCTGACTCGAGCGGACGGATTGTCTAGACCTTCCGCAATGCTGCTGCCTGTGTAGACTTGTCGACTTGGGCCGCGGGCAGGCGGAAGCAAGTTCTTCTCATGATCAGGATGTATACACGTATGCTTGGCCCCTGCTTTACAAGATGCGCAGTAGCACTGCCACGACTGCCCGGTCTTCCTGGTGGGAGCATACAACTTGAGTCCTCAAGGTGATCACATCATCGTCTACAGTGCACCCCGGAGCAACAATAAACCCTCGCTGTGCTAAACTATCGATTGGCGTCGCCCCGGAGACTTATTGGATGGCAAGTGATAGTTTACTGATAGCCCTGTATCCATGTCTCTCTTATCCTTGTCAATGAGGCGCCTGAGAGGTTCCTATCCTTACCTGCCCCTCGCGATACTGAGGCAAGCGAGACAAGCACTACGTTGTACATTGTGCTGCAATGTACTGCCAGTCGCCATGCAGAACGAGGCGTCCAAGCAAGCGGGGAGGTGTTGCGTCAACACCATCTCGATCCACGTCAACGACATGGCATACACCACAGCAAAGCGTCGTCTCTGCTGCGGTAGAAATGAGACAGAGCTGGGTTGACCATGGAAGCCAGTTCTATGAGATACAGTGGCATAAGTACAACGCATGGTAACTGACCTGAACTGCAGCTGTGGAAGGTCTTGTACAATATGTAGTATGTGTTCGTTGTGATCAGGGTTCGAGCTTGACGCGTCAACGCGAAACACGCGTCAGCAACGCGTTGCACGCTAGAGCAAAGGCAGACAAGCCTCAAGTCGCTGTCATTGGTCCCCGACTTGCATTCTTCAACCTCATCTCATTGTTCACCATCAGCTTCTAGACCCGATGCAATCAAATCTCCCTCGCAAGTCCAGGTGCAGTGCTCTGGAATCGCCTCGAACCATACTTGTATGACTGTGCTGATGGTAGTACGCCTATATTGTACACCGCAGGAAGAAGCCTTGATCAGGAGCTTATACAATACTGTGCAGGTGAGCGGATCGAAGACGAGATCTTCTTATGCAATACTGGCAGTTGTCCAGCAAGTTGAAGAGATGTGCCCTTACTTCCCATCGTGTTCGAGTCATAGGAGCCCAGCTCACAAAGACATTCTATTCTCTTTGTCTAGCCTCTGCCTTTCCTGCCACGTGCACACTACCATATCTCCCTCTCCGACGTTGTGCTTTGTTTGTTTTGGTGCCGCTGGCCTCTTGCGGCGTGCGAGCGGCATTCCTACGGGATATACGCATGCTTCCTGGGATGGAGCCATCCCTCGATCCCTCTTTGATCGCTCGTTGCGGCAGAATACTCAATGTCCCATTCGTCCGCTCCGCTAGGTGCTTCTGTTTGTTGCAGCAAAGCACCCCTCGACATTCACCAATTGAAACCGTTTGGTTCGTCTGTCGTGGTACGCGTCCATCCCAAAGCAGCCGTTTCTTTTCTTTCATGGTGCTTTCTATGCACAGAACCATGTCTCACTAGGTCGCCTTCACCCCGATTTTCTCTTCTTCCCTCAGATCGGCCGCTAGCTGTGCAAGTCTCCGTCAAGCCGCCAACATGAAGAACTTCCACGGCGCCGTTCTGGCAATTGTGTTCGCTTCGACCTTTGGCAATGTCGACGCGTTCTGGCGTATGGTTTGCGGCACCGTTCAGGTAGGCAGGATTGATCCGATCATCTCTCCTGGTGGCATCTCGGGACATTGTCACACCATTGCTGGGCCCAACAGTATGTTTCGACCCTTTTTCAAAAGAAGTAATCTATCTCGCTAACCAAGGCTAGACCTCAACACGACATCGACTTTCGACAGTCTCCAGGCGTCCTACTGTACCTCGTGCAGCATTCAAAAGGATAAGAGTGCTTACTGGACTCCTCAACTGTACTACCGACACCGGAATGGCTCTTTCGAAGAAGTGCCCCACGACGGAACTGTCGTCTACTATCTGGACCGAGGAGTCGACGTTCCAAACATGGTCCCATTCCCACCAGGATTTCGAGTTCTTTCCGGAGACTCAGCCGCTCGATCCTATGACGCCTCGACACTGACTTACGGCAACAAGTCATATGGACCCCGACCAGTTGCCGACCGGACCAGTTTTGCCTGCCTAGACAGTAGCGGTCCCATGCCTGAAACGCCCGGCTTCAATGTGACCAAGTGCAGTTCGGGCCTCCGCGCACAGATTCATTTCCAAAGCTGCTGGGACGGGGTCAACCTGTACAAATCGGACCAAAGCCATGTGGCGTACCTGTCAGGCATGGACAACGGAATCTGTCCGCCGACCCACCCGAAACTGCTCCCGCATCTGTTCTTCGAAATCATCTACTCGGTCAACAGCGTCGACCAATCCGATGGGGGCATGTTTGTCTTTTCCAACGGAGACACGACCGGATACGGGTTCCATGGGGATTTCTTGAATGGCTGGGATCCACAGGTCCAAGCGGATGCGATCAAACAATGCATGGGCGCTGCAGCGACCAACGGCGGCCAGATTGGTCTCTGTCCTCCTCTGGCGGCCTCGGTAGATCCATTCTTCAGCCGCAACTGTCCTGAGCAACCACCTCTGGTGAACGAGACGGTGCACGGCATGCTCAAAGTCCTTCCTGGCTGCAACCCGCCCACTGGAGGACCTCTCCGGGCGGCTCAGAACACATGTCCCATCCAGCCGACCCTGAACTACATCCCCAACCAGGACTACAAGAATCGCTCCGTGGCCGTCCCTGGCGACAAGGTCGGTAGTTGGCAGTACATGGGCTGTTCGTTCGACACAGGCACGCCACGCCCCTTGGCCGGGCTGAGCTACAGCAACAACACGGCCATGACGATCGATTCATGCACCGCCTTTTGCAAGAAGAACGGCTATTTCCTGGCTGGGCTGGAATACTCGACTCAATGCTACTGCGCCAGCGCCATGTCGCAGCCCCTCCAAGACCCCGTCACCTGCGCCTCGCAATCCTACATGATCTGCAGCGGCGACAGCTTTCAATTCTGCGGCGGTCAGAGCCTGATGCAGATTTGGAATGATACCACCTACTCTGGCCCCGCCATCAAAGGTGTCCCCGTGGCCGGAAAGACCACCATGACTCTGCCCTCCGGCGGAAACGCCACTTACCAGGGCTGTTTTGCCGAAGCCAACGTCGGCAAGGCTTTGACCGCGTCCTACACCAGTGCCACCAACATGTCGCTGGAGAGCTGTGCCGCGTCGTGTCAGAAGGGTAACTATGCTTTGTTCGGTACCGAGTATAGTCAAGGTATGTATACATACACCCTCACCCTCACCACCACCCTCGGTCTTTGTTGCTTTCCACTCCTTTGTTTTTGTATCCCATTCCCAACTTGAGCATGAAGCCCCTCCTACTCCGCTGCCTTCGAACCACAAATCACTGACTCTGGTCTGTTTAGAATGCTACTGCGGCAACACCATCACCACAGCCCAAGTCGGCCAAGGCAACTGCTCGTCCTTTTGCACCGGCGACAAGACCGAGTTTTGCGGCGGCGGCTCTCGACTTTCCGTCTGGTCCTTGTCAGGGTACACCAACACATCACCTACAGGTACCGGCAGTGGCAGCGGAAGCGGCTCTGGAAGTTCAACCGCCTCCTCCTCACCAAGCAATACCGTCTCCGCCGTCCCCGCCGCAACTTCAATCGCCTACATGAACTGCTACTCCGAAACACCCAGCTCTCCGCGCGCCCTGTCCGCAGTCTTCAAATCCTCCGGATCAATGAGCATCGACCTATGCGCACAGACAGCCCAGAGCTTAAACCTCCAGTATTTCGGACTCGAGTACTCGTCGCAATGTCTGGCGGGAAGCACGCTCGACCCGCGGTCTACGGTAATCCCCAGCTCGAAATGCAACATGGCCTGCGCGGGAAATAACAAACAAACATGCGGTGGATCCAGTGCTATCAGTCTCTACAATAACACAATGTACGTCAAACCTTACAATCCCAACCCGGTCAGTGTCCCCAATCAGCCGGGGTCGCAGTATGGCTATGTGGGCTGTTACGCTGAACCGGCGGGTGCTCGCGCCTTGGGGTCGACGGCTACTTATGGCGCTTATACTACCACTTCGGATACCTTGACGGTCGAGGCCTGTGCTGCCTTGTGCTTCGCAAAGGGATATCCGTGGATGGGCGTTGAGAACGGAAACCAGTGTTTCTGTAATGGCGCTGGCTTGATCAATGGCGCTGCAAAGTCTGCCGGTGGTGACGCCGACTGTGCCGTCACCTGTGTCGGCGATCCCAAGGAAAATTGTGGTGGCGTGGCAAAGTTGAACGTCTACCAGGTCAAGAGCGGTGCTGGCGGTGCAAAGTACGCCGGCGCAAGCAGGTCACTCGATCTGAAGAGAGGTTGGCGGTTCAAGACTTGGTAAGCCAATGCGAGGTATACTGGACCAGTTCGATATAAAGGAAACATGCAGTGGGCAGTGAAATGGGTGGGAAGCAAAGTCTATTCTGTAGATATCTAGAACTGGCCGTGAATTACACTTCCAACCCACGAGTTTCTGTCTAGAATGACAATGACCTCTTTTTAGACACTCCCATGCGCACGCTCGTCCTGCTCAAAGTGCGTCCATTGCGTAGATGAGCATCCACAGATCGTGTTTCTCGCCCACGTTGGTTCTTCATGCGAGTAGGCCTCCATCCGCGCAAGCGTCTGTCCACTGGAGAATCCTGTCGCGGAAACAGGACCTTTGCCCAGGCGAGAAAATATTTGGCATTGTTCCCGAAAAACTCGCTGATGCGAAGTTCCGGGCGATCCTTTGTCTGCATGGCAATTGTTACGTTTCCATATAGTACCGGGGTCCCCTCGAGCCATATCTTCTTGCAGACTCGCAGAAATTGGGCCGATTTTCCGGGGCTTTCTGTGTAAGACCGAGTATCCAAAAGCCTTGACCAGTAAAGGTCGTCAATCTCGGAACATTTATCGGGAACGAGCTGTTTCAGCTTGGCATTGCGGAACACCAGGTCGTAGCGACAAAGAAAGAGGAGAACATGGCTATGATCGACGAACAGTTCGTGGTAAATCCGGTTCATGACCTCGGCAGGGTAGTTGAGGAATCCCATTGGACCAGAGGTTCGAGATTGTTGGACGTGAGGGAACGGCTCCATATCTGAAGTAAGTCCTAAGGACGGCATTTTCGACGCAGGTGAGAATAGTTGGATGGGGGCGAGAAACGTCGACAGACAGATAGGCGAGAGCGGTAATACAGACAGGACAGTAACTGATATAATGTCGAAGATGGGTTCAAATGGTACTCCAAAACGATAGTCCGTACTTAGATCGTTATTATGTGAATAATATATGTCGAGGGTGACAGATCTTGCGCAGAGAAACCCTTATAGGATATTGCCTGCTCAACATAAAAGGCAGGATCGACGGCGGATATGGCATGTAGTGAGAGACATCTGAAATTCGTATTCTAGGCAAGAGCCGATCTCTGCTTCGACCAGGAGCAGCTTGTTGCCAATGCAGTGTAGCAGTCATAAATCGTAGCCCAAGAACTGGTGGTCCTGCTCATTGTTTGCTTTTTGGTTTCGACGCAGTCTTTCTCCTCCTTGCACGCTCAGATGCGAACACCATCTGGTGCTTGGCCTTTTTCTTGGAGACTCTGTGTTGTTTCTTATCGGCTCGTGACTGTGACTTTGCCCGCTTCGTCTTGGCTCCTTGGGCGTCAACGTCCATGTCCACGTCTGCCAGTTCAATCAGCATTGGCCAAATAGACGATGACTTGTAGTCCTACCTTCAGCACCCTCGTTGGGAGATTGGTCCTCAGCCTCTTGCTCAGCCGGCGTCTCAACTTCCATGACCTTGTCATCAGTTGGTCGAGGTTTTGCTGCTAGTTCCTGCAGCTTTGCAGAGAGTCTTGCCGTCCGGGCATCGTGGGCTGGACCAAACACTTTGGCACGTAGATTGCGGTGATTACGCTTGACGACTGAAGCTCTGGCTGACTTGGCCATGACGAAGACGAGGATTGACTCTTGTAGACGGCCCTTCGAGTAGATGGGCTGACTTGACTCGATCCGCTGTGATTGTACTGTATTGCTTTTAATAGACAATGGTACCTATATGATTGTGTCCTTCTGCGGCGAAAATGATAATTTGGCGATATGATAATTGCTAGCGGCAGAATTTCAGTTCGCTTGGACTCGGCTGCGGAGCCATTATTACTAGTGTTCGTGGTCCGAGTCCAGACTATAATTCTGTAAGGCGGAGCACTCGGACCACCAGCCAGAATTTGCCGCTTCTCGAACCCCGGGCGGCGGACAGACACCCAGACAGACACCCACTACAGCGAACGATATCATTTGCCCTCGTTGCATGCAAATCGCATCAGTCACATCGCCGACGGGCAACCACTCACTCGACACTCACCACTCACCACTTCCACATCCACAAACACTTTAATTCCGTCCTGCAGCCCAATTTGAACTCCCCGATCTCAACAACCTCTCCTCAACTTCACTCACCACCAGCCTATGCCGCGCAGCTGAAGGAAGAATCCCCCCGGGCAACCGCCGCCGCACCTTCACTTGTAACCATGTCCGGGTATCACCGCTAACCCGCCCATTTTGTCGGTTCCGCAATCGCACCTTTGATTGAATCTCCTGCTCGAGTACGCCTTCCACCATGGCGGGCTACGTGCAGGCGCAGGATCAGGTGCAGGCCATCGTGGCCCATATCAAGACTTTGACTGTTGAGAAACTGAAGGCATTGCTACGGACTGAAGGCTTGCCTCTGTCGGGAGTGAAGAGCGAACTTCAGATAAGAGCAATTGCACGTACGGATCTACCCCGACCACATCTTTGCGGCTCCCCGATCTAACTCTCGACAGACGTTGAAAAGCTGCGGAACGCGGGCGATCAGGCAGGCTTGAATCGCGTGCGCGGAATCGTTAGAGGCCTCCCGCCTGCCTACTCCAACACCTACCCTTCACCATACTCGAATCACACGCCAAACTCGTCCGCATCGCCTCAATTTGCTTCACCAAAACCTCATGCCCCGCCCTATGCAATGTCACCCAATTCCCCCTATGCGCCGAGTGAGTGTTTATCCGAACAGAGGAAGAAGAGCCGTATCTGACAAGGAGACACAGGTCGCATAGCATTTAAGAACTCGCCCTTCTACACAATCATCAAGCCGCTCACACAGACGCTCGAGTGCAAAGGTAGGGTTCAACTCTGCGTCCTTCATGACGCCCAACTGACCGGAAATAGCTCGAGAGACAACGCGCGATACGGCTCGGCTGACAGTGTCACTCACCCAGGCGCTTGCAGAACAGCTTACAACAGACCCGACATGTCGAGTCATGGTGTTTTGTGCCGCAGAAGGGTTTCCAACTTTTACTCGCGAATACGACATTGCATTTCCCCATAACGTGGAACTGAAGTGCAACTCAGAGGAGGTAAAGGCGAATTTACGGGGCCTCAAAAACAAACCGGGCTCCACCAGGCCTGCCGACATCACTCATCTTATCAAAAAGCATGCGGCCTACCCAAATGTTGTGGAAATGGTCTATGCATTGACTCCGAAGGTGCGCCAGTATTGCATTTGATTTCTGATCCCTTGTTGTCCGATCTCTAAGTCAAGAATTATCATGCTAAACAGGGCAAATCTCAACAACAGAAGTACTTTTTGGTCGTCAATTTGGTATCAAAGAAACCGATCGACACCATGGTCTCCGAAATCAGACATGGAAAGACCATCAGCAAAGAACAGATCTTACGTGAGAGTATGTTGGACAGGTTCCCTCTACACGCTCTCTGCTAACCGAATCAGTGCGCACAAAGGCCGAGGATCCCGACATTGTGGCCACATCGAGTGTCCTTTCACTAAAAGATCCGGTGGCTTACACTCGGATAGTCACTCCTTGTCGATCGATCGCATGCAACCACAATCAATGTTTCGATGCAGCCTCATATCTCCAACTTCAAGAACAGGCGCCTACATGGACCTGTCCAATTTGCAATAAACCTGCCCCATGGGAAAACTTGGCACTGGATCTATATGTTAATGACATATTGAACTCAACGCCACAGGACATAGATGCCGTTGCCGTGGAGCCTGATGGAAGGTGGCATGTCCAGAAGGACAACGACGAACCAAATCGCAACGGCAACCCAACGCCCAGTGAGGAGGATGATGATGAAGATCTTGTTGTGATGCCAGGAAGAACAGAACACCGCCCCCTCAAGGTGGAAGCACTTACACCACATAGTGTGCGGACGCCACCACTTTCCTCTCGTGAGGATTCAACCGCTCCATCTGCCTCAAGACCAAATAAAAGACCGCGAGCCGACGTCATCGACTTGACCCTTAGCGATGATGATGAGCAACCGCCCCCCAAACAGTCGAGGCCAAGTGACACTTTGTCCAGCGCAAGCGCATCACGGGCACGACCAGCAACCGAACGATATGGGTTTCAGATGCCCGCTCATTCGTCTTCTCCCACACTGACGAGGTTTAACCCTTCGCTTTAATGTCTTTGTATGAGCATAGCAGTTTAGCGCGGCGTCTGGGGTCGATCGGGTTCGGTTCGGTTTGTGTGGCACATGGTATCGGGCATGATGGGATGGGTACCGGGTTGTCGATACAATATGGCGCATATGGGTTCGTGGCATGGCATTAGGCAGGGCGTGGAAATACACCAAGCTTTCGACATGAGCAGCTGAGCGGTGGTCTCTCCGGGACAAGCCATACGAAAGAAGGAAATACATCAGACTTCGAGATGAGCGTCTGATGGGCCGTGGTGTCTCAGAGGCCGACATCACATGAAATGAAGATGGGAATTGACCGTTTGTCTTTCGGGATGGACTGACTTCAACTTTTCTCAAGGAGACTGATGTGGAGACTGCCTAACGACTCGAAATGGAAATCGACCTGAATCGTCCGTATGGTCCTCAAGGTTACGAGGTACAGCGGCAGTAGTCAAGTTGAATGCTGCAGTACATGATGCCTGAAACTGAAACCTGAAAAGCAGGCAGATTTTGCTCTGTGACATGCAGTGCACCTACAGTATCTGCTTTGTTTGTTGCATACAGTGCAGTACCAGTAACCTTTCTCGATCTTTTGGTCTATAACTATATCCTTTTGCGATCCTTCTTGCCACATATGCAGTGGCTGGCGCCGTTTGATATCTGAGAGTCCGAGTCGTCAACGCCACGTCGGTATGTACTTACGGTATGCATATGCCATTTGGTGACGGGAGACCGACTTTCGTCGGAGTAGTGGTCAGGACAGGACAGGACAATATAGTGTGTTTGTTTTTGTTATTATTATTATCTTCTAACCAAAACGGCCACAACACACCATCTCTTAGCCTGGTCTTTGGTCTCGCCCTCCCGGACGGGCAGCCACGGTCTACGAGCCCCATTGACGTCGATTTCGAATATTTCTGCAGCTCGTAATTGGCCTTGAACTTGGGAAAGTCCTGGGTCTTGGTCTCCGTCTTCTTCTTGAGGAGTTGGAGTCTCCGACTGTGTGTCTATCCATTCACCGGTCGCGACTTCGAAAAAGTGCCGCACGATGCCGCGGCCGGTGTGGAAGCCGGCGATTACGAGGGCGCATGGTTGGCTGCCATCTGTCACTGCCACGGTTGAATCTGTCGAAGGACTGATAGAAATTGTAGTTGGAGGAGAAGAAGTCGAAGGTTCAGGTTGTGGTTGTCCTTTTTCGGTGGACCGTAGATACCGCAAAACCGTCTTGACCAAATTAACATGTTGCGAAGGCATCCACAGACAATCAGCAATAATGATCTTGTCGTAGCTGTTGGGGGTCGGTTGGTCGGGTCCAAAAGCGGGTTTGCCGTAGGTATTGGGGAGGTACATTTTGTGGGTGCCCCATGTGTAGCCGTAGACTTGGACTTGGGTGTGGACTTGGGCTTTTGGGTCTGGTACAGGGACTGAGGTAGATGTAGGAGTAGGTATAGATACTGAGGTTGATGATGATACTGAGGGCGGTTCATTTGGCTGATTTGGCTGGATGGTACTGGTACTGGTGGTGATATTGTCAAGTGAGACTGTGTTGGCATTGTCGTTGCCGGTTTTGGTTTGATGTTGTCTTTTCACAACATTGTCTCGAACATTCTGCTCAATCGCGCCTGTGGTCAGGGCAGGCGAGGACGGATGGTCGGTGATGGTGGTCACTGATGCGCCTGATAGTGCGGAAACGATTGATGGAAGTGCGGTTCCTACAGTTGTAGAAAAAGCACGTCAGCACAAAAGAATCAGAAACGGGACCGGAAACGGAAACGAAGTACAACTAATTCCACACAACCATTCTCGGAAGAAACCTTTTCTGTCTGAGGGGTGGGATGCCAGGGTAAGGTAGGGCAGAACAGCATCACGTCGCAAAGAACCACGATCCAAGTCTCTCCCCAAGGAAACATACATCATGGTACATGTTGTGATGCAGTGTAGTGTTGTATTGTATCGTGTTCCAGGTTGTTGCATCAATTGTCACGTACCAGCGCCCAACTCGAGGGCTCGCTTCCCTCTTACATCCCAGTACTTTTTATCCCAGAGAGTCTGTTTCTGATTCTGATTTTGGTGTTCCTCGTCTTGAATTGCAATTGGAGTTGCACTCATCGTGGGTGTATCATCATCACGTTGCTGAACCCCTTCCTGACTGTCATCTTGACTAGCCGTCTCAATTGCATCCGCGGCAATAACACCCGCATTCCACAGATAATGCGCAAACAATTTCCGCCCTTCCTCGACGTCCGGGTGAGCAGGGATGCGGAGACTGATGGTTCCGAATCGGGGGGAATGGTACGTCACACTGGATCCGGGAGTGCCGTGGCTGTTTTGCGTGTCGTCCGTGAACAGGCTCGCCAGAGCAGACGAGAAGATGTCTTCGGTTTCTGGTGTCGGGGGTGTGGGAACCGAGATGCGTGACGGGTACATTTTGCCAATCTGTTCAATTCATTTCATTCCATGTCCATTTCAATCGGCTTCCTGTTCGATAATCTGTACTTGATATACGGGGGTGGTGACGGCACCGCATAGGTTCGTATTGCTGTGTGTTTTCTCAAGATGTATTCATCCTGTGGAGATTCTTGTGTGACATTGATAGACACATGAGGTATGGAAACTCGAGGGCAATCAGTGAGAATCCGGCCGACTGCCTAACAGGAACAGTGGTGGACAAAATCTCTCCGCGCGAGGCTGAGGCTGCGAGGCTGAACATGCATCGCGAGTGGAGTCGGATCTGAGATTATATTAGTCCGATCATCTCGATTAGATTAGATTAGATTAGATTGTATTCGAAGTTTTGTTCTTTTCGGTCTACGACCAGTGTCTGTCTGGGAGAGAGGGAGGCATCAGACCAACAGACTATTATCAAATTGTACAGTTACTTTCCTTCGCTGTATGCAGCCTTCTTGACAGATCCTGTTCTCCCGCGCTTGTTAGCGTACTGCAGGTCATCATAATATGTCTTCAACTTCGGCCCCGTCCCATCCAACCCATCTCGATCCCAGCGAGCTCGGAACAAAAGAATAGTAAGTCCGCCCTCGCTTGGTTTATTCTTGTTCCTCTTACCTTAGTCTTCCCTTCTTTTTCATCTATCTGTCTCCGAAAAAAAAAAAGAACAGTCAGAAATCATCTGCTGTGATCTAATCTAACATTTTCTCTCCACGACCAAACTAGTTGGGATAGATACTATCAGAACGATCTAGACAATGATGATGATGACGACGATCCAAACATCGAGGACGACGACAATGACAACAACGATAACGACAACGGCAACAATCCTCCCGATCCATCCGAGCTAGAATCGTGGTTCGACGACGTCGGCGCCCCAGCAAAGACACTCGCCTTTCTGACATCTACGACATTTCCCCTTTCCCCGAATTACAGCGGACCCACAAACTCAACAACTTCAACCTCAACTTCAACAGAACCGCAACAACAGGACCGAGGACGTCCAGCTCCTACAGTCCTAGACCTCGGCACCGGCAACGGCAGCGCCCTGTTCTCTCTCCGACTAGAAGGCGGATACACCGGGCCCATGGTCGGCGTCGACTATTCAAGCCAGAGTATTGAGTTGGCGAGGAAATTGGCGAGACAATATTTTTCGATCTCTCGCCGTCAGCAACAGCACCAGCTTCCGCTTCCGCTTCAGCAAATATCTCATTCCACGTTCTCGATTTAATCACCGACGACCCCACAACGCAGCCATGGTGGCCAGTTGATTCCCATGGGTTCGATTTGGTATTGGATAAGGGCACGTTTGATGCCATTTCTTTGTCTTCGGCGACTGTCCAGCTGCCTACGGACCCTACAGATCCTGCTTCTGCCACCACCGAACGCCGCGTCTGTGAACTATACCCGGCAAAAGTACTTAACATGGTCAAGCCGGGCGGATTCTTGTTGGTGACCAGCTGCAATTGGACGGAAGACGAGGTGGTGGCTTGGTTTACTGGTCCTACTGCTACGGGGAGTGACGACAGCAAAGGACTGTTCGAAGTCTACGATACCATCAAGTATCCCGTCTTTGAGTTTGGAGGCCAGAAAGGCCAGGGGGTGGCGAGTGTGTGTTTTAGAAAAATGATCTCGTAGTGTACTTGTAGTTGAAGACCTATTTTCCTCTTTAGACATCGTCATTTTTTGAGCATTACTGGGTGAAATATTAGAGCCAGCTGGCCGACATTTCATTCAAACAAGCGACAGATGAGAGACAGATGAGACTATTCTAAATCATTATTGAGTCATGCGACTTGGCCACCACTGCAGCCTGCTTGGGAAATGACAGACCAACACGATATCCGAATCGTCTCAAACTAAACAGGCCTGACTAACTCACCATATTCGTAGCCCTAACTCATCAACATGTTCACAGCCCAAGGCACAGACAACTGTCTAAGATCTCCATAGTGCTGACCCACGCCAATAAACTGCACGGGCACAGAAGTGGCGTGGACCAGACTGATCATGGTCCCAATCCCCGAACCCACCGTATCAATCTTAGACACGATGAACCCGTCGAGTTTGCGGTTCTTTCCCAATGCTTTTGTGAAGTTCTGCGCCTGCCCCACCGAATCATTGCCGACCAAGGCCTCTGCCACTTGCAAAATCAGGTCCGGTTTCGCGAGGTCGACCAGTTTCTCCAGCGACGCCATGAGTTGCGTGTTGGTGTGCGCTCTCCCCGCGGTGTCGATCAGCACGACCTGGTAATCATTGGCCGAGGCGAACGCAACGGCATCTTTGGCCACGTTGGCCGCATCTTTCCCGTATCCACGTTCGTAAATATCAACAGCACCCAGGTTCTCGCGAGCCGTCAGCTCCTTCAAATTGCGCACGTGGACATTCAACTGTTCCACCGCGCCTGACCTAAATGTGTCGCCAGCCGCAATCAGGACGCGATAGTTGTTCTGCAACAGAAAGTAACACAGTTTGGAAAGGTTGGTCGACTTGCCGACACCATTGACTCCGAGAATGGTGATGACAAAAGGCCGTGGCTTGGCCTTGACTCCCGAGGGCTTTGTAATGGTTTCGATCTGCTGAAGAAGGTCCAAGGACGACTTGGGGGTCAATATCCGCTTTAATGCCGTCTCCAGGGCCGGCCGTAAGGCTGTGTCAATCGACTCGAATGCTCCTGTCCGTTTCCCAACCATTTCCTCTTCGACCACTTGACAGATCCGAACTGCGGCGTCACGGGCCACATTCTTGTTGATGAGGTGCTCCTCCATCGACTTCAGCGGCTTCTCCAAATCTTGTTTGGTCAGCGTTTTCCCACCGACAATGTTTCTGAAATACCCGGAAATCGCTCCAAGCTTGGTCGTGGCACCACTTCCGTTGGCCGTCTCGGCCTTGCTCGAATCTGCCGACTTTAGAATATTCGTGACTTCATCTCCTAGGTCCTTCAGGACAAATTGCCCCTGCTTGTTCTTGGTGCCCCAGCTTTCTTGGCTGATTGCCTCTGGCGGTGGAGATCTGAGTGCAACATCCCCGGTCGCGTCCGAGTCCATGGCGGAATAGTCAAGGTTTGTGCCGTCCGCCTCATCGGCCATTCCGTCCGGACCCCATACTCGTCCCTTTTTGGCGGCTTTTTGCGGTGTCCTGGTTCTCGAAGTCTCATCTCCAGAAACAGGAGCGTTTGTAGCTGCGGCATGCGCCGACTTTCTTGCCCTGCGCGATCCACGACTTGCCGGTCTTGCCTTTTCTGCTAGTAGGTGTCCTGGCAGAGGCGTGGTCGGGCGGGATGGGTCGGGCGACTGAGCAGGACTCTCCTGTCTGGAATCCGCACCGACCACCGGCACAGCACGCGGCTGTGCCTTGAGAAGCTGAGGCATTTCCGGCGGTGGGGGACCTCCAGTGTCCGCCTCTTCTGCACTAGTCTTCTTTTCCTCCTGCACTTCCACACGAGGGGCTTCGGTGCTGACCGCTCCGCCCGCGCTTTGGTCCAGTCGACGCAGCTCTTCATCGAAATATTTGTCAAAGGGATATTTCAAAACCGCATAGTCTAGTTCCTCCAACTGGCCCCGATACACCTCCACGAATATGGTTCGGATGTCGTCGAGTAGCTTGTCGACCCATGTGAGATGGAGGAGGGATTGGTACACGGCCACAAACATGAGGCCCAGGTCCTTGACGAGAGCATATTTCAGTGTGTATTTGTCGTGCTTGTATGCAGGGTGTCCGGAAGTCGTTGACGAGAGTCGAACTTTCTCTTCAATAAAGACGTCGTTGATCAGAGCGTTGACTGCGGTGGCCCCAACTTTTGAACTTGATCTTGACCACAGCACCACGCCGGAGGTGGTCAGGATTTCGAACGCGTCCAGCATTCTGAAGGCGCTGACGTTGTTTAGAAAAGCCTAGTCGCGCTGACAGTCTCAGGGGGATGCGTAGGGTAACGTAGCGTTTATCTCGTTCACAACGGGGACTTTTGACACGATTTCGACATGCGGGCAGCGAGCGACTGACGTCGAACTTGAGAATATATTTTCCATTCGGCGCTTTATACTCCGCCATATTTGGCCGAGACCGGCGCTACGGAGGACTACTACAGCAGTACCATGGGACAACACCAGATCCAGTGGGACGAAGAGAACTGTAATTCGCACGCATGTACAGTATATTGGTGGCTCTGCGCGAGACGCGCGTGTATTGCAATAAATAGGTAGGCCTTGCAAGGGAGTTTCATGTTCTATACCGAGTTTATCTACTCCATCACCATCCTGTGGTCATGCTCAGCACCGTCACTGATCTCCGCATCGAGTGATGACTATGCCTCGGGCGGCGCCTCAAAAGTGAAGACCTAGGTAGTCCCTGGGCATGGAGGGGCTGTTCTGTCCTTTATAAAGTTAAGTTCCAAGTCTCCGTCGATGGTGGCTGAGTGTACCTACATACTGCACCCTTGCCTTACATGTTCCACGATTACTCTACGCACATCAGATCTCCATACTAAATAAAATATATCTGGCACACACTCTAAGACTACCTACCTAACCTGGTACTCGCCAGCATGACAAACGCCTTCGAAAAGCACCGCGACAAGCTCTCTGGAGTATGGAGCCTGATCTCATGGGAAATGTACGACTCAGAAGGACCTGAGGGCAAACTTGTGTCGCGTCCACACGGCGACAAACCACTAGGTAAAGTGGTCATTTCTCAATCAGGATATCTATCCGCCATCCTCGTTACACCATCATGCTTGACGCCGCCGCTGCCGTCCGATGACTGGAGCCAAGCTTCGGACGAGGATGTATTGCGGATTGGACGCAATTTGACTACATATGCCGGGCCGATGGAAGTTCACGAAAGGGACAGCAACCCAGGAGAATTGCTCTGGCATACGACCGTCGAGATTGCCCACAATCCGAACTGGATTGGCAAGCCGCAGACCAGACTGGCGAAGTACAGCGAGGAGGATGGTGTTTTGTACATGACGCTTCGGCCTGTTAAGCCGTATGTCCATAAGGTTTGGTTGTTCCCTTCTTTCCGCTGCCAGTGCTGTGCTGTGCTGTTTGCGGTCTCTCCCAAGCACGGTCTGGGCAGGCTCTAATGTGATGTCTAATGTCTCCTGTAGGATGGAACCAAGTCTTGGGGAGTGCTCAAATGGAAGAAAGTTGGGCCGTAGGGTCAAACTAGTGGTTATTACCAGGGTGGGTGATGATGATGATATTCCAGGAATCCTCCCTGCACGGGGTGGATAGACGGGATGTTTCGAAAGCATCTGGAATGACTGTATGTACAGCTGGCGAGATGGATGGCGATCAAACAAATATGCTTCATGTTCTGTTTTCATTTCCCGTCCTTCATCACTATAAAGCAAAGTCATTCTGCCCAGTCGTCATGACTTTCAGGGTGTAGTCCTACACCTTCGCCTGACCATATGGTTGCTCGTATGGGTCAACTTATTGACCACACCCGCGAGCCGGCGCTCGATTCCTGCCTTCCACTTCCCGCATTCCAGTTTCTCGATTCCATTTCGGACCAGACGCGTACTCCGGAACTTAGAAGAGCAGCCGCGACCTTTTGTTGGCCCAATACATTATCACATCCTGAGCCCAGATGGGCAGAGCTCGCAAACCAGTTCTGTGCTTCTCGCTTCGAGGGACAAAGACCTGTCCACTCCTCGCCGCCAGGACCTGCTCGACCACCGCGTCACTGACGTTGGTGGCGGGATCGAGGCGCACGCCCATGTTGGTCAGGTGTTCTTCGTAAGGTTTCACAATGCCTGTTTTGTGCCAGGAGGGGTGGACGCAGGTGGTCTGGATGCAGTTCCCGTTGGGATATGCAGAGCGAAGTTCGGCTCGGAGACCTAGTAAAAAAAGGACGGTTGTTAGACTTGATCTCTTGTAAATCGGAAGTTGGAGTCACGCTGATGTTTGGATCACTTGCAGCCCGCCAGCCTGGACGAACAGACAAACAACAGAGAGGCGGTGTGACACGATACTGAGGCTCTAGTGTTCGAAACTGAGAAGACGGAGCACCGGGACGTGTAATCAAGATCACTGGAATACTGCTAAATGGATACGTCAATCCACTCACCTTCGTGGAGAAACAACGCCCCGACCTTGGTGCAGCAATAATCCACAAGGCCAGGCGCGGCGTAGAAACTGGCCATGGAGGCTATAGTAACAATGTGACCTTTACGTGCCTCAAGCATGCCGGGAAGAAACTCCTTGATCAGGACAAAATGCGACGCGAGGTTGACTTTGAAAATTCTGTCGGTCAACTTGGCCGAGCTGTTGATCACGGTCGTGCCGCTTCCTGGACAGGTATCGCAATGTGTTAGCTGACTGACTTGCCGACATCTGTGGTCTGTAGCCTTGCGAATTTGCGATGCATCACTCTCACTCACCAACGCCGGCGTTGTTGATCAGCACACTAGGGTTGCCATGCTCTTTGCGAATTGTTTCTGCGGCGGCCTCGATCGCAGCAAAGTCTGTAAGGTCAACTTTGTAGTAGGACACGCCGGGGACTAGAAACACAGTTCAGTAAGATTGGTTTTCCACTGGAAAGGTCAAGAGAGAAAATGGAATTCACGAAATGCAAACGGTAGAAATAGCGTCGATAATCTAAAATGGGCAGCCCAAACTCGAGACCATGCCTTTGTACACTGCTCTTGAGACGCTTCACAGCCCTGATTCCGACCATGGCATATAAGAAACAACGCGACGTACTTATCTCGAGGTCCTCTGGTACAGGGGAGATGTCGAGAATAGCCACACGCGCATGGCGTGAGAAACTCTTGACCATTTCGTAGCCGAACCCACTGCATCCTCCAGTGACGACGATGAGTTCGCTTTTCTGAGTATCTCCAAACTTGAAAGGCTCTCCTGGCTTCTTCAAGTGCCAATGGTTCAACGCCAGTCTGTTCAGGCCATCGTTCAGCCTGCTAGCGACGCCAACTGTGAGTAGGATCTTGAGCGAGCGGACAATCTTGCCAATAGCATCGTTGGAGATTCCACGGTCTCGTAACAACTTGAGTAGCCGTTGCCGATACTGCTCGGGTGCTCGTGTGAGGGCGAAGAGTAACGACCCAGTCAGCAATGGTTCGGCGACCGCATAGCGCAGCAGCACGACGGGGAGCGCGAGAGTGGTGCTAAGGACGCGGTTCGCGCGCTCGAGCGGCCCAGGTGTCGCCATCTATGCTCTTGAGAGTACGTCCCAGGTCCAGCAGATGAGACAACACGTTGGAAATGAGGTACAGTGTCTAAGATTGTTGCAATCAGCAGAACAGCTTTGCCAGACTATGGACGTTAACTTGAAGTAAGCCGACCGAGCAATGCCTCGGTGTTGGAGGTGTAGTATGTACTACTAGTGGCACCACATGTTGTCTGCGGAGTAACAAGCTTTCTCCCACATGAAAGCGTAATGTGACGCGGGCGCTTGCTCCTCTGGAACAGGCAAACTGTCAGCGAACTGACAGGGGATGAGCGGAGGATGCGTTTTGAGGAGCTGCCGGTGCATCGTGAGACATCCATGTGAGGGAGGGGGACGCGATTTGAGATCGGCTGTATTGCTGTCCTCAACTTGAAGACCACTTTGACCCCCGGTCAGGTGGGGTCAGCCTCGTCTCTGTAGGGTCGTCTGTCTCAACCATATATGGAGATCTTGAGGCACTTCAAGACTTGAGTTCCAGTCGGTCTACCTGAGATGAAGTTTCGATATTACTATTCGAGTCGTAGATGTGCAGTAGAATGGGCTGAAGAGCCGTGCTTCTGGTACTACAAGTGGAGGAGTCGTGGCGGAGTCGTGCAGTGGGGTTTACGATTGCTCCCGGATAGTGGGACCAATCGCAAGGGAGCGGTTCTTCATACCTTGCGTGATGCACAAGTTATATTTTGCACGCGTCAAAAATTGACCGTCAAATTCGTCACAGATCGTGAATGAATCCGCCTATGGCCCGCGTGGCACAATTGGTCAGCGCGTGAGACTTTTATGATAAAATAATCTCAAGGTTGAGAGTTCGAGCCTCTCCGCGGGCGATTAGCTTTTTGGTCTTTTTTCTTTTTGTCCAAGCTGTTATTTCTTTTTGAATCAGAGCATCTGTTTTCCGCTTGTCGTCAGTATGTGCATGTTATTTTTGTTTCGGGAGGAAACGTGGTCGCCGACGCCAAGGAAAGTCGAACTCTAGCTGTTCAGCCTCGCTACTACTACAAGGATACCTTGGTACATGTTGATACGAGGGTTGAATTTTGAACGACAAAACTCCTAGGGCTGGGCTGTCGCCTTACTGCTCATTTGGATTGCATATGCATATGTGAAAAGTCAGGAGCGGAAGAGGCTTTGCATCTGGAACAAACATGGACTAAACGAGGAGCGTGTTCAAATACTTCAACCTACTGTACAGGTAGGCATGACACTACTGAAGTCGGAACAGGGCCACTGGTGCACAAGCCCAGAATACCAACAAGACTGCCCATGGCTCACGGGGGACAAATTCATGCAAGTCACCGACCTGCTGCTGGAAAACCCAAACTTGAACTCGACGCATCTCTTCCGCGCCGACATACTCTATGACAGTGCCGGGATCCTGCAGACCGTGCATGACCGGGAACGGCAATGCCGGCTCACGGACGGAGAGTCCGAGTCTCTCGACGCGAGGAGTGCGAACGAACATGAGTTTTCTCAAGTCGATGTGATAGCACAGGCTCCCATGCTGGAGGGAGCCATACTAAAGCGGAGGGTGTTGAGAAGACTCATCCCGCGCAAACCACAACTCGACCGCGCCCTCGACCAATGGTGCTATATCTACTATCGTCACCACAGTCGGTCAAGGACTAAAAATAAGGACGAGGTTGAGGACGAGCATTCAGACACACTGGCCAGCAGCAGCAGCGACATTATTGTCGCCTATGTCCCTCTCGTCAGCTCCGAGGCCGACATGCCATGGTACCATCCACCAGTCCAGACCCTGGCATATTTCTACCAGCACACCGGCACCGGTACCGACAACAATGCAACGGCAACACTATCTGTGCATTTCCTGCCATTCAATTCCTCCAAAACAAACACAGACACTACTGGCCCGACTCCTACTATCACCGATGCGCTACCCCCACGCCTACATCGCACATTCATATCACTACTTCGCACGTTTCTCAGACTCGCAAAGAACCCAGCACCCGACAAACACGGTCCCAAACCCGAACCACCTGGTGGGAACGTCTCCATCTCCATCCCCCTCTCCGCTGTAGATGCATCTCTAGCACCCTCAGCACTCAAAGACACCATTCTGCCCCAACACGTCGTGCAAAACACATACACGCGCCTGAAGCAAGAGTATGCTCCCGACCTGATCTCCCGATGGGTCGAAAGCACTGAGCCGTCCAAGCATGTCTTCGAAGACCTGTCCATCGCCGCCTTTGTCATTGAGCTCTGGAAGCAGATGTACCCTGACTCTGCAAAATTTCCGGGCTTCGTCGACCTTGCATGCGGCAACGGCGTGCTGACATATATTCTCATCAAAGAGGGCTACCGGGGCCGCGGATTTGACGCCCGTAAACGCAAGACGTGGCAGGTTTTGGGTATCGACGAGTTCTTGGACGAAATGATTTGTGTTCCGCAGCCCTTTCTTGAACAGTACAACTATCACAACACAGCTGCCAACACCAACGGCAACGGCAACGACACCGACAGCGATAGCGCCGCCGCCACCGCCGAGGACTTGCTCAGCAATACCAAAGTCCACAACGGCATCTTTGAGCCCGGCACATTCATCATCTCCAACCATGCCGACGAACTCACGCCCTGGACACCACTCCTGGCGGCCCTCTCAGACCCTCCAAATCCGCTTCCTTTCTTGTCTATTCCGTGCTGCTCGCATGCGCTTAGTGGGGCGAAACATCGGTACTGGCCTAGCGAAATCAGACCGGGACCATCGACGCAATTACCGAATGATGGTGACACTGAGCCCCAACCGGAAACAGGCGATCTAAAAGCCTTAAGAGCCGCCAAATTCAAAGCCGCAAATCATACAGATGACAAGTCAATGTATGCGTGTCTGACGCGGAAGACTGTCGCGTTGGCTGAGGAGGTTGGCTTTCAAGTCGAGTTGACTCTAATGAGAATCCCAAGTACCAGAAACATCGGCATTGTGGGCAACAGACGAAGAGCGGCCGCCGCCACAGCACCAACCCCGTCTTCGTCATCAGAAACCAGTAATTCTAATGCCAATGCTCTACGGAGCAAAATCAGTGCCTTGTTGGAGCGCGAATGTGCCATGTCCGGCGGCGCAGGGGAGGCCGCCAAGACGTGGATCGAAAGGGCGCAAAAGCTTCAGGGCGGCGTGGGACGTGGAAAGGTCAACCTACGAGGGCAGCCTCAGCCTGCTGCTGTCGATTGAAACGTTTTCAGCTCGTCTTTCAGGCCAGATTTTGCCGGTCTGATGCCATTTTTATCTAACCAATCAAGCACCCACTGGCATTCAAAACTACTTATG
This sequence comes from Exophiala phaeomuriformis, assembly GCA_010883475.1. Taxonomy (NCBI): domain Eukaryota; kingdom Fungi; phylum Ascomycota; class Eurotiomycetes; order Chaetothyriales; family Herpotrichiellaceae; genus Exophiala; species Exophiala phaeomuriformis. Next base: position 784,889 of record JAAAJI010000075.1, on the reverse strand, counting down.
AACTACGACTCCTGGACAAACTCCGGGAAGCAGGCCGACTCGCATCATCATCATCGTCCTCCTCTTCCGCGTTGGGTAATGCGACATTGAACACGGATTCCGCCCACTCAGCAAACGTGTCACTGTCCCAAACGGCATCCTCGGGACTCTTGCCCTTGCGCGAGATCTGACTGGCTCCGTTGACCTTGCCATTGGCCCCTGGCCGACTCGTGTAACGGTCAAAGAAGGTCTCATAGATTTGCAGGACTTGATCTTCCACCGCGGCCACGAGGGTTTCGCGGGTCCGCATGTCGTCGAGGTACTGCTCCAGCTTGGCTCGAAGTATAGGCACCTCCTTCTCAATATGCTTGCGGGTGGCGGAGACGGCTTCGCCAAGGGCAGCACTATTCCTCGAATTTTTGGCCTTTTCCAGGTCCTTGGGTAGATCCTTGGTCATGGCCGCAGCGAAGCCGGCAGTAAAGTCGTTGATCACGGTCCGCAGGCGGCCGTCCAACTCGACTTTGGCGTCCAGCATGTTCTCGACAACCCGGGGAAGGAGGCCGCCTGTGCTGAAGAGCTTCATCCAGCTTCGAGGATTGAATAATCCGCCTCGCTCGCGGATCTCGTAGAAGGTACTTGCCACACCGGAAAAGTCAAATGAGACATCTGGCGTGACATATTCAATGTCAAACGCGACAATCTGGGACTTGAGCAAGAGCAGGTGTCGCAGAAGAAAGAGCTGGCCATCAGCCTGGGAGAATCGCGAGCAAATTTGCGTCGATGCATGAACCAGCGATACCGTAGTCTGGTGAACAATCTGGTGCGCCAGATCATCGAAGACGGATGAGTTGACCAGCCTATAAATCCTGGACAAGAGGCGGACCGCTTTCGACAGTGTCGGGTAGCAGTTCTGTAGCGCGGCGCGGCGGGAGGCCATGGTCCATGAAAAGGATCCTTCTTCTCCCGAATCTTCATCCACAATCTCCGGTGTCTTGGGAAGTGGTGTTAGTGGTTCACTGTTCTTCCGGCGGCCAGACAACTGCGTAGCCGAGGTTGGGGGTCTGGAAATGAGCCTGGGATAGTCCAGGTCTTCGGGTTTGGGCTTGAAAAGTTCAATCTCTTCACGCAAGATGGCCTGGGCACGAAAGACCAGTCTCGTTTGCGCATCTTCCAATGCCGGCTGGATAAGGGCGGAAAAGTCTAGCTGGTTCAAGTCTGCCGGCCCGTCCTCCTCCTCGTCATGGAGATACCTTGTCTGCAGCAGCGTCACCAGCGAACAAAGTTTGGACAACTTGTTTTCGTGGATAATCCGGGGCCGTAAATGGTCATAAAGTGGCTCGCATACCGACTCCAGGAAATCATAAAGCCCCCTGTAGCCGTGGAACCATTCCGACCAGAGCTCAAACTCGTCGAGACAGACTCCTCGAACATAGCTGATGCTTGTCCGGGCAAACTGCACAAGGTCCTTGGAACTAGGTGCCTGGCTTATTTCGGCCAGGCGTTTCCGGACAATCGGCAGGATGAGCCTTGCTCGACATGAGGCGAAAGTCGTGTGCAGTTCAGTCATCAAACTCTGGTACTCGCCTTCCGTGTCTGGGTCGGCGTCTGCCGGAGGGTTTGCGCGTTTCTGGATCTCCAACCCAAGTTCCTTCATTTCAGCTGCACCGACCCGAAATTTCGCATACAGTAACGCCGACATGGTCGTGTCGTTAAGCTGCTTGGCTGCAATCCTGCCGGCCACCTCGGCCGTCACTTCCCTCACTTCGGCCATGAATGTGTTCCGCACCAGCGTCAGAGCCCGTGTAAGCAGTAGCCTGTATCGTGACCTGTAGGTCTCGGCCTCTTTATGGCTCGGATGCGTTTGCATGTAGTCAATACACTCGTCCAGTGTGATGAGCATATCCGAGAAATCCTTGCTCCTGACAAACGTCCCAGCACCGGGCGAATTGAGACGTCGGGTAATCCATTCCAGCGGTTCATAATACCGCAAATTCTCGGCGATATCTTGGGCAATGGCGTCGTCTCTGTGCTGCTCCTCAAGTATATGTGCCGACTGTCTTTGAAAGGCCTTTGTCTGCGCATCGATGGCTTTGAAGGATGCTGAGATGTCGGACAATTCATCCAATGTCGCTGCGGTATCGGCAAGGAGGGTGTCTAGCTGGCTTCGTGCGGCGTCCAGTTGGTCAAGGTATTGTCTACGGCATGGTTAGCAACGCGGTAGAACACAGGCGTCAGTCACAGCATTTCAAACGTACTGATATTCGTCCAGGCTGGCATCTAACAGGGCAACATCCAGGTCAGTAGACAGTTTGAAGAGATCAAGCTCTGTCTCTACTTCTTGGAGTCGTGCTAAGGTGGCATCTTGGTCGGCTTGGGCGGAGGCTGCCACGGCCATGGCGCCGACGTTCTCGGTCAATCGTGCTGCGTGAAGTACTGCAATTGACCTAGCACGGCCATAGATGCATAAGTGCCCTCAAAATGTGGTGGTTCGCTGAGTACGGGCGATTGACACGCGGTTGAACAGTGAGCGGGCTGTCGAGGGGACGAAGTGTAGTAGTATACGTATAACATTTGCTGTGTTTGTACATAGAAACCACTCCGCCAATCAGAATGTTGGCGATACCAGAATTCTGCCGCTCCGAGAAAATCCGGGCGGTGAGAAGCGGCAAAGAGGCACCCAGTCGACATGACGTCCACGAGAGTATAGGAGGGGAACCATCCAACTTGAATCTACAACTGAATACTCTGTCCCGACAAGATCGCGGAGCCAACAGGGAGTACTGCTCTCGGCCAATATGTCTTCTACAACCATGGCTGCGTCCAACTTGCGCACTCTGGCTCGTCCCAGCCGCACCATCATCCTCCGTCCACGATCTCCAACTACGCCTCGACTGCCCACCCGGAGGCACTTCTCTTCCAGAGGTTCGACCAATCCATCCTCTCATCCAGCATGGGCGCGGCAATCCTCTGCCATCCTCGCTGCTGCCGCCATTGTCGCAATGGTCTACCGCACAACACGCTTGAACGAGGCCGCAGCAGAAGCCCCTGCGACCGACCCTCCCGAGATCAAGGTTGAGAAGTCGAGGAAGAAAAAGGGACTTTCGAAAGAGGAGAATCGAGACCTGATCAGCTCACAGCACTTGCAAGTCAAGAAGAGTTGGGAGAATCCCGGGGTGTACGCATGGGGATCCAATACCGGCAAAGTGGTGGCTCCAGAATCAGACGAGCCATATATCAAGACGCCGAGAAGGATTCCTTTTTTCGATAACCACCTCCTCCGAGACCTCAGACTCGACCGAAACTTCGGCGCGGCTATTCTAGAGAATGGAGATTTGGTTCAATGGGGCAAAGCATACTCGGAGGACACTTCCCAACCGACCATTGCATTAAAGGGCAAAGATCTCAAATCAATCGCAATCTCGAGGGACCGGATAATTGGCCTGGCAAAAAATGGGAACGTCTACTCGGTCCCTGTGTCTAAATCAGACCAAGAAAATGGACCTAAGCCAACAGAGTCCTCATGGCTGCCGCTGTGGAGCACGACGTCTCCGATCAGCTATAGGAAATTGACGCCGCAAGGCCTGGGCATAGGGGAGAAAGTCACAGCCATCAGTGGTGGCTTAGAGCATGTGTTATTGCTTACCAGCGCGGGTCGCGTATTTTCCGCTGCCTCCAGCACCGAGGAGTATCCAAGTCGTGGCCAACTGGGTGTCCCCGGTCTGACCTGGCTTACCCGGCCTGCCGGATCCTACGACATGTGTCATGAACTGACTACACTCAAAGGCTTCAATATCGAGAAAGTGGCCACTGGAGACACACATTCATTGGTCCTGGACAAAGAAGGGAGAGTGTTCGCCTTTGGTGACAACTTATTCGGTCAACTCGGGTTCGAGTTCAACCCAGAAGCGCCATACGTAGACATGCCGTCCTTACTCCCGATCAACAAGCTCTACCAGGGCACAAACATGGTGCCCAAAGTGACGGGCATATCTGCAGGTGGTCAGAATAGCTTTTTCACCATTGACGCTACACGAGTTCTCGGCCCTTCTGAAGATCCATCTGATGTTCGTACTTTGGGCCGTGTGACAGCGGACACATGGGCCTGTGGACAGGGCATCAAAGGTTCTCTTGGAAATGGCAAATGGACTCATGTCCAGGACTCGCTTACCAAGATTCCCGGTCTCAGTGGCCTTTTTGAGTATGACGAGAAGAAGAAGGCGGTCGTCCCGATTCGCCTGGCTCGCATGTCGATTGGCTCTACGCACGCCTCTGCAGTAATGGATAACGTCACACATCTGGATGCAAACGAAAAGAGCTCCGAGGACGACACAAACTGGGGTGCGGACGTGCTATGGTGGGGCGGTAACGAATTCTATCAGCTTGGAACTGGGAAGAGGAACAATGTTTCGACTCCTCAGTATATAAGACCATTGGACATGGCATCGGAAATTGCGGCTGGCAGGAGAGAACAACATCGTCTCCACCTGACGCCGAAGCATACGATCAAAGTCAACGGACGCAAAGTTGATGTGGAACAGAGGGTCGAATGTGGAAGGAATGTCACTGCCATTTACTCAGCGGTATAATTGGGATTCAAGTCGTTGAAACGTGGCTGTGGGTGACTAGCTATTCCTCAACAGCAGACCGATTGCTGGCATGACTTTGTGAGGATTTGTCGTCGACCTTCTCTGCTGCAAGCAGTCACATTCCCCGTCGCATTTTTTACGCGGCACTTTTCCCCTGAAGTTTGCAAGGTGGCCTCTGAATATACAGTGAGTGCTCTGGCAGGACACATCCACCATTCAAGCTCACCTGCGACTCCACAACCTCCACCCTACCCTGAGTGAAGGTACCTCTTGTCGATATGGTGGTGAAGTTTCTTTCCTCATAGGGAAGCATCAGGAACGGGATTTGATGATTATCAATCCCGAACAAGACAGTCACCGAAGGACTACGGTCTATTGTGGTCCTGTGACGAGCGTTTCGAGTTTCTTTTCAATGTCGTTGTTGACACAGCTTCAAGGGCCTTGCAATCATCTTCACCATATCATACACTCACCATTTATTCGTCAAATGTTCAGGTTTCAGCTGCCCCTGGCAAAAAGCTGAAGAAATATATGTACGAGGGCGAAGGAATGCCTGAAATAGGGCGAAGAAAAGAATTACCTGCACGAGGGTGAAGGATTACGTACTGCACCTTTCGCCATTGATCCGCTCGACACATTTGATACAGTTGATCCGAGTGAAGCGGAATCGAAAGCGATCCTCGGCAGGTGAAGTGCATCAATTCTTGAGTAAGAGGGAGTGTGAAGCTGAGTGACAGATCATGCCATCAGAATACCGTGAAACAGCGGCCCAGCCCCTTCAACGTTCAAGTTGTCGTTACCTCTTTCACCTGAGTTGGATCTTGATGCAATGATCTATCACTCACTGCAGCTTCATCAATCGGTCCATGTATAACATCCATATCACGAGCTTAGACAATCAATACGACAACACGAAATTGAATGGAATGGAATGGAAAAGTTGGAGTTTTCTTTTTCAGCCCGGCGCCTTGCGTCCATTATTCAGGAAAGGGTTCACGAAGGCTTCGTTCTATTCTTCGATGGTCATGTACCTAAACACCTTTTCTTTTCTTTGGGTTTGGTGCAATGCAAGGATGTAATACCAGGTATATTGGTAGGGTGGTAGCAGTTTTGAGAGGACGTGAGAGGAGATGCAAGAAATGGGATGGTGAGGTGGCTGAATATAATGGGTGGATTCCCATATTCCACGAACATGGTCTCTACTGGTCTACGTCGATACCAGGTACTACCAGGTACTACAGTAATACGGGATCATCGCTCGATGCTCTGTTGTTGTTTTATTTGTAATGTACATTTGATTTCCACCAAATTGAAGCAAGCCGCTGCAATTTTTCTTGCAAGAATGCAAAGCGACCATGTTTGAGCAGAAATTTTTGCATCGCCAGGACGATGCCTTCCCATGTCAACCCGAGGCAATACAATACAATGCAGAGAAAATGCCCCAATACCTAGGTAGCTTAGCTGAAGAGGAAAGATCGCAAGACTCATTCTCATGGACATGACTCCGTGCCGTGCCCCGTGCGTCCTGTCCAGCATCCAGCACTCACTGGCAACATCCAGCGTCATTGACCCCAACCCTAACCCAATGCAACGGCAACCCAACCCATGGTATCGCAAGCAAGGAAAAGCAGTTAGAGATGCCTCCGTGCAGCCCGGTGCGGTTCGTACGTCTGGCAGACGATGATGTTGTTGGCTGCCCTGTTTTTAAAACCACCTTATGCATACCGGAACGGGGCTAGAAACAAGACAAAGTCAGTACAGGTCGACAAGAACCCAGGAAGGCATGGAGAAGGCGGAATAAACTAGCAACGCTTACCACTTCCATATTGACCCTGTGAAACCCCAGGGGCCGGGGCCGGCATATATCCCTGCGGCGGAATCTGCGGCTGAGGCTGCTGATAAAGACCCCAACCCGTAGCAGGAGTGGTCGCGGGCTGCGGTGGGGGATGCTGATGCTGCGGAAACTGACCGCCCACGGCGCCAGGCGGAGGGAGATGAACGTCGCGAATCAACTCGACCATTTTCGCCGGGTCAAGTCTGGCCTCGACATACGTTGACGCCTTTGGAAGAATACTCAGAAGATAGGTGATTGCAGGAGGCAGTGGAGGAGGAGCAACAACCGGGAACGATGCTGCCTGTGGCGGAGGAGGGTTGTTTTGTTGTTGTAGTACACGCTGTTGGTATTGCTGTTGATAATTTTGTTGCTGCTGTTGCTGTTGGTTCATGCGTCGGCCAGCGGCTCCCTTGAGCGGCGACTCGCCCCTCGCCATTTTTCGGGGTCCAATGCCGTCGTCAAAATCGTCGGGAAACGGCCGTTTCGGAGAGTTGGTGGTGATGGAGTCAATGACTTTTTGGATCGGCGAATTGACCATCCCTTCGGGTCCTTCTATCGAAGGCATCACACCGGCATTATTGTTTTGTTTGGGTTGCATCTGCCGAGGGGAGATTATCGGCTGAACATTGATGGTGTCAAAGGTAGGCGTGCTGTATCTGCTGGAGAACAGTTTGAGCGTACGATCCTCGGGAAAATGTTTCCTCATTCTCTCCTCAAGCGCCTGGATCTGGGCCAATTCGCCGTATTTGGACTCGTGGTCATGAAGAAAAGCAAAGAGCGGTTTCGCTTTGGCAGTGTGCTCGGCGTCTTCGTGCGCAAGGAGTCTCTTAACCGTCGTCTCGAACACGGCTCGGGCATTGGTGACATCGTTGATTTCAAACAAATGTTTGATGTACACCAGCGGAAGATAGTCGTCCTCCGGGAAGAGCTTCATGCCGCGATCCAAGATTTTTGTTCCGGTCGGGTCCCGGTAGCACTGCCACTCGATCTGAGCGGATTCCACGTAGAAGTCGCTGGTGAGTTTGCCTCGCTTGCGCGCTTCGCCAAACACCGTGCGGAACCCGCTTGGGCCACGGTCCGTAGGCAATCCTTTACCTTGCACTCTTCGCGTGGCACGCATCAAAGCAATCCACACGTGTGAGATCATGCGACTGAGTGTGGATGTTTGTGCGAGCGCGGCTTTCTTGATCTTGTCGATCTCGGCATCAAGGACTGCTTTCTTCGCCGTGACATTGGCGGCGTTAATTTCGTCTTCTCCCAAACCGTTCCCATCTCCGTTCGATGCAGCTGCAAGCTCCGCCTGCTGGATGTCTTGCTTCTCCCGGGCCGCCACTTTCTTGACCAATTCGTACAGGGCGTCCAGCACCCGATCATAGGGCTCCCGTATCTTTTTCATCCTCTCTTTGGCGCCAGGGTCCGAGCCTTCGTCGTTTTGAGTGGATGACTCGATACGATCGGCGAGTTTGAATGCGAGTAGAGGCGCCTCGGGGTTGGACGCAATGCCCTGGTTGAGCAGTTTGGTCCCGTCGCTCTCCAGACCGTTGGCAAAGCAAAACTCAACGGCATCGTACCACATCTCTGGCCAGAATTGTAGCGCCATAAGCGCTTGCTTGTACGTGAACAGAACTCGGCTTTTCCACAGTGGAAGATCCTCATCTTTGAGTACGAGATTGTCCTCCTTTTCCCAGTCAATCCACTGTTTCCAAATGCCAACCTGTTTCATGTATTCGTCGTGGCCTTCGAAGCCAGGGGCTGGGGGCAACCTGGGCCTCGATGTCCGCTTGAGATCTTTTGTCAAATTCTGCAGCTGGGTATATGCCGTCCTGGCGGTCATGTAGATGGGCGATTTTTCTTGCAGGTATTTCCGGCCCTATATATGCATTAGTACTAACTCTCAACCTGCAAATATCGCCCACTGGACGGACACGTACATTGATTTTGCTCAAACCAGTCTCAAACGCGTCGTATTCCTTCCACAAGACGGTGGTGGCTGCCGTCGGCACCGCAATGGCTTTCTGGTATGCCTCACGTAGAGTGTCTACTTTGGCGCCATCTTGCCAGCCTGTGCCGCCAACAGTTCCTGGGCCGGACTTCAAGAAGTTGATGTAGTCTTGCCAAAGGCTACCAGAGTCCTTGTCCATACCAATGGTCTTGAGGGCGAAGCTGAAAGCGTCATTGATGATGTTGTAAGATCGCGCCACGTCTCCAGACTGCATACTGTTGCGACGACGGACGTAGTTGATGTACAGAGTCCACAGCTGCACGTCCAGAACCTCAAGCAGGGATCGGTTGAAGAGTGTCTCCATAGCACGCATCCTGTCATGCTCCTCTTCCCACTTGACGTAAGCACACCATTGTTCAGCCTACAGTTTCTGTTAGCTCGCGTACATACAAGACTGATTGCAACACATACAGCATATGGAAAGACTGAGAGATACTGCTCATACACTCGGCGGACTTCATCCTGCTTGTTTCGACTCTTGAATTCTTGGATCAGTTCGAGATACGCATCGATATCGCCACGGGGATCTTCTTTGATGCGATCTTCCAAGATACCCACCACGTCATGAGCGAGTCGAGACTTGGGCAAGCCCGGAGCAATAGCTCCATTCACAGGAGAGCGGGACAGATGGTCAGGCCGAGGTGGAACAACATCAGAAGCAGTTTGAGCAGCAGGTGTAGCAGTTGCAGTACGTGTAGGTGCATCAGCATCAGCATCCGCACCCACACCGGCAGCAACAGTAGCAGCAGCAGTGGCGGGAAAAGTGGAAGAAGAAATGTCAGCGGGACTACCAGTGGCCTGGACAGGAGCAGGAGTGTTTCCATTTTCTTGTTCTGGTGACTGGGGAGTTCTATCAAGCGCATTTGCAGGGGGAGGTGTAGAGACATCGAAATCCAAGCCGACGGCCGGATCATAGACATCGCCCTCATCATTTCCATCCGGGCTGCCTTCATCTTCTTCGGGGTCATCATCAACTTCAAAGCCGCCGACGATCCGTGGTCTTGCTTGCGCAGGCGTCGAGGTGGATGACTGCGTCGAATTCGTCGTTGCCGCTGCCTGCGTGACAGCTTTCGCCGGGGCTGGCTGATCGTTCGACTGCGGCGGAGACTGTACTGTGTCCTGAGGCTGTTCCGCAAAGTCGGCCTCTATTCCAGCGTTATGTAACGGCGGCGTCGCATGATCAAGAGAGGTAACGTCGTTGGTGTTGTTTGTTCCGACCACCGCAGAAGGGTCAGTCAGTTGGGGCTCTGGCGTCGGCGCTGAAGTTAAATCGGCCGGCGGCGAGTAACCACCGCTCTCTGGGCTCGCCATTTCAGAATCTGCACCGGTGACGACTTGAAAAGAAAAGTATTAGGAAAATGTAAAGAGGTAAAAGGAGGAGGAGATCGTGCTCTGGTCGAAGTCAGTGCCTGCTTGTCTGTGTTGTCTGTCTTCCACTGCGAACTATGTTCCAGATCTAGTAGACTAAAAAAGTGCAGGTAGTTGAGAACAAGATGCGCAGAGGAGATTCATGTCATGTTGACAAGCAGTGAATAAGAGGGAGACCGGAGCACAATAGCAAACAGCTGGCGGTGGAGGTGAAATCGTGTGTTGTAGTGGTGATTGTGATTGTCTGAAAGCGGGCAAAAGATGAACAAGGATTGATGAATGAAGTTGAAGCGTAACAAACGCAGGTTCGCTGAATAGCATTATACTACACCGTAGGATCCTATTCAGCGCTACGGACGTGCAAGTGAACGAACACGTAGTTAGCTGACATAAGAGCTGACATACTGTTTAAGTGGGGCATCCACTTCATTTCACTCCGACCGAACGGAACCTGAATTGGAGCCTAAACGCGACACACGCGCCGCGGCGTGTTGAAACCACTTTCGCATTTCGCATTTATTATTGTCGTGCCTTTTAGACCTGACAGCACAACGACATTGTTTCTATTCACCAACCACACACACCGTCTTCCTTGTCTGCATCCTGCGTCTTCAACTCTCTATCGATCTCTCAGAAACGCTCACAACCTTCCTGCATAGCAAGCATACCTCAATCCTCTTCATCCTCTCTCGTCATCGGCGCGTCGATCATCCCTCAATCAGTCGTCGCAATCGACCGCAACAATGTCAGTCGTCTCCCTCCTTGGGGTCAAGGTCCTCAACAACCCGGCACCGTTCACCGCGCCCTACGAATTCGAAATCACTTTTGAATGCCTTGAGCAGTTGCGAGAAGGTAAGTAACGAATACCCCACTGCCGGCTTTGCGATAGACAATAGGGAACCCAACCCAATCCGCCCTGCGCACTATGATAAACCCATTGTTTGTCCATTCCTCATCTCCCACTGCATGGCTAACCAGATCTCTTCCCCCAGACCTCGAATGGAAACTAACCTACGTCGGCTCCGCCACCTCCGCCGAACACGACCAAGAACTCGACTCTCTCCTCGTCGGCCCCATCCCCATCGGCGTGAACAAATTTATCTTCGAAGCCGACCCGCCGGACCTGTCCAGACTCCCTCCCTCCGAAATCTTGGGTGTCACCGTCATCTTGTTGACATGCTCCTACGACGGTCGCGAGTTCGTCCGAGTCGGCTACTACGTCAACAACGAGTACGACAGTGAAGAATTGAATGCCGATCCGCCCGCGAAGCCCGTGTTTGAGCGCATCAAGCGGAATGTGCTTGCTGAGAAGCCCAGAGTTACGAGATTCGCTATCAAATGGTACAGCACTCACACCCTAGTCATTCCATACTCCTACGTGCATGTCCACTAATCTCTCCTACAGGGACTCCGAAGAATCCGCTCCGGCAGAATACCCACCCGAACAACCCGAAGCCGACACCCTCGACGACGACGGCACGGCTTACGGCGCAGAAGAGGCGGAGATGCAGGCAGCCCTCGAAAAAGAACTCGAAGAGGTCGAAAAGGCCGCAGCTACAACCAAGAAAACTTCGGCAACAAACGCTGGCGACGGTGACCACGAAATGACAGAGGAAGACACCACCAAAGCAACCGTCAACCTCGACGAAGACGTCAAAGAGGAAGATGTTGATGAAGACGATGCCAGTGAGGCCGGAAGCGAAGATCTCGAGGAAGAGAGCAGCGAGAGTGAGGACGAGGATGACGACGAAGAGGCTGCTGAGGGCGAGGCTGAGGGCGAAGATGCTGAGATGGCTGATGGTGATGAAAAACCGGCTGCCAACGGAGCAGATCATACCAACGGCGAACAAAAGTCCACCGGAGCCCAGGCCGAGGTCGTGGTTCAATAGAGAATGAAACTCTCTCCCTCTACTCGTTGGTCAAAGCAAGGCGTCAGGAGTCAATTGGATGGGCTTATTGTGGAACGAGGTCATGGCAATGCAGCGAGATAGGACGAGCGATGAGCATGCAGCGAACCTCTTCTCACATCGGATGCGGTGTCGGCGCAACGTTGTGCTTGCCTTGGGGATTTGTAGAATACAACTGAAGATACAGATACCGTACCTCAGCACGACCCTCCTCAGTATGGAACCGTATCTACGAACAGGAACAAAGCTTGATTAAATGCATTTCATGTCTATCGGAGCTAAACTAAAAGAAATACCATCCAGCCGGCTGATGTGTGTGATAGCAAATGCCGTAGGATGGTTGACAATCGATGAGCTGGCTCACTAAGCCACCCGGGTCTCCAGCATGGATGAGCCGCAGATCGAAAGTACTTTTTTTTTGTGACTTGGGTATATTGAACGCAGCAAACGCAGGAATTCAATACCGTACACTGATGGTGGAGAAAAATGGCCCATTGGAATAGGACCTCGCCTTTTCATTCGAAGCAGAGACTTCAACTGCTGAAAGTCAGGGTCCGGAATTTGGGCTGTACTCGGACACGAAGTGAAAGGAAACCGGTGATGAGCTGTCATAGTGACCACCAGATTGTGGCACTACAGCGTTTCAGTTGGAAGACCGCTCAAATGTACCACATGGCGAACTTGATTTGGGTTCCATTGAAGAGAGGCATGAGCTTCTTGGTTTCAGTATCAGACGGCTGTTCGGTCTTGACAGGGGCTTTGGCCTTGTACCCTGCTCCGCCCTGAGGACCTTGGGTCGCTGTGATATCCTCATGAGCCTTGGCACGGTTGGAAGCAAGGTGGGCATAGTAGACTGCCGGATGGAGGGAGACAGAGGTGGTCGAGCGCATGTACTGGTAACAGTGCTCGTAGATCATGTTTTGTAAGGTCTCTGGGCGATGGTTGGCGTCATCATAGAGGACAGTGTAATGGACCGGCCGAGAAGTTCCCTGAAGGGCGATATGAGAGTACAGGAAAAAGTCCCATTCGTTCGGCATAGTCACATCTCGTTCAATCAGACAACCAGGAAGTGGGTTACCCTTGTTATCTGCACCAGCGCCAGTTGGGAATGCACGAACGTGATGGCGCTTCGATGCGATAATCACCGTGATCTTTCCCTCCCACTTCTTCTGAGGGTGGAAAGAGTTGAGGACAGACTTGATATTTGGAACTTCCTGATTGAGCACATGGAGAAATTGCCCTTCGGAGACCCCGTCTCGCATGTAATAGACTTGTTGCGGAAGTCTATTACCTCCAACCTGCGGAATCCAGTTCTGGATCAGAGGTCTCAACATATCGTGGAAGTTGGCTGCAGAAATCATCTCCACACGGTGACCGTTCGTCTGACAGGCAGCAGCGTAACGGCCTCCATGGCGATCATATGAGACTGTGAGAGCAGCCATGGACGCCTGTGGACTTCCGGGAGATGCATGAGAGACATCAGCACCAATGATCATGGTCGGAGCGCTGAACGACTTGAAGCCACTGGTAGCATGAGGCACGACCTGAGAAGTGCAACCGCCCAACTTTGCATTGACCTTCATCAGCACGTTGGAGTAGTATTGAGGATTGCCTTTCAAGACTTGCGGGATTTGCATCACCTGGGAGACAACGCCGTAGCGACAGTCGCAAGATTTCTTGATGCGGAGATAGTGGAAGGCCTGTCTATCCTGGACCAAGAAGACGAGAAGTTGTGGCTTGCGGTTATAGAAGTTGCCGCACTCTTGATGGAACTCCTCGACTGCTTTACCGGCGTCCTTGTTGAGCAGCTTGATGTACGGTGGTTTGTTGCTGACCCGTCCACCGTGATTACGGTATGCACGGGCGAAGTCGAGGCAGAATTTGTCAATCGCAGACTTGTCGGGCCTGCTTCTTCCAGGAAACATTCCCACACCCCAGGCAACAAGTTCCTCCACATTGCCGGTAAGGAACTTCTTGCCCTTGAGGTCCCAGCGACCTCGGGTACCAGGTGACTCGACAACATTGTTACCAAATTTGATGCTTGGCGGAGGCAAGATACGAGCATTCGTCCGGATAGGCTCATTCTCGACGCGCAAGCCGTAGTTGACCAGGTATTTGTCGTTGTTCCAATCTAGCCATGACTTGCCCTCATTGATAGCCTTAAGGCGAACTGCAGGAGGAGAGACCGCAAACTTGATCATGTTCGCAGTTTGGAACTCATCCAGTTTGGCCGGGAAACGCTGACCATTAGGGATGTGCAACAACTCCATGGGGTACTTGACTCCTTTCTTCGTCATCTCAACCAAAGGAAGCTTGGGATACTGGAGTGCGGTGTTGTACTTGCGCTTGAAGTACTGGGCAATCGTCACCATTTCACCTGTAGGTTTCTTGGTCTGAGGATCCCTCCATTCGATCGTCTCCTCATTGCAATTGTTGATGTCGAACCGATAGATCTTCCATTCTTTTCCTGCCAATGGATTGCCCCGGTACTTCGCATACACAATCAATCCCTTGAAGTCTTTTTCGATAGCCTTATGTCCAACGCTCGGGGACTTCTGGCCATTATCTTCTCGTTTTGGTTCCATCTGCTTGACGATTGCACTGGGGTCCGAGATCTCACGGTTCTTGGCGATGATGGCACCGATAAGGCTGGCCGGCTTCCAGAAGCAGGTATTGGCGACGTCCAGATTGATGATCAGCTTCTTGCCTTCAGCAAGCCGCATAGATTGGTAGATGCCACGCCAGACTTCGATACCACCCCCAAGATCTGATCGCTCGCCATCGCGCTTGAAGATCGAACGACGAACCGAAAGGAACTCGTCCGAAACCGACGGCCCCTCACGCAAGAGGTGATCCATGAAGTTGATGGCCTCGGCAACTGGGATACCGAACTGGATTGTGCCGTGGAGGTATTGCTGAACGACATTGATGTCAAGAGTTCGCGTCTTCTTGATATGCAGTCTGAACGTATTCTTGGCTCCTCGAGATGGTCGCTTATCCTCCGAGTCCAGATCAACCATGAGGCGGAGTCCTTCGCCATGATCGATGAGCGACCAAGCTAGACGGTTGCCATCGTAGATCATGGGAGCACCAGTCGCTTCTTTGCGAGTCTTGGAAGCCCAGACTTTGCGCTGCACAGCACGCTTCTCGCTGCCATCCCCGATGATGACGTCGTACTGGTAGACATTGACGTTTGGATACTGGGTCACAGTGTAGGCATTGACGGCAAGCTGGACAGGTTTGCCAGAGTTGTTGAAGCCCGGTCGCTTCTTGAGCTGTGTTGGAAGTGTGTACTTTTCATCGTCAGTACCCGGCGCAGAAATGTTGCGTATGTAAGGGATCAGATTGCTCGCGTGGGTAGACATGTTGATGACAACTTATGAAAGATGTAGGTGGAAGATGTAGATGGAAGATGGAGGTGGAAGATGCAGGGGGCAATGAGAGCGATTTTGGAGGGGGGAAAAGCAGGTATAAATACTTTCAGAGGCAGCAGGGACATGGTGAATGGGATTAGTGTCAAGCACATATTGGGGAATCTCAGACATAGAAAGGTGTGAGAGGATGCTTCAAGGTATGAGCTTGAAACAGGGATTGAAGTCGGGGATGTATGCTGCATCGAGCAGTACCTTCATCAACCAGGGAATGCATGTAAGACATATGTAGAGTCGGTCAAGACAACTCAGAACATGGCAAGGGCTGTGGCTTCCAATGGTGGATATTGAAGGGCAATAAATTCAATGGGGCAGAGCGGAGCAGTATCATATTTACTGCCAGCTTCAGCATGGAATGCACTTACCAATTGGTCAATGTTGTAAAACGATGCTGGCAAGTCAACGTTTCGGAGTGCGTCGGTGTATCGTGACGGTTCATCTCGAGCAGGGTCACCTTGCGTCACCGGCACTGAAGGACCTGCGGCCTGGGCCGGTGGACCTCCAGATTGGCTGCTGCGACGACTGCCAGCTTGGGAACCTTGAGGAGCACTTCCAGAACCGTGTGGAGGGCCGACAGAAGGATTGGAAGGTCCTCGACTCTGAGAGCCAATACCTGATCCAGTGCCTCTTGATGCAGGGCCATCGAAGCCACCGCCCGGAGCCTGGAGTCTGTCACCACGACGAGATGACGTCTCGGACGCTTGACCTCTAGTCGCACGGCCTGCGCCACGACGACGTGCGGCACCAGACATCTTGTGTCAGAGGGAAGACTGAGAAGACGGGCACGAGTTAGTACAAGATCCAGAAGGAGGAAAGATGGGCAATTGGCAGACAATTTGAAGACAGAGATGACGAGAGATCGGTAGAAATGGAACTGCAGTGAGAGAGATGTGCAAAACTTGAAGCTTGGGAGTAGGCACTGCAGAATTGCGTTCAGGTAAGGTTGATTGGGAAGAAGGAGCGGATACCAATACAACAGGCACTGCAGGAGGCTGGAGCCTGCGTCAGGGAACTCCTCTGGCGGATAGTGAGTGGGGCAAGAGTAAGGATATGAGAGAGGTTTGAAGCAAGAGGAAGAAGGTGCAGGCAGAGGAAGACAGAAAGGGCGTTGTGTAGTGTTGTTTGTTTGGGGAGTGAAGCAGTTGAGGCGAGTTGCGCAGGGCAGAATGCGCAGACAGGTGCGGGTTGAAGTGCGGATTCAAACTGCGCAGAGAGAATCTTGATCCTCCGCTGAACTGGCCACCAAAATAAAGATCAACTTACCTTGCCGGCTGACAAGTTGATGGGGAATCTGCAGTTAAATGAATCAGGCTGAACGGAGCAAGGCCCAAGAGGATGGAGGCACCACAAAGGTGTCCACAAAGCCTCTCGAGGAGGGGCAGGAAGTTGATCCTGGCTGTTGAGAGCAGGACCATCCAGCAGCAAGAGAGAGACGAGGAGAGAGCGAATTGTTGAAGAGAAAGAAGGGTGGAAGGAGAGAAGAGAGGAAAGGAGAAGAGGGTGTTGTTTGGTAGAGAAGAAGGGGATATTTGTAGTCGTTGGTGTTGGCGCTGCCAGTGACAGGCAGCGTCACGTGTCACGATTTTGTATGCGTTGACAGCGTGATAATGAATGCGTGAGGCGTGTGTGATCCTGCTTTACTGCTACAAGTGATCTTTCAGGTGAAGTTTGCGTGATGTTTGTCTGTCTGATGTGTTATTCAACTCAAACGACACTGGCATGTGCGTTTCTGGCGCAGATCAAAGAAATCTCTGAGAGACCGCTGAGACTGGTGAGAACTACCGTCTAGGTGCAGAGTACTGGTCCTTCTCCCACTCTCTGATCTCTACCTGGCCCATGTTTGCCAGTGGATCTATTCTAAGCATATCAACCGGCCTGGACAAAGAGCCAAGTGGCACGGCGGCTACACTGCCATGCTTCCGAGCTGACTCCAGCGTCGTTGTCCCGCTGCAGCGAAAGCAGCTAAAGGGCGGTCTACAAAGCCACGATTGGGCGGACAGCGGCCACATGCAGAGGCGACCAGGATACCTGGCTGGAATTATTACAATGAGGGGAATGCAACAGCCTCCGACAAGCCACCAGTCTCAGTGTCATGGTGTTGGAATCTGGCCCAGCAACGTTCTTCGCAAAGGTGGTGTTCGAGCTTTAGCTGCGATCTTGAGGAACCTGCGAAACCAGGCCACTAGGCGTCAAGTCCAGCTCTCAGCTACTAACAGATGCTTCTGTCAGATGTTTCCTTGCTTGTTGACTTTACAGGGCACCGTTAAAACCAACGGCATGATGAATAAGAAATGGTATGCTCGAGATTTGGGACTGAAATCGACCACTGGATATCGAATTCCCACCAAACACATCAGGTCATGGTAACAGCTACACAAGATCTGCACGACGATGTTATTGAATACATAGGTACGGTTCGGCACGAGACTGTGGATTACTGAAGGTTGTTGGCCGGTACCATATATTCCAAAAGTCTATAACTTGCTGCAGGGGACCACTTTCTCACCCAGCCGACCGGTACAAGGGCGGGATCTACCAAACAAACCTACAGCGGACGACGAACGGTATCTATTCGGCTTCGATTTCCCATTCAACGTGTTCCCAAACTCATCACCAAAGTGAAAGTCAGACCGTGGCTCTGACTGATTTAGTCGGCAAGGAAGGGAGGAAAGACCCGAAAGAACAACGTTCTGCTAAATAAGAAAACACATTGCAGATGGCTCGAGGCAGTTGTCAGAAGCGGCCGTATCAGAAGGATGCGACTATGACATACAACACCGATCTGCCGACATTACCATTCCACTTGCTCTCGCGTGACAGCAGAGTACCCGGCATCATTATGGCTAGACAAATTCAGTGACAAACACCCGACGTTCTCAGGTGCCATACCGCATTTCATCCTTCAAAAACGGTCATACAGGCGGCATCGTCGCCGCTGCCCTATCACCGAGGGACTGCGGGAACTGGCGGTGCGATCGGCCAATATGCCCACCGTCAGAAGGCCATGCCTCTTGAGTGCGAGAAGTGAGTAACGTTTTCCCAGGCCAACTGCTGCATCGTGCATTTTCTCGGAAGACTGCATGAATGCACACGACCAACTGCGCAGATGACACAAGCAAACCGCACGTACACTGCGAGCACCTACCTAGCTTTCCCTCCCGATTTCTGGAATCGCGTTCGAAACGAGCCGTCCGAGCAAAGACCAGAATGGTTATGTCACACATACGATGGCAACACCTTGGCAACGGAGTATGATATACCTTTGGGTGTACGGGATTGGAAAACCCCAGTAATGCTTTAGAACCACTCTCGAATCTGTGATCACATGCACAAATGGGCAAGGAATTGGACAGGACCCGGGCGGTCTGAAATCAACGGACAGGAAGAGGGACACTGCCAACGGCAGAGAGATTCACAAAGAATGATCAGAACAGAAGAGAAAAGGGAAGGAAGTGTGACATATCAACATGGCACTCCTGCAAAATTGTTCAAATAAATCCAAACTCCGTACCATAGAGTATCCCTGTAACACATATTCGAGCATCCGTCGGACATCAATGTGGTATGTCAAGGACCTTGGAATTCGACCACCAAACCACCTCCTGGAGCCAGCTCGGCCAGCCTCTAACCCCAGCCGCGAGTCCAAGGCGGGCCGGAATGATCAACTGGCCGCTCTCGCCTTTGAGGACTTGTGAAACCACCGCTTCAGCCACCGTCTCCGGTTCCAGGGTAAACTCTTTCCACTTTCCAGCGTTCAACAGAGGTTGGAGAAGTGGCGTTCTGATCCACCACGGATGGACACACCTGCAAACTCATCAGTGCATGTTCGTGTGAAATTCTGGAAGAAGTGACAATAAACTCACGTAGTTCGAACTTTGTTCGCCCCATACCTGCTCTTCAATTCCTGAGCCAAACCTTCGTGAAGAGCCAACGCTGCCACTTTCGTCGCGGAGTAGCTGACATTCCCCGAGATCGTCACGAAACTGGCCATGCTTGCAATCGTCACCACATGGCCGTGATTGCGAGCGATCATATGCGGGAGGAATTCCTTGATCAGCGCGAAATGCGAAACAACATTCACTTGGAATGTCTGCTGCAGGACTTCGTGCGATTCCTCGAGAATCGTTTTCCAGGGCCCAACCCCGGCATTATTGATCAAGACCGTCGGGTCGCCCACTTCTTCACGGATCCTGCGCCCGACCTCTTGGACTTCCTTGGGCGAAGTCACGTCCAGCTTGTAGAAGAAGATGTTGGCGCGAGCAGGCATTTGCGGAGGGCTCAGGTCGAGAATGACCACTTTGATGCCACGGTCGGCCAGAAGCCGCACCATCTCCTTTCCGATCCCACTACTACCGCCGGTGATGGCCACGATCTCCTTTCGCCAGTCCCATGTCCTATCAGTCACGAAATTGTTGACGGCCTTACGACTGAGCCATCTGTTCAGTCTGTACACGAGTCCGGCGGCCAATAGAACCTTGAGCGCTAGCTTGAATCTCGGCAGTGCTACTGTGCTTCTGGTAAATATTGACAGGTATTTCTGCGTTTCTTCGGGCTTCTTCAGGCTCGCCAGGAGAAGACCTGCGGTAACCAGTGGTTGCAATAGTATACCTTGAACTGGTCGGAAGAGGTATTCGAGCGTGATGCCCTCCCGGGGAGGAGCGAAGACCGACATTTTTGAGCAAGAACAAGAGCAAGGTGATTATTTGAAAGAGAGGGAGGATAACAACGGAGAATATGAGCTTTGGGGCCTATCCTAAGGACAGTACAACCTTTAAGTATCCCTAGACTCTGGCCTGCTTTAGTGTCGAGCAGTCGAAGCCAGGCAGAAGTACTAGTCGTTCAGCAGTATCACCACCAACAGTCAATTCGAGACCTAGGAGGGAGTCTAACATACGACACACCCAGCCAGAATACGACCAGCCTGTCTTAAATCTGGGGGTTGTCACCATTTCCCCAGACTTGTAGGTGATACAGTACCTCGGTCTGGGGACGGTGCCAATGATCGACCGGGGCTGGGTACGAAATACGAGGAGGAAGTGCAGCCTAGGTAACTGCGGCTATCGTAGCATGACAGGGGTGTCGTAAGGTTTGTTTGAGCTGGCGTATCACACCTGCGCTGGGATGTTCAAGTTGCTTTCATCGAGATACTTTAGACAAGTTGTGTAATATATTTGGATTGCTCGAACAGAGTTGTCTAGCGAACGAGGTTTCTGGTACGCGTAGCATGTGGTGGTAACCCTCTTACGGCCGATACGGAGCATGCACCCTCCACTGCCTTGGACGCGGAATCAGGCTGAAATCTCGAAATACACTAGTCGATTTCAGGACAAGCGGTTTCTGCCCGTGACTCGCGGCGAAACGCAGCCAAACGGCGTCAAAGAGGCTGCGCTGCGGAACTGCGACACTCAGCTTCTGGTTGACGCCGCTCATTCTGCAGAGCTTGGTAGAGCGTGCCTTATCCTGTTATCCTGAGCTACCTCGTGACGATAGCATCTTCACCGGCCGAGGGATCTGGAGCGGACGCCATGGGGCGGACGATCGATTCCGACGTGCACGCGGCGTTTGTCGAGTTCAAGGCCAAAGGTAAGTTGGTTGTATTGTCATCGCCAGTACTGTACAGTCTGCGTCCGCGTCCATACTAGTATTGACTGTACATGGTATTTACCATTTACACAGACTAACTGCTCCACCATGATATAGAGGACGACAAGTGTATGTCGGTGCAATGTATCTATTGTCAACAGATCCGAGCAAAGAACACGTCGCGCCAGAAGCAACACCTGCTCGAATGTCCTGGCCTGCAGAACCATCCCAATGCCCCTCGACCCTCGCAATCCTCCGCCGCCGGCGACGGCAGTGTCACTGGCATCGTTGGCGCGCCCAACGGCTTTGGCACTCCATCCAACACCTTACAACATAACGCAAATGGTGCTGGTGCTCCCATCACAAATGGCATTGCTGCCGCCTCACATACCACGCCCATGCAGGGCATTGGGACCGGCCCCTCGCAGGCGGCACAATCAGTAACAAGTACTCCAGTCCAACAACGGTCTACTCCCAAACCACACAAGACGCCCAAGACTACTCCGGGCTCAAACCTCCCGGCACCACCTCTGGACGATGTGCATGCAGCGTTCGTCGAGTTCCGTGCCAAAGAGGAGGACAAGTGTCTATCAGTCCAATGTATCTACTGCAACCAGATCAGGGCCAAGAACACGTCGCGACAACGGCAGCATCTTATGGAATGCGCCACCTACCAAAATGTCATGAAGGAGTCAATCCCGGCAAATAATCTTCTCCATCGGTTCGACGAGGGTGAGATTGCCCGGTCTCTGCAATTGCCCACTCCGACTCTGGAACTCGATTTCCGCATCAGCATCAAGCTCAACCCCAAGATTCAAGTCGGTGCTGGCTTGTACGGTCATCGTGACTGGGTTAGTATTGTCGGTGGACAATGGGCAGGCAGATGGGGCAAGGGAATCATTATTGTCAGTCACCCTCATACTCCTTGTGCTCATGATGAAAAGTCCCATGCTAACCTTTCCTGTATAGCCCGGTGGACAAGACAAGCAACTAGTAATCAAAGACCTCGCCACTCGCATCGATGCCGACTATCTGCTGCAAACCAATGACGATCCGCCGGCCTTCATCAAAGCAAAGTCCAGGGGATGGCGCACGGGCCCTAAGGATGTCCTTGAGCGTCTCAACGATGCCTCTGTCGCAGACACTCTGCCCGCGAACCAATATAAGTTTCGGATTTCTGTCGAGTTGGAAACGGGAGACGAGAGATATGCCTTTCTCAACACTTGCTTGTGGATGGGAAGCGGATGTCGTAGAGCCAGCGAGAGTGAGTTTTCATCCATTACTAGGAGCCTCGAATCAAGTCTTGGTCTGTCTACTAATGCTTCATGTTTAGTCATCTACGATGCATATCGAGTCGGCTAAGTTTTGTTGTCTTTCGTGTGGTCCATGTCAACGTTGGAAAAGGACCGACATTGGTTTTCAACTGAACGAACAAGAGAAGACGGCACGATGTTTCATATGATTCACGAGCAGCGTATCCCGGACAGGATACCAGCGGACCGTTTGTTGCTCTCTGCTGTTGCTCTTTGTTTTTTCGTGTTTTTCTTCCAGGGGTTCAACAGCTATCATGGAAGTGTGGATGATCAGGATACCCACTACATCGTTGGGTCGACAGTTCCAAAGCTCTGCTTGTTGTCCGACTGGTTGTCTGATTGATTAGGTATGATGATGACACAAATGACGATTGTCTGCTGTCTGTGAGGCAGCTAAGCTGTGCGTGGAGGGATAAGTGGATGGGTCCGGCGAGGGGTGGGCGTTCGAAGAAGGAAAGAAGAAGCTTCATGTCATGGCTCTACGTGTTATACTCTTTTCTTATTTTTTTTTTCTTCCAGAGTCCAGGACGGGTGATCGGATATGGTTGTTTTGGAGTCTCTCAATTTTCTTGTTCATTTTCAGCGCTGCCTCGAGTGCGCACGCATGTGGCGGGAAGAAACAGGACCGTTGATGTCGATTGATTGATTGATTGATTGATTGATTGATTGATTGATTGATTGATTGATTGATTGATTGATTGATTGATTGATTGATTGATTGATTGATTTGCCGCACTAGCAACTTAATGCATGATGGTGTGCTCATGCAATGAGATGCAGCCTTTCCCATCGTACTACCTACTTAGGCAGGTTTCCCAAGGTCACTCAAACCAATATAATATTGGTTGCAACGAGATGACACTGTTAGTACTACGATCAGGTAGTTGAGTTTAACTATACAACTGTGCATAGCTACCACTGCAGGTACCGTGCGTTCAAGTTGCCCACTGCAGCGAAGAGATTAGATCTTGGTATATATTTTCGGGTCTAGGTTGGTTGCCCAACCTCTAGTGATTCTAGGTAAAAGTCACGTCTATCTCGAGCCAGACCGTTTCCTCTGTTTCGCAGTACTGCTACTTCCCAGCGTATTGCCAGTAGAACGGGCGCCACCACCACCACCACCACCATCTTCGTCTGCGTCGTCATCGTCATCGTCCTCCTCCCCTCGTTTAGATCGATTTCCACCAAGGTGCTCTTGCTCTTCGCCTTCCAGACTCCAATCAGTCTCGAGCGAAAGGTCAGGTTGACCCTCGAGATAGCGCCACAACTGCCAGATTTCCCGGACGAGGTGTCTTGCTGGACCCGGGCTAGGGCGTACGAGAACGAGGTAGTCGTTGGAGTCGGTGCCACTATTCTTCTCTCGTTTAGATTCTGGGGAACGATGATGATGTAAAGCATTGCTGAGGGCACGCAGAGCCTCGTCTGTCTCTGTGCCTGTAGACGAATCGCCAAGGAGTAGTTGAGTCAAAGGAAACACGGGGAAGCGATAGACATTGTCGACGGTGAGCATTGGTGGAATGAGCGGGCTGGACGGCAGTGTCGCCAGTGGTGGAAGCAAAGACGACCTGGTTTTGTTTCTTGTCTTGCGGGTGGTATTATTATTGTCTGCTGCTCGGGAATCTGCTGGGGACGAGTTCGAGCTAAGCAGGGAAGATGTGTCGCTTTCGCCGATGTGTAAGAAGATGCTTCCTGGTGGAATGGTCTGGGGACCGAGTAGGAATCCTTTACCCGACATTGCTATCGCTGGTTGTTGTTGTTGTTGGGGTCCTTTTGGACTTTCCCCTCCACCTTCTGACATAGAGTCTGACAATGTCGGAAATAATTCGCGGATATCCTCGCTCCTGAGGTTCCCGTCGGCAGGAATAGGTAGTTGTGCGATTCGACGGCTCGTGGCTGCTGTGCTGCATGACTCTGCCAGGGCAGTGAGACACAGCGACACACGTTTGCGCATGATCCGGGCCAGCCGGACGTGTATGTCTGCTTGCCACTGCAGCTCTTTCAGGTTGATCGGGAGGCCGTACAACTCTTTAGGGTCAGAGTCGTTTGAGATACCCATGGCGGAATTGACCTCGCTTTTATGGCGGATGTAATGCTGGGCGGCCATGAGTGGCTCTTTAGACTCGAAAGGAATGAGCTTTTGAACTTCGTTGATCTTTGTGGTCCGTTTCTGCGGATTGTTCTTGTGGCCTTTGGTCAAGTTGAGCGTCATAAGACGGAACAGGCTAACGTTACTGATTATGCGAAGCAACACATTCGATTTTCGTCCCGGGGCTGACGGTGATGGATGTGCGTGTGATTTGTCCTGGTCAGTGCAAGGCAACTCAAGCGCACTATTATTATCCTCGTTCGAGGAGTTGCTGGAGGTGGTTGTTTCCATCTCCCTTTCTCGCCTTTCTCTAGCAGCTCGCTTGTCGTCCCGAACACGCCTCCAATCGTCCTTGTATAGCTCACGGGCCATCTGCTCTTGAAGTGTGTCCAAATCGGCCAGCTTCTCAGGTAGAAGATAAGTCTTGCCGTCGACCGGACTCTTCACGTAATCAAAGTCAATCATGAAATCTGCAGGTAACCTCGCACCACTACCATTGCAGAACCGTAAAGGACTTGCCAGCATCTCTGCGAACGGATTGTTTTTTAATGGACCCAGTTCTTTATATGTGGCTCGCTGTTTCTGTATACCGCGTCTTCTTGCTGCCTTCTCCACCTGTTTCTGGATGGGGGATTCGGGTATGATGGACTCTGTGTCGTCCTCCCGTACGGGTCCATCGGGTTGCGCTTTATACTTTACTTTTTCAGTGAAAGCCTTCAGCTCCGGCATCAAATCCTTCAGTCTCTGTAGTCCTTCTTGGCTATATGGGTTAAAGGATCTCCGGCGGCTGGAAGCCTTGCGCGGACGCGGTTTGGTCGCATTTTCATTTTCAGATGCCGGCTCATGCTGCACAGATGGGGTCTCGGTTTCCGATGTTCGCGAGACGCCGAAAGGTTTGAATGAGATGTGCTGCCGACGGTCATTCCTGGCCCACACTCCAGAGCGAGGCGCTAGTGTACATTGCGGCTGCTGAGGTTCAAGGAAACTGGAAAGGTACAAAGTCTGAAAGACTTGAAGGCGCCATGTTGCGTATGAGACATGCCTGTAAGGGCATTGTAAGCTCATACCTCGCACAGGCGCTTGGAAGGGTGTCCAGTGTACGATTGTAGACTTGTCTGCCCGACAAACACCGCATGCATTGGATTCAACTTCGAGTTTAGGAGTGGTTCCTACAAGCTAGCCTTGGCAAGGCTGCGATCCCGCAAGGCTATAAGGCTGAAACCGCTCCGCGGGACAAGGCTGCCACGTGTAGGCATGCTTCCTGTCCGTAGCTCCACCTCCGGAACACGCGGGATCCATGGTACTATTCGTGATTAATCGACCGGTATCTTCAAGGTCTTAGTAATGGCGCAACAAGACTGTTTTCGAGAGCAATGCTTCAAGTAAATAGTTAGAGAGTCGGAGGTGCTGGAAGCTGCCCGCGCAAGACGGAGCAACTCATGTTCCGGCCCGAGGTGTCGCAAAAAAATAATAGTATACAACGTACAACGCCGCATTGTATAGCTGCTGCTCACAAGCTCAACCAAATTGCTTATTCTACACTCTCCTGGGCCAGGATTCATCCCCACCACATTTAAATCTACTGCCCAACTTCTATCCCTCATATCCCAACACAATGGCAACCAGTACCTACCTCGGCCTAACATCCCCATCAACATCCTCCCCCTTCGCAGCGCCAGCGGCCTTCCTGGCCTGGAACTGGATCTACGCCTACTGCGTATTGTCCAGCCGAACACTAAAACAGATCCGGGGCATCGACCACAACGGCAACCCGCGCCAGGATCTCAACAAATACGCCGACGCGGCGGTGCGCGAGGGCAAATTGACCCGGGCCCAGTTGGAGCAGATTCAACGTCTGGAAGGTGCCAGTGCGAATTCGATTGAGGGATATACGTTTTTCGTGGCTTCCGGTAGGTCTTCAGCTTAGCTTTCTCAATACGTTCGAGGAGTCGAGTCCAGTTTGCATAATGAATGCATGTACCTTTTACCCTTTAGCCATGGAGACTCTCACGTGCACGCTGCAGCTGAGTCCGAGGGTTGAAACACTCTGTCCTGATCAGACCACCGCAACAATGTCAAGTTTAGAGCTGACTACATGCCGTGCACTACTCCAACAGTCCTCTTTGCCCTCGTCGCAGGTGTCCCGAGATCGACTTTGAATGCCGCCTGCACCACATACACCATTGCCCGCCTGGTCTACGGTGCGGTCTACGTTTTCATCCCCGACGATCTATATAGTCAGTTGCGCGGATTGGCCTGGTGGACGGGGAATGTTAGTTGTTTCTATTTGCTTTGGAAGGGTGCTCGGTCCTCGGCGCTTCCAATTGCATGATTGGAAGGTACCGGAGCAAAAGCACTGCGCGAGTTGTCCCGTGTAATCAGCACTGCTGCTGTTGGGTTGGAGGACTCATGAACTTGAATGGGGTCGCAGGCGGAGTTAAATGTGCAGGTAGTTGTAACAATAAGCTGTTATGGGCTCTCATACGTTTCTTTCCAAGATCTCGATCGAAGCACTAGCTGTCCGAGATATGCGGTGATGTGTGTTTCAGTGTGCGTGGATGGGACGGTATCTTCGACCTACCAGTAAATACTACTGTGTAGTATGGGTTTGGTCTTTACGTCCCAGTACAAGTACCTGTAGCAGAGAGATCTGGACAAAGTCGTGAAAAACAGTCTGCTGCGCTCTTACAGAGTCGAACGTCGCAGAAACAACATTCTGAGAAAATGAGAAAATAAAGGGCTTATTGTTTGCAATGTGGTGGTATTATGGACTGGCTAAGCCAGCAAGAGTCTATTAAATGTACAGGAGAAAGCCAGCAACGTGAACCTGACGACACCACCGCTGTCAAACTTGGTACCCATGCAGTGTATGTCGCGCCACGAGACACGCAAGCACGAGGTCCAGCACGGTCGAGAGAACTGTGCAGTCCGATTGTTGCTGGCGGGAATTAAATCGTTGAATCTTTTTGTCTTTTTCTTGTAAAGTAGCCGCCATCATCGTTGACGACGTTTGGCGTAGAAGGACCTTGACCTGGCCTTTTGAAATTCCCCAGACCATTTTGGAGTTCTTGATGGCTTGTTTGGTACCCAGATCTCCCAGTCTTTCTTCTTTCGCCATGGATATTTGTCTGTTTCTTGTTTTGTTTTCCTTTAAGCCCATTTACCCAGCAGGGCCATGAGACCGGCGCCCAACAAGACATTGACGACCATGAAGATCAGTCTCTTGTTATCCTTTGTGCGGAGCGGGTTGAACAAGAAGTCACGGGCCAACAGCTCGACCAAACCAGTGTAGATCAAGATACCGGCGGAGAGGGCATCAAGGACACCAGAGACGACGTTGGCAGTGTACGAGTTGGGGTTGTAGGTGGTGCGGACACCGAGGCCGATGGCGATGGCGATTGGAGTGGTCAAACCGTAAGCGGCGCACAGCAGCCAAGGCAGCCAACTACCGGGGGCGAAAGGAATAGAAGACATTCTGGCGCCGATACCGAGACCCTCAAAGGATTGATGGAAGACCAAGACAGGGTACAGAGTGCTGAACTCGTCACCCACGACACCCAAGTTGAGACCGATAACAACAGAGTGGAAGATGACGCCGAACTCGAGGATGAGGAAGGCGGCGATCTGCTGACGGAACGAAGACTTGCGGGCTTCAGAGTCGAGTTCATCTTCAGACCAGTCCTCCTTGAACTTCTTCTCGTACGCGGCCGCCTGGGCGACGGTAGGGACGCTGACTGAGCCGTTGCGGTGCTCGTGCGGCTGGTTGCCGTTGTGCTCGAGACGGGTCTCGGCCAGATTGGCGGCGCGGGCCTGTTGGGCAGGAGTCGGGTTGGCCAGGTCAATGTCGGGCTGACCAGTGACAGCGCCCTGGATGTCGGCCTCGCTCGCAATGCCATATTTAACCTCGACGAAGCGCTCGGCGCCAAAGTCCATGAGGAAAATCAACATGACTGACGCCAAAACAATCGCCGGACACCACGCGTAGTCGGCCCATGCGCCCGTCATGCCCACGCAGCTCGCGGGGCCGATCTCGTCGTACGCCGGATCCAGCAGATGGATAAACGCCGTCGCCACAATCACCCCGGACCCAAAGTATCGTGCAAACAGATACACATACAGCGGGATGTGGAGGCGGGGAAATCGTTTGGCTATGACAGGGAAGAAGGTCGCGGCCGACGACACAATCAAGATCACAAACAGCGCAGAGATACGTGCTCCCATGTGTCCGTTGTAGTCGTTGCCGTTCTCGGCCATGGCGCAGATGACATCGCGCGGGTCCGCGGTGGTGAGGTCGACATTGCTGGCGTTGAAGGTCTGCGGACCAAAGTCTGATCCGGAGTCGGACATGCTGGAGGTAGTAGGTAGCAAGTAGTGTGATAGAGAAGGTAGGACAAACAGTAGTGAGTGACCGAGTCTGTTGTTCAAGCCTGCGCCGAGCAAAAACAAGAACAACCAAGCCTTTTACCAAGAAGTTCCTTCAGATCCAGAGCGGGATGATTGCACGAGAACTGGAATATGTACCTTTTTGCGCCCGCGCAGAATTTGCTGTCATCTAGCTAATGCCATGAGAAACTTAATCAGCCCATGGGCCACAGCCATGGGCCATGCGCCATGCGAGCCACTCTTCACTCAGGCCCCGGCCCAGCGCTGCGCATTGGCTCGGTCACAGCGACGAAAACCACCCCCCAGTCGATCCGTGGCCGGGGTCACCGGTGAATGTGAAAAGCAGAAAGTGAGGACCTTAAAACTCCAATCCGCAGACGAGGACCTTGAGCCCCACTTGTCGTCCTAATGCGGCAACTTCTCCTTTTTCCTCGCTTCTGATGGGCCAGCCTCGTCCCCTAGCTCCAACCTAGGGATGCCCTCGCTCGCTCGTCCCTGCGCCGAGGCCGTCGCGAGGACCACCCTCTTTCATCACTTGCATGTCATCGATTGTTGTGATCATGATCATACCTAGCTGTGACTATCATCGCCGTCCTGGCCTGCTCGTAGAAAATGTCAGAAATATCGTATGGTTTCCACCCTCGTACCACAGTACAACGAGCCGAAGCTCAGCAGACGCAAACTGTATGGTGAAATTTGCTTTAATCGTCGTTCTGCGGTTGTAATAGTCTCCTCTTGAATGGCTCCAGGGTCCAGATATGGATGTCAATGTCATCAAATAAATTGTGGTCCGCATGGCCCAGCCCCATATAAACTGCCGACCTTACGCTGCACATGGAAACTCGGGTGCGGTTACATCGAGGACTACAACAACTGTACAAGTCGTATGTTGTTCGAAAAAATGATACGTCCAACTCGTCCCAGTGTCACGTTCCGGCTATTCTTTCAATTGATGTCAACCCAGACGATCTCATTATCCCATTTATCGGGTGGGATCCTAATCCAGCATTGGCTTTGAAATCTTCGTCGGGTTGCTTCTGGTTATTTAACCGACATATTACTCCATCCTTTCACGGACTGGGCTTCCAGAAACCGTTTTCCTTCTCCGTTGATGGAGTGTACCGCTGTCCACAGTATGGTTCCATCTACAATAATGTTGTACAAATTTTCTTTTTCTGTTTGAGGACCTCTATGAAAAAGAAAAAGGATCCGTCTCAAGCCACATCCCACCCACCTCGGCGACTACCGCAGCGTACATACAGTAGCGTGGGCGGTTGCCAGGGTGGACAACTAAGGTACAGCTAAGCGAGTGGAACTATACGATGGACCAGGGAGCGGATAATGCGGCACCTTTTGCGTCAAGGGCGCGTGGGAGAACACTTAGTAACGTCAATGGTGGACGATCCTCTATTATTGCAGCCAGCCTTGCAGTCTTGGTTTGGTCGAATCCGTTGTATGTCAGTGTCAATCATTGCAGTCATATCTATCAATGGTACAGAACAACCGATGATTCTGGATCGATCAGTTACCGGATGGACATCACTGTGATCACTTCTATTACCTGGTAGGCAGGACATCAGACTGAGTCTGTGATAACTCTCAATAATGAACAACGCAGTTGATATCGAGGGCGGCACAACTTGGTCGCCATGCGATGACATGCAATTCGAACGACTCTGAGTTCTTCTAGCAGGCCAGCTTCTCTGTCATGGAAGAGTCGTCTGAGTACTGAAGAAGACAATCTCTATATCAGACCTTGGTGGACAACTTGAATGTGGGCTCACCTCTTCGAGGCAGACAGATTACTCCGACGTGGAAGAGCAATCTTAAACGAATAGCTTCTATTAGGCGCTCGATACATCCCCATCGCCGTTTCAAGTACTCGTCCGGCTACTTGGGTCTCTCTTCGGTCCTCACCTGTGTCAACTACGGCCAGGCCGATACGATAGCACGCGACACTGGCACAAACCGCTAGAGGATGTGGACTGCTTGTTGCAATTTCAGTTAGCAACCTCATCAGACCATAAGCGAGCGGCAGACGTGGACCGGCGAGATCTTATCCTGTGGGCAAGTTCCGTCGGAGCTCAACCAGAAAAGAAGCAGGAGAATAATAGAAGAGGAAAAAGAATCAAGTATTGTACCCATGATCCATCTCTATTCCCACTATTACCATTACTATTACTGTCCTCTGACCACTGGCACTGTACATCCCAAAAAATAACACACCTATGTAGATACATCTGATCGACTCTACTATTGACAACCCTTCACAAACCATTGACGGACTGACAAAAAAACAAAGCAAATTGCTCGCTTCCCTTCCCTTCCCTTCACATTCACGGTATCCCACTCTTCGTCCCTTTGGCTGCTTTAGCCGCAGCAGTCGTACTCCTCGTGATTCTTCCTTTGGGTGCTGTTGCTGCTGCTGTCGTTGTATTATTCCCCTTCCCAATTCCGTTCCCCTTCTTACCATCAACGATAGGCACATTCTTATCATTCATCGCCCACTGCGGCGCAATCTTCTGATCAACCGCCATTTTCAACGTGACATGGTCGGGTTGTGCACCAATCCCTTCTCTCCAGTATCGACAAGATCCATACCCACATTTACACCCATAATCAAACGCCGTGAAATAGGCATCGCCATAGTCAATGGTCAATTCTTCACCATAATCGATCCGCCGGATTGCTTTCACGAGCACGACGCGCCGGTGACCGAGGTTGACGGTCTCGAAACGCGTATTCGGTCGGCACGAGTGGTTAATGTAGCGGGTCCAATTGCCGCGGACGGCGGAATCGATAACGAAAGCTGGACGGGAGGACTGTCCTCTTTTCCCTCCCATCTTTCCTCCCAACTTGTTGCCTCCTCCTGACAACGGACTCGCAGCAGGTGCTTTTGTAGCCTTTGAAACTCGATTCCCAGTCTTTGCACCTTTCGCACCTTTTGCGCCAGTGGCCCTGGTTGTTCTCCTCCTTTTCGCAGGACTATTCCCTCCATCACTCGCGGCGGTATCACTCGCTTTCACAATCTCCACTTCCAACATATACGAGTGTCCCGCACTCCCACCATACCGCGCTATAATTGCCTGCCCGAGACCATTCTTCTTCGTTGTGTCGCGTTTAACAGGATATATCTCGCCAATATATTCCCCGAGGAACTGTTTGTCACGTATATCCTGTAAAGCGCGCACACCTGTCCCCGTCCGTTCAGTCGTCATAAGCTCAACAAGCACGGAATCCGCATACCCTGCTCTGCTGCAAAGATCGGTGAACGAACAGTCGCACCCAGAAGATGAAACAAGAGAATATTCACTCCCACATACTTCGCAGTGATTGTCTTTATACCCGCAGAACCGGGGGTCGCCATCGGCTTCAGCCGCAAGGTTCTTCCAGTCGTAGTTGGGCAGCAGGATCGTCTGGGAGACATTCAATTGGTGCGCGGATTGAAGGTCACCTACTTTCAACGACTGTGCTGCAATTGTTGCCGTGCCTGAGTTTCCCTGGCCATTAGCAGTGGTGAACCCAACTCTAACCAAATCACTCGTGACAGTATACTCAATCGCACACCTCACCGCTTCCTTTTTGTTGTCGAGCGGCAAAACCCAATGATACGGCGACGAGTCATCAGCATTTGGATGAACCTCTTTGAGATCAACGTTAGCATTGATGCCCAAATTGGACGCGGTGATGCCATCGGGTTTGAAATCAAAGTCGCGCAAAACTGACTTCAAAAAAACGCCCAGGTCGGCGTCGGAGGCGGCCAGCGCTCTCTGCCATTCCAGGCCGCGCGTTCGGGCGAATAGTTCCAAACTGGATGAAACTGCCGGCACCTTGATTCGATCGACTATGTTTTTCCATGTCGGATTCTTCAGATTGGAGTCGGCCAAAGCAGCTCGAAATGATGAAGAGTGGGAGCAGATGCTGAGAAGTAAAAGAGTTGGGAAGGATTGCAATCGGTCTTTCAATGTGGATGTGGTGGATGGTGGACTCACCTTGATGATGTCCATTGCGTCCTGGTACACGCGGCCCACGCGCCGAGTACTAGTGGACTTGAACTTGTCTAGGGCCTCGAGGACATCGTCCCGCTTCTTCTTGGGCAATAGCTTTAGAAAGCGAACGGTCCTGGCTTTGCGGAGGAGGGCGTGGATTTCGTCCCGGTCAGCAGAGGCGATTGGGTTGATTGCTGCGTCGTGGATCTCGGCGTAGATACGAATCATCAAGCCGTCCAGTTCGTTCTTGGGTTTTAGGGGGCGGAGGACTTTGCGAGGACTGCCACTGCCATTGCCAGTGGTTGTGTTTGGACCGGACGGGCGTCCCGAGGGCTGCTTTGCGATCCTGTTACTGCGCCGGAGAGGAGCAGTGGCATTGACGTTGGCATTGGCGTTGGCATTGGCGTTGGCATTGGCGTTGGCATTGGCTTTTTTGGCCATTGTTGTGCTCTGGAGATTCCGATGCTTCTCTGCAAGGGGGTTTGTTCC
The DNA here is from genome assembly GCA_010883475.1 of Exophiala phaeomuriformis. Taxonomy (NCBI): domain Eukaryota; kingdom Fungi; phylum Ascomycota; class Eurotiomycetes; order Chaetothyriales; family Herpotrichiellaceae; genus Exophiala; species Exophiala phaeomuriformis. The sequence goes on along the minus strand of JAAAJI010000075.1, from coordinate 751,939 downwards.
TGGATGTTAAGGTGAGTGGTATAGAGGAGACACCATGCATGGCCACACGCCCGTCCACACGGATATGAAGCCATTTTGAAGGCCGGCGTGAGTGGCTAGAAATAGAAACAAAGACCATGATATGAATGCGCATTGTGTGGGAGCCATATATATCTTGGAGGAACAAAAGAAACAATCAAGTTGCAGCCGTTGATATATATGGACAAAGAAAGAGACGTGGTGTCGCCATGGCCAATGTCAGCGGACAAGGCTGGATAACCCCTATCGGGGTGTAGCGGAACACATCTGCGCCTTTTTATGTAGATATTGGAAGCAGAGAAGATGCACAGACCGAAAGGGATGGTGATGACCATACCTAGATGAGTCCAGTCACTGTAGAACCATTGTAGCATAACTCATTGCATCGTCCCGAAGCAGAAAACATCGGGAAAGGGTATCTCCATCGGAAATGTGTATTTATACAGTCTCAATATACCGTCTTACCTCCCAGTCGGTGACCGCTTCATCCCACAGCCGCAACTCGTGCTCACGCGTGCCACCGTAATGCTCGACGAAATCATCTCCAAAGACCTCGCGGGCGACACTCCCCTTGGCCATGAACCTTGCCGTGCTCTCTCGTAGGTTCTTGGGCAATCGCTCTCCTTTGTCTGTAACACTTCCTACCTCCTCACCCTTGCCCAGTGGGGGCAGCTTGATCTCCAACTTCTTTTCAATTCCTCTCCATCCCAGAGCGACAATCGTTGCCAGAACCAAGGACGGATTGCAATCGGCACCACATGTCCGAATCTCGAACCGCGTCGATTTGGCAGACGCTGTGGGAGGGGCAATCAGCCGAATCGATGCGGCTCGATGCTCCAGACCCCAGGACACCGTCACAGGAGCCCAAAAGTTCTCCACCAGTCGCTTGTACGAGTTCACAGTTGGCGCTATAATAGGCATGACATCCGCGAGACCATCCAACAGTCCGGCCAGGAACTGTCGACCGAGATCTGAGACATACTCGAGGTCTTTGTAAGGCGGGTTGGGGTCTTTTTCACCTCGATAAAACAAATTCTTGCCCGACTTCTTGTCCACTATGGAACAGTGCATATGGCCGCTATTTCCCGGCAAACCTTCTTTCGGCTTGGCCATGAAAGTCGGGGTGATGCCATGTTTGCTGCCCATGGCTTTGACGACATACTTGAACAGACTCGCCCTGTCGGCCATTTCGGCGACTTCGCCAAATTCCAGAGCGGCCTCGAAGACTCCCGGGCCTGATTCCGTATGCCAGCCCTCGACATTCACGCGGAACTTCTCGCATGTCTCGAAGATGCTGAAGAACCAGTCTTGATTGTGGATAGGGTCGGTCAAGGAGTAGCCGAACATTCCTTGGGTGAGGTGTGGAAGGGCATGGACTGGATTACTTTGGAGGAAAGGGGCTGTCGTGGCCGAGGAGACGTGGCTGGTCTGTACTGATGGGTCGCGAGGGGCCCGGAATGTGTAGAACTCGAACTCGGCCCCAGCCATTGCGCCGTACCCTGCCTTGTCCAGCTTCGCGACCGCCGTCCTCAGCAGACTGCGCGGACATGCACTGATGGGGTTGCCCGTGTCCGGATCGTGGAAATTGACCAGGAAGAACGGTACATCGTCTTCCCACGGTATGCGACGATAGCTGCTGAGGTCGATCTTGGCCACCAGGTCCCTGTATCCATTCTCTTTATTGCTGATCTTGAGTTCGCGGAAATAGGTCATGTCATGCATATCCCAGCCGAACACCACCGAACAGAATCCAAAGCCATCTTTGGCGACAGAGAGGAACTTCTTCTTCGAGATGAGTTTGCCGCGGAGGATGCCTGCGCGGGGTGTTAGCAGGTGTATAGACAGCCTGGAACTTGGAGTGCTTACCGTCGATGTCAATGCCTGCAAGCTTGACCTTGTTGTCCTTGGCCAGCGCAGTCTCGAGGTTTTCAAGCGACAGGCCTTCGCCCTCCTTGAGGATGCCAGCCATTGCTGTCGCCGAATGATCTGAAACAATGAACAAGCAAGCACAATGAACAAAGAGACTGCAAGGGAGGGAAGAGGAACGGCTGAATGGAGGCTATGAATATACAGTAGGATGAGCAGGACAAAGAGCGGGGAGGCAACAATCTATACTAGTAGTACAGGACAGCAGGGGCTGTGGCACATCTAGATAGACTGATGGCACGCGGGCTCATCTTTCAGCTTGCCGTGGTGATGTGATAGTGTGAGCCGCAATGTTGGAGTTGCCTGTGTTTGGTGGAGTTCGAGCTGTTGCTGATAAGCTCGAGTCGCCCGGACCCTTAAGTGCCTCCAAACCCCATGATTGTGGCTGCTCTAGCGCAATCTCCCCGGCCTAAAGCTCCCTAAACTGAGCCTAAATCCAAGAAGCGTCCCTAAGCCCGACTCAAGCGCATCAAAACCCCAGGCACCAAGCTGGAAGCTCCCCAAGCTCAGTAATAATGCAACATGCATGAAAGTAGGCACCTAAGGTAAGGCAAGGCGTTGTCTTAATGCTCTTTTCGCACCATGCGAATCTCAGTACAAGCGCTTCTGAGCAGCCTGGACTTTAGCATTCGGCTGACGGTAGCCGAAGTATATGGACAAAGCCGCCTTTGCAGTGTATCTAGGTCCCAAGGTATCCAGTCGAGGCCGATCGGCACGCCTACCTAACTTCAAATTGAGGAGTCAGGGGGCGGGTGGCATAACCGTAAGGCTGCAGCGGTCTGGCGATGTAAGATCAAGATCCGGTCTAGGATCCCGTCAAGATTCAGCCTCGCAATGACTGACACAAATATACCTGTATCAACCACAACATTGGCCTTGTATTATATCCCTGGATGCTTTCTAACGTTGTGTTCATTCGCGTAATGACATGACGAATACAGGATATCTGACAGCAATATCTGTGCGTCCTTCTCCGTCGCCCAGATCCGGCACCAGCAATCGCGGGTCCATTTCGAGTTCATGTCCCTGACTAAGACGGAGACCGACGACGGCGGGAGCGGACCACTTTTTGTGTTAGTATTGCACTCGGCGGAACCGTGCTTTGAACTACAACTACATTTTATAGCTGCCACAGGAATGCCAAACTTCTATTAATCACTACAGTGACAGACCGGAAGGAGATCGATCACGGCCAAGATCAATCTCGTGCAATCACACCTCTGTCATTGTTTTCTTACCTACCTACACCATCTTACATTCCCTCCCAAACAAAACACCCAGATCTCCCACATTTCCTGGGTACATCCAAATATCATATCAAGCCACAGACACCTACCATGGCCAGCACAATCCGACCAGGCCGCCTCGCCGGCAAAAGCGCAATCATAACCGGCGCCGCCGGCGGAATCGGGCTCGAAACAACAATCCTCTTCGCACGCGAAGGAGCATCCGTATTGATGGCCGACATATCCGAGCCCGCCCTGGCCGCCGCGCTTTCCAAAGTAAAACAACTCGTCCCCGACGCCCCCGGCCGCCTAAGCACAATCAAATGCGACGTGTCCAAAGAATCCGACGTGTCCGCCATGGTCGAGTCGCAAGACCAATACGGCGGAATCGACATCATGTTCAACAACGCGGGCATCATGCACCCGCAGGACGACGACGCCATCGGGACCCCCGAGCAGATCTGGGATCTGACCCAGAACATCAACGTCAAGGGCGTATGGTACGGCTGCAAGCACGCGGTACTAAGTATGCGACGCAACAAGAAACCGAAAGGCTCAATCATCAACACGGCCAGTTTTGTTGCGCTCATGGGCGCCGCCACCCCGCAGCTCGCGTATACTGCTTCCAAGGGCGCCGTGCTTGCCATGACGAGGGAACTGGCTATTGTGCATGCTCGCGAGAATATCCGCTTCAATTCTCTCTGTCCGGGGCCGCTGAACACGCCACTTTTGCAGGATTGGTTGGGCGATGATTTGCAGAAGCGGCATCGTCGGGAGGTTCATTTCCCCTCGGGACGGTTTGGCGAGGCTGTCGAACAGGCTCATGCGGTTGTGTTTTTGGCCAGCGATGAGAGTAGCTTTGTTAATGCTACTGAGTTCCTCGTTGATGGGGGGTTGACTAAGGCTTATGTTACGGGCGAGGGTCCGCCGGCTGCGGCACCGGTGAACAATGCTTGCTAGACTAGATCTGCTGAAATAGTGAGAGTGTGTGTCTCGAGTGGTCCTCTACGACGGCTGAGCACGTCTTCTACTACGATGGGAAAACGTAGGACGGAGTCGAGAATACTAGTTTCCCAGGACCTGTTGGTGGCCAGTCCGTGGAGTTTGCTAAGAGGTTGCAGTTGCATTTTTACGGGGTCCAGGTTGTGGAAGAATAGGTAGACAGGCTAGAGGAGAGATACTAGACGTTTCGATTGAAGTATCCATTTGAGCTGACATTCAGCCCTTTTCCTACATCAACACAGCTGGCCTCCAGCCAAATCAGAGGCAGGACCGTTTTGTCAAAGAAGGGCCGGGCCGTCTTATTTTGTCTTGTTGTCATCTCTTCCAATTCTATGCCACTGTTCTTCACCATAACCGTACACCATCGCTTTGGCTCGCTTCTGAAACCGTCAATCTCCATAGCGTCCACAGCAATCTCCATTGAGGGTGAACCGACTGCGAGATAATTAGAAGCCGGGGGCCCCATTTTTCCTCAAGTGCCTCCGTTGATGTGTACGCCGCCTGGCTCCTGGTCAGCCTCCACAGCTGGTTCCAGATTGGCTTCCTCGACGCCCGCCTCCTGTTCTGTCTCCGAAGGTGGTGCCAGAATCACTTCTTTGTACTTGCCCATCGTAACAGCCAGTATCTCTGAACCATGATCGCGGCAAAGGTCTGCAGCAACCGGGCTTATCAAAAAGGGCGACTTGGACTGGATGGCTCTAACGGTGCGTTCGAGGCAGGCATACCGGAGAGGATCTGGTGGAGCGGTGTTTTCGAGAACATAGAGAACCTGCGATGCGTTCAAGAGGTCAACCCGGAAAAACAGATCGGAGAAAATTTGCTTGCAGAGGCTCTGAACTTGGAGCCTATCACTAAGCATGTAAAGGGCGAGAACGCGATCAAGTACCAGGCCAGTCCTCGGGGAATCCCAAATCACTTTGGTGTAGAGAAACCGAACAAAGTTCCCAAACGTCGTAGGGTCCTCCTCTGGTAGTCGAATGACTCGCTCTTCCTTCTCCATGCAAGGGTGAGACAAAGCCGCCCTTGCAAACTCCGAGACCGAGGTCAAGAGGGCCTCGTGAAGCACCCATGTGGCCTTCTGTTCGGGTCCCACGATAACTTTCACCACATCTGTCATGTTACACAGATCTTCGCTCCAACCCCAAGTCCTCTCAAAAGTCGTAGCTGAATGAATGGGTTTGTATTGGCACAGTCTCTGCTCCTCATAGCTGGAGGAAGACAATGTCAGTCTGGGACGAACGGCGCCAGGTCGAGCGGGGTTCGCAAAATAAAGCTCCCATGCATTTGCAAACGCATTCCCTTGATCTGGCTCTCCATATCGCTGGCCTGGAAGGTCTGACATCTTTATGTGTGCGAAGGTGATGATATGTTGAACGAGGATGGTGTGGCTTGCCGTGATACCGCACCTTTGCTTGGGAGACGAAGATGAAAAAGCAGAATGCGATTGAGGCATCAGTAGTTTGCACTGTGAGTTCAGCAAAAATGAGGTAGCTAGCACTAGGCCGAGTAAGCAGTACCAGGGCGCCAGTGAAGACCGCAATCAATAGACTGTCTACACGAATCAGTGCCGATGCGACGAGGCCTGCCAAGTCGACGCGGCCGTGAACTGCTTCAGATCCATCTTCGGGTTTCTCTGTGCCCAGCTGGTGCACGCACTGCCTATGACCACAATGGCGAGTGAATATCGCTGATCCGGTCAAGGCAACAAGTACATTGTCTTCCTCATCAAGAGTGGAACAGACATAGTGCCGGCATACAAAGACTTTTCCTGACGCGTTAAACGCCTGAATATCCCCACGGCCATATTTGGCATCTGGACCACATTTTTCAAGTCGAGTTTGGCCGAAGAACCATTATAGATGATATCTTGCTGACCGAGCCGGGCATCTCATCACTATGCAGTACGAGCTTGTTTGGCCAGGTGAGCCACTCCGCGCTCGGGACCTGTAGTCATATTGTGTGCGTTCTTTCTTGATATATCGACCCACTGTGCAGCGCCGCAAACACTTCGATTTGGCCGGAGGAGCATATAACCTCTTGTGACGAACGCCGCGGTCATGCTGAGGCCAGGAGGCGGAACAATGAAAAATGGGCCTCACAGGTCGCAACATGCGCTGGGCTTAAGGTCTCTCAAGCCGGGAGAATGTCCTGCTGAGTATCGTGTTTCACTTCATAGTATTTATACAATCATAATTTGATAGTTCCCATTTCCACCAGATCCTTAGCAGCATTTGAGAATTTCCCTTGGGTGTCAAGCTTGGCAGGGCTCTCGCCCTCCTTAAGGTTAACTGTCATCATCCCCTCCAGAGTCATGAGCCGTCGTGTGGCAGCGAAGGGATAGTACACTGCTTTACTGATGGCTCGACCAAGTTTGGCCACAATGCTCTGTGACTGTGGCGCATCGTCATGCATAAATTCCGGTTCATCCATCTGCTGGGTAAATTTCCGATCCATCTCAAACTCATATGGGGCGATGATGTACTCTTTTGGTCGGAGAAACGGTAGCGGCCGTCGCACTTGCACAGCAAGCTTGACAATGCCGTCCTTGGATACAAGGTCAATGGACTTGATGAGTCTGGTAGGACGCAGAAAGGCAAACCCGCCCACCATGGTGAACGTTACAATGCCTGCCCGCCACGCGACCCTCACGATCCAAGGCAGATCGGAAGAGGAATCGTAGGCCCACAAATTGCTGAAAGCCAGTGCACTGGCTGTCAACAGGCAAGACGCAGTTATGATGTATGACGCAGCAAGTATTCCTGCCTGAGACGGCGGCCTATAAATTGCACGCTGACCAGCATTGTATAACTTTGTGGCGTACCACTGTTTGTTCAACTTATCCGGCGTGAGGCCTTCCGGGGCCCGTACGATCGGAGTTTCGGGTGCTTGTCGAGGCACTGGCGTTGGTTTGGCAGTAGGCGTCGTAGTGGCCCGCTTGGGCAGTCTTGAGGCTGTCGTCCTAGGAGAACTAGCATACCACCGCTGGGAGCATGAGGGTTGTATCCGCGATCGTAGCAGCGGCCGTATTGAGCGCGCCGAGAGGGAGGACATTTCGGCGATCACAGTGCCGTAAAGTCACGTAGACCGGTCTTTGACTCCAACAAAGTACCCCAAACCCCTTGATTCACCTAGAGATCGCGTGGAAAACAAGATAAAGAACGACGTAGAACAATGTACAGGACAAAATCAAGAACTCATGCGGAATACCTAGGTAGTAACTCTTGAGAAGTTGGAGGCAGTCGTTGGGACTGAATTATTTCGGAGTAGAATTGTACGCATTGTGAAACAGTCCGCAAGGAAGGTCTCCCGAGCTGATTCCCTTTCAAGTTGTTGGCCTTGACATTCCCACATGGTCCCAAAGTCCCTTATCTACATCGCCATCCACAAGTCTATAGGAATCCTTTGTTTGACTTATTGTGGGCCGATGTGGCGATGTGTTATACCCCAGACATTCTAGGGACATCCTAGGCCGCAACGATGGTGCATGACTGACTAAGAGGCCATATCATATGGAGATCGCAAGTCTTAATCAGGATGATGGTCTTCTAGCTCCTGGCAATGAGGTGTGGTCTCGGATTGTTAAGATCGAAGTCCGATTGACTTCATCCGTGCAGTGTGCGTTGCAACGCTTCAACAGACCAAAGCTCTGACGTTGGCGGGTCATTCTGCCTTGAACCCTTCGTTATCTGAGTGAAGCTCGAATCGTCAAAGATGGACGCCAGCATCCTGTACGTCCCGAGTCGATCCAACGCCAGCGCCTTGTTGAATGGCCTCCAGAAGTCGGGGCGAGACGTTTTGATTGTTCTTCTCCTCGACCACAGCAAGGAGTTTGAGGAAAAAGTCTTGCCGCAGCACTTGCATTAGAAGATCCCTAGAGTCGATCATGTGTGATTCGGCGTAGCGCAAGATGCCACCAAAAGGCTGGTTGTCAGCGTTTCCTTGTAGATATCGGGTCTCAACAGCAGGTATAGTCGAGGTTGTGATGGCCTGCCAGTCAAACGGCGCAAGCCTTGCGATAAAATCGAACAGCCTAGCTTGTGAGATGGTGACGAGCTGTGTGCCCTTCTTGGTTTTGACGTCACGCTTAGAGTTGACGAGCGAAGTCCATACAAACAAGATGTCGTAGACTTCGGGGTCATGGAAAACACGGCGCCACAAGAGGCCCTGTCCTTGAGCCTCCTGGAAAGCACTCTCGCCGGTTCCGACGGTGACGCTGTTCTCACTGTCCACAGCAAGCAACGCCTCAATTCCTTCGAGAGAGCGTTCCGCCACCTCAGTACTTTCGGAAGAGAGCCAAACCGTAAACAGGCATTGCACAAGGCTTGAGCTTGAGGCGACAAAAGCAGCACCACTGGGCGAGTCGGCGGCTTTGCGTAGATAAGCTAAACAGAGAAGCTGGACAGAGATGGAAGGCGATACAAGACCCTGCTCAAGCTTCTCGGCAGAAATAGTGGTCTTCAATTCATCGAAGGGAATCAGTAGGACAGTCCGCTCGAGCAATCGAGTGAGTGGCCGTGGCTCCTGTTGAATTGTTTGGAGAAGGTTTTCACCCTTCCCTAGAAGCTGCCATAGAAGATCTCTTGGTGTGGAGGCATCTAGATTGCGTTCTGCCCGCTTCAGGAGATCTTCATCGAGCAACACTGACCCAGGCTGAGATTCCACCGAGGCAAGGTGCGAGAATACATCGGTGAAAAGAGTCTGGGTGTCTTCGACTAGAGTATCCATAGTGGCATGTGAAGTCTGGTTTACCCTCTGGAGAGGTTTGTCAAGGTCATGTTTTTCGAAAGCCCGGGGCCAGTACTAGCATTTCGTGGAATCTGAAGGCCACCGCGAAGTACGAATGCATGCCGGTGGCGCTGCGGATTCGTCGCCAGAGTTCAGCCTTGTCTCCAATAATGCCAAGCCTTGTTTGTCACTCCGACTCCCCGCTGCCTGCGCGAGGCTGCGCCCTCCGTGAATGATGATTGCGTAGGTACCTAGGTACATGTCGTCCAACTTCACATCCTCTACTACAACTTACTACCACAGTACGACGTGGAGTATCCTTCGACAGTCTAGAAACACATCTTCAACTTCCATGGGACGCAAGGTCTGGGTGCTTCATTCCAAAACTACAACAAGAACCGCAACCAGCCGTATCTTAGCGACCTTACCGCTCTATTTCCTTGTCTCTTCCTACACCTGAGCCGTTCGCAAGCCATACTCATGGCGCAGCCCACTGACAATCCTCTCGTCTCCTCCAAACCTTCCGATAGTGGCCTCTCCGTATCGCTCCACCCATTAGTTCTCCTGACAGTCTCCGATCAAGTTACAAGACATTCAGTACGGCAGCAAGCCGGGCCTGTCGCCGGCGCTCTGCTGGGGCAACAGATCGGGCGTCAGATTACAGCCGAGCATGCGTTTCCCGTGTCTCTAGTCAAAAGTCCAGGGGGGCAATGGCGGTTCAATGCAGACTGGATGGAAACCAGGATACAACAGTGTAAGAGGTCCCGTTAAAGCGGTTGTTCTTTGGTCTGTTCTTGGGCTTACATTTGTTTAAAGACAAGGATGTGCATAAGTCCCCCGCCTTGGAGTTTGTAGGCTGGTACACTCTTTGTCCAAGAGATGGCCCTCTGCCGGAACTCATCCCATTGCAAAAGCAAGCCATTACATTCTACAACGACAGTGCCATTCTCCTTGCCCTACACCCGGAACTTGTGAAAGAGCCCGACACAGCCACGGGTAAGCTGCCCATCACCATCTATGAAAGCGTAGTCGACGCCGAACACGCTCAAGATGACGAGTCGATGCAAGTTGACGGCGAAGAATCGTCAGCAATCAGATTCAAACAACTGCCTTACACGATCGACACCGATGAGACTGAGATGATTGCTATTGACTATGTGGCCAAGGGAGCGGGCAGCGCGGCCATGGTGGACGAGGCGGGATCTACCGAACCAGCTGTGGCAACCGAGCAGTCTCCCGCGGATAAGAAGGGCAAGCAAAGGGCAGATGACTCTACGCCACAGGAATCTGAGCAAAAGGCAGCACCGGCCAGCAGCGACTCCAGCAATTTCCTTTCGCCAGAAGAAGAGGATCAGATCGCCAATATCACCACCCGACTGAACAGTGTCAAAATGCTACAAAGCCGCATATCCTTCCTTCGCGGTTTCATCCAATCTCTTCCGCCATCATACATATCCGACCAGCAGTCCGCGCAGTTGACTCCAACCTCCCCTGATCCTTCTCACCTGTCGCATCTGCGCAACATTCAGGCCCTCATCACTCGTCTCTCTTTACTCACGCCATCGTCGTCGGCGGCGGCCAAGCCCGCGTCCTCTGCACAACAACTGGCACCTCTGGCTGCAGCGTCACAGGCACAGTCGAACGACGTGGCATTGGCCAACATGCTGGCCATCATAGGGCAAGATATCCAGGCCCTCAGCGAGCTGGGGCGCAAATTCGCCACTGTCGAGGGGAGTCGCGGGCCCAAAGGCAGAACTGCGGTCGGAGCCAAGCACGGCGCCGGTAGCGGCGGTCCTGCAGGAGCTGGCCTGGAGGAAGTTAATGGTCAATTCGGCGGGATTGCTGCATCGAGCGGCGGACGCGGCGTGGCAGTCTGATTCAACCCCTCAGCTTTGCCCGACGTGGTTATTCTCGCTCCTTCAGCCGGGCTGGTGGAGGGGGCACCTGCTCGCCCCATTCAATCTCATCAGCATGCAATAACTGCACCACGTCTTACTGTCAGTATTATTTTGTGCCCTGGAGGGGTCAAATGCACTATTTCTCGCATCCGTCGACTGTCGACCTCGGCCAACCCAGACATGCATCAGCCCCTGAGGGGACAATAGCATGGCCAATGAAACTCGACAAGTAGCATGCTTACTACTGCAATGAAGGAAAAGGACAATGAGACAGCGTCAGTGTGCCAGTACATCTGGCTGATTGACTACGATCTCTCGGTCAGGCGCTGCGGTAGAACGACGCTTAGACTACAGTCCTTTCAGTTAGGCCCAAGTCAGCTCCACGGTCAAGGGGCGTTGTTGCGCTGTTAGTAAAGGACAGGGCAGGACAGCCCTTTATCTTTTGGAGAAATCCTTGCATCTTTACGAATTGGGATTGAATTGGACCATAGAGCAGGCGCAGCGTATTCGGGGTTGACACATCACAGCCAGTGTCAGCCGAGATACAGCCACGGAAACAGACTAGTATCATACGGTAGAAAGGGGCGTTCGAAGACGCTATGCCTCGGACATGGGAAGACGACAGGCAACGAGAAGAAAAGAAAAAGCATTCATGCACCTCAATCATGGAGGTCAAAGGTCTCTATGAACCGGCTGTCCTGTGCTGTGTATTCCCCAAGACTAGACTAAGTCCACCTACATGCACTGCTATGTAGGATTTTGCATCATGCGGGGCATAGTACTCGCATATTGTGTTCGAGTTTCGCATACTGTCTTCTGTTCCCATCCTGTTTGACTGCGTCCACCAAAATACATGCGATATAGCACTGGCGCATAAAAGAAAAAGGACATGCAAACAAGTAAAACACATCAAGTACACCGAGCCATGGTGCAGGCACACAAAACTCGTATGCTTTTAGCAAGCTGGCTTGAAGCCGAACTGGGAAGAGAAAGTAGCAGTCAAACAAGCATTCACTGTTAAAACATGTGATGGCGAAGATAAGTTGGGACGTCGTTCCTCGTGGCTGTTTCAAAAAATCCCAAAATGGCTGCTGTGTGCCTAGACCGTGAACGCCGACGCTAATGAACAGGAAAAAATTTGGAAAGGCCCAGGAGTGGCGTATTGATCGCTCAAGTGACGAGGACGCCAGTAGGACGATGGAGCCGGTGAAAGAGCCGGAGACGGAATCGCTTTTTAGGGTGATCTTGGGCGACTTGAGACGCAGAAGCAGACGCAATGATTTCTGGTTCTGGTCCTGTCTGCGTGGATGGCGAAATCGTGGACTGCAAAGTTGCTGCTGTTGCCGCCTTTCCATCCACTGCTGAAGGTATTGGTGGGATGGGAGCGGTTGAGGTACCAGTACCGGATGCGGCCGAAGCTTTTCTCTCTTCGACAACCTGGCTTTTCTTCTTGCGGATTGTCTTCATCAGCCGGCTTATATGTGGCTGTTTAGGATCCTCCGGGAGGGGCGATTCGGCGGGCCGAAGAGGCGGAGATGGTGGTGGTGGTGGAGGGAGACTTTTATTCAGGTCTGGCGCCGATAGTCTCGCAGCTGTCCGATTGTTCTCCATTGATTTGTTGCTGGTTCTCCCGCGGTTGGGTGATCTGTCGTCCACAAGCCGTACTGTGCCTTTGACTTCGTCGAGGTCGGGGCTATGCTCGTCGCTTTCGAGCGACTTCTGACGCCCAGCAGAAGATGTTTTCCGGCTTCTGTCAGTCCGTGCAGCTGCTTCGGTCCGAAGACCACTTGCTGATTTCCTGGCGCTGGCCACGGATCTGCGAGTGGCATCAGACAGAGCTGCGCGGCTGTCGCCAGGGGTTAATCCAGCGCTCGTCGGAGGCGTCGAGTTGTCCGTAGCGTTCAGAGTATGTAGGCGGGAGATGTCAGAAGGGGTCGTGGAGTCGAGTTTTGTGTCGACCGGTTTATGCGAGACCGTGGTTGGTGCGCTATTTGTATTCTGGACTGGTTGCGACGGCAGCTCACGTTTCCGCTGCTGACCTGCCTTGCCATCTTGGATGTGTGCGGCCATGTATCTGAAAGGGTCGTCCGACATGTCATCCGAATGTGGCACATTGGCTAGGAGCAGCGCACAAACTCGTTTCAGCTCGCCCTCCTCTTGCTCACTGAGCATTTGCCGCTCAATCAAGGGTGAGTCAGGAATGAAATGAGGATCGTCGGGTTCTCCGAGGTATTTCTTGGAAGCCAGGGACTGCACAATGCATCAGTTAAGCCAGGCGTTCAGAAAGCCGATGAACTAACCGAATGGTCCGTCCGCAGGCGTAGCTTTTTGGCGATTGTGCCCATCGTTCCTTCAATACAGAGTCGCGGAGGCAATGGACGGGTTGGAACGAGGCAGCGGTAAAAAAGAAGGATGCTATCCCAGCGTGCTTTTGGGATGGAAGGCGACCTGGACCATTAGGCTCTCACACCATGTCGTCCAACATGAGATTTGTGTCCTGCTTCCGGCCACACAGCATGCGCCCGGCAGGTTCAGTGGTCGAGATATTGGGTGACACCACAGCGAGGTATCTAGATGTCAGACTGCAACGAACGCAACCTGGAAGTTACGAAGGAAATGCGGCACAATACAGACACACGGCATCAGATCGCTTAGGGTGATATTCCTGCGTTCTTGAACATCGCGACCGCAGGGTCATATTCAGCTCACCGTTTCAGCTTCTCACTGACCTCGTAAAAGTAATATCTACGAGTGGACCGCTCGGTAGGGGATTTCTTGAGGCAACCCACCAGTGGCTTGCACGGCCAGCCAGACGTGCGGTTTAGTCTTCGACCGTTGGGCCTATCTGGAGGTAGGCACAGCTATCCAGGACCGTGATAAGAGTTTAGCGAGGCTGTAAGCCGTGATTTGAGGACAGGATCTGAGGAACGTGCCGTCGGCGGATGGAGAGAAGACAATTGATTGGCGTGCTGGAAATTGAGAGACTGCGAACTGGAGAGCGTTGTGGATGGGAAAGGCACCAAAAGGCCCAAGGCGAAGGAGAAACACTCTGCCGAGAGGAGCCCGCCTAACACGCCTAGCCGATTGGAGCCAGGGCCGCCTGGGCAGCGTAAGATTGGGCTCCTAAGGCTGGGGTCCGCTCTTAAAATAATGTACTCTTGACAGCTAAAAATCTCCTAGATCCCGGTATCTGAAACAGATTGTTTACCTTTAGCGAAGTCCGTCACCATGATGAAGGTAGTAGTACTACCAGCCTTGCCCAATGGGTGTAACCGGCGAGCCGTGCAGTGCAAATACTAGCAGGAGATCATAGAGATTCAATGATTGTGCGACACCCCGCACATTATCAGGGCCTTCATATAAGGTCCTTGGGTGTCTATGCTTGATATATCGAGGTGGCTGATACGCTGTACCTAGGTAAGTCAGAAGCACTGGTGTTCACCAGGCCTTGCATTAGCTGAGCCCCAGGGTCAGCTGCAGATCTTCCCACGTAGAAAGACCGAGACCTAACTTAGGAGGCACGGCTACAGTGTTATTTACTACTACTAGTAGTAGGTATAATTTACTGGTCGTAAGGTGTGTGAGTTGTGTCTCCGGCCTGAAAGCAAACGCAAGGCTGCCTTTATCGTATGACTAAGATTGTACGTTGTAGTTCTGACGAGGCTGTCCCGTAGTGCGGAAATCTTGGCGTCTGTCCCCGCGGTCACGGGCGTCATATTTGGTGCCAATGTTCCGCGAGAATTTTGGCCGGAACAGTAGCAGCAGCAGTCACGCACCTACTGAACCACTGCATCCACGGTCGGCTTGGTGCAACTTGCAACATTTCATGGACAATGGGCGACATCTCGGAGCCGGGTCCTCAAGAGACTCCTGAGTCCCGTCTGGCCGGCCTCAGCAGCAGCTCAACCAACACACGCATCGAAGTGCTGCGTACCCTCCTCCTTGAAATCCAGAACACTGGTAATGTGGCTTCTCCATTGAGAGTTCAGATGTAGTAGTACAGGACTAACTATGGAAAGAAGATGATACAAACTTAAAGAATACTCTGAGTTTCTTCCCTGCTCTTCTTTCAACATACCCTCGGTATGCAGACCGGAAGTCTCGCCAGGCAGTGCAGTCTTGCCTTCGGGCATTCCTCACAAAACCACTTACCGCCGAGGCTACCTATCCTGCCATAACGAAGTTTCTGGTCCACGAGTCCCAGAAGACCGCGATCGCATCTTCAAGCGCATTCGTGCTGCTTGAATGGTCATGTCTGGCGCAACAGGAGAGTCGGCGCGATGAGCAGTTCTTTGGCAACTGTTTTGGGAAACTTTGTCTTGCTGCGGCCCGCTTTTTGGACAAATGTGAAGATAATAATGTTCGAGGAGGTGTCCAGCATTCGGCCTTGGTCGTAGCGAGAAGAGGCTTGCGGGATGTGTTCAAGACTGCCCAATATGGAGCCAAAGGATTGGAGCTCGCCGTCAAGGAAGTTGCAACATCTTCTGATGCAGATGCTAGATGCGCACCGTATCTCGGCGTCATTGCCGGTGTCAGTTCGCGAAGTCCGGAACGAAAAGAGCAACTCCAGGGTTTATCTAAGCAAGTCCTCGACTTCTACGTCAAATGTGTCATCGGCTCAAGAACACCTGTGCCCTTTCACGAATGCACAGGTCTCCATGATTTCTTTTTGGATTTCGTGACGATGCAGGATCTCAGCGGTGTGATTGTGCCCGCATTAGAGAAGGCCATCCTGCGCTCGCCAGAAATTGTCCTCCAAGGCCCCGTGGAAGCTCTCGCCAGCTGCTTGCCTGAGAAGCTTGACATCTCCGAGCTTGTCCTTTCAAAGTTGCTGAAACCCCTTCTTTCGGCTTTGAACTCTACCAACTCTACCATTCGTGAAGGAGCCGGAAGAGCTCTTGCAGCCTTGGTCCGGAGAGGTGGTCAGCCAGAAAACATTCAGAAAATTACTGCAGAGCTGGCCTCGGCCTTGAAGTCGTCGAAGCCTGCAAATTTCGAAATGCGTGGTATCCTCGCAGATATACTCCTCACAGTACCTGCGGAAGTCAAAACTGCTACGATAATTGCTCAAGGTATTCTGCCGGCCGCTTCGAAGGAAGCGAACGAAGGTGCACTTAGAAAAGAGTTGAAGGCTCTGGTCCCCCATCTGCAAGTTGTGTTGACTTCCCCGTCTCCCGAGAAAGCTATCTTTGAGTCTCTTCTGAAAGGCTGTAAAGATAAGAGGCCTCCTTTTCGCAAGCTGTGGGTTCTTTGTGTTGCCAACGTTCTGAGGGACCTTCAAACCGTACCAACAGATGGGGCGTCGCGGGATTTCATCAAGTCATGTTTGGAAATCTTGACCGAGGTCCATGACGAGATCGCGCCAAATCCGTTGCCAGCAGCGCAGAATGGCTACGTTGCAGCGGCTTATGGCCTTTCAGCACTTTTGGATTCTGCTATTTTGCAGGCGGATGCTTTCAAGTCCGAGAAATATGATCAGATCAGACAAAATGCTCTGAGCTTGACCCCGAAGCCTTCCTTCTTGCTAAATCCGAAGGTCTACGGACGACTTTCGTCCGCAGAAGACAATCACTGGGCGCTGTATGCATTGACAAAACTGGCGTCAGAGCTTGATGAAGCTAGCGAGGATGCGCAGACTGCATGGGCTAGGGCAATTCTCCACCTTATGCTAACCCCGGAGGTAGATTCGATCGTCCGGAAGGAGACTGGAGCCGCTCTATCGAGGGTGTATACTGAAAGACCTGCTTCTGTCGGACGAAGCATAGTCCTTGGTGTTTGGGATGTGCTTCGATCTCGTGCGCAGGAATTGAGTAAATCGCATGGAGACTCCATGTCATTAAGTGACAACCGGTTGCTTCAAGCTGTCAAGTGCATATCGCCGGCAAAGGACAGGTGGAAAGCTCTCGAGAAAGACATGCCTATCAAGGTCCTGGAAGACCAATCAGTATCAACGATTGTTCTCCTTCGACCCGAACTGATCTTCAACTCAGATTGGATTGCAAATTGTTTGACCGTAGGGGTAGACCCCGGGCTGTTGGGGGAAAAGCGACGGGATGATCTTTTCTCTGAAATTCTCTCCCATTTTGAACCTCAAAAACTAGCACCATTGAACGTTTTCGAGGTTGCTGCTTGCAACGCGGCTGCTACCCTAGCCTTTGTGGCGCCGGAATCTTGCACACCTGCACTCGTTGACCAGTTCCGGAAAGATCTCGAGCCTACCCAGCTGGACGGTGTTGGGCCCACTGAAGCACTTATCGCTCGTGCTCCCGAAGGCACTCTGGTCGTTGATGTGTTGGGCCAAAATTCACAAAGCATTGTCGAGAACAAAAACCAAAAGGACTATGATGTCCTTAAATGGGAAGAAGAGATGCGGCAGCAACTGGCAAAGAAGAAGGGTGCTCCTCAGAAAAAGCTTACTCCAGACCAGCAAGCGAAGGTTGATGCCCAAGTTGCCCATGAGACTGAGGTACGGAATCGTCTGAAATCTACGTCTGCCAAAGTCAGAAGAGGCGCCAAGTTCGTGGAAGGCCTGGCTCGTGGTCCACCAACTGATGCACGCCTATGGATGTCGCCTGCCATAAGCGCTTTGTTACGAGTCCTGGAGAATGGGGCAGCTCTGATTGTCGATGATGAGATCGTCTCTGCATATCTAGCGTGCTCTACTCAAGTATCAGACCGGCTCGGAAATCTGCGACTTTTTATTGGTGTGGCCACACTCAGATCCTTGCCGAATGCCAATGTTCCCGAGAATTTGACTGCTGAACCTCTCGCCGAGCTGGGTACTCGAGTTCTCTATAGGTTGCGTTTCGCTGCCGAGCAACGTCCCTTCGATACAGTCACTACTGCTTACGCCCTGCCATTGATCTTCTCCGTCTTGGACAACGGAAGGATTGGGGAGGTCACTGGCGACGACGCGGATGCACAAGTCTTGCTTGCGCTCGAATTCCTCTCCTTCCAGATGGAATCAGGTTCTGACGAGCATCTTCCCCGAGCTGATATCCTGCGACATTTGATTGGCGCTATGCAGAGGTATACTCAACACTATCGAATTATCAAGGATTGTTTGTTCGACTTTTGTCGCTCCATTTCCGCAAACATTACCCCCGAAGAACGAGATATCTTGTTGTCTGCAGTTACTCTTCCAGAAACTCCTGTTCGGTCCGCAGCGCTTCAGGCCATCCACTCGGAGCTGGATCTGTCAGATATAGACTTCTCTGTGCACTTGTGGATCGCTTGCCAGGATGAAGAAGATGAGAATGCGGAAACGGCTCTAGCTATTTGGCAAGAGCACGAGTTCGGTGTGACGGAAGATATGATCGACAGCATCCCTGAGTTCCTGTTTTCTCCCGCGCGGTCGACTCGTACTGCTGCATCCAAAGCACTTGCGCAAGCACTCGTGCTGATTCCGGCGAAGACTAAAGATATGTTGGCTTTGTTGGAAGAGTCGTATAAAACAGAAGCACAACCGCTTGTGCCAAAGCGCAACAAAATGGGCATTATACAAAAGGGCGAGTTGGTGGACCCTTGGGAAAAGAGAAGCGGGCTTGCTCTCGCATTCAAAGAGTTATCCTCTATCATCGACAAAGATGATTTGGTGCCGTTCATGAACTTCTTGATATCCGAGGGTGCTTTCTCAGATCGTAATGCCACCGTGCGGTCAGAAATGGTCGCGGCCGGCACTGCCACGGTCGCCGCTCGTGGAAATGAGTGCCTAGAACCACTCATGGAATTGTTTGAGAAGGTGTTACAGGGGCCCGACCAGGGAACACAGGAATCAGACTGGGTCAACGAAGCTGTGATTGTTCTCTACGGTTCGCTTGCCCGTCATCTTCCAGAAGGCGACAAACGCACACAAGGTGTGATCCAAAAGCTCCTCGACACACTCAGCACGCCTTCGGAATCAGTTCAGTATGCGGTGGCCAATTGCTTGCCCCCGTTGGTCCGCTCTCCCAGCGTCGATGCTGGCCCATATCTGTCTTCACTCCTGGACCAGCTGTTCAACTCCAAGAAGTATGCTGCCCGTCGTGGTGCGGCTTACGGACTGGCTGGTATTGTAAAGGGCAAAGGAGTAGCGGCCTTGAGGCAGCACCGCGTCATGTCATCATTGAGAAGCGCAGCGGAGAATAAGAAGAGTCCCGAACAGCGGCAAGGCGCCATGATGGCATACGAACTTTTGTCACTACTCCTTGGGCGCACTTTCGAGCCTTATGTGATTGAGATCCTACCGCAGTTATTGACTGGTTTTGGCGATCCTGTTGCATCGGTCCGTGAAGCTTGTCTCGACACAGCCAAGACATGCTTTGGAAGTTTAAGCTCTTTCGGAGTCCGCCGTGTCCTTCCTCAACTCCTGGAGGGACTCAACGAGACACAGTGGCGAAGCAAGAAGGGAGCCTGTGATTTGCTTGGTGCAATGGCCTACCTTGACCCTCAACAGTTGGCCACCAGCTTGCCCGAGATCATCCCTCCTTTGACGGCTGTGCTCACCGACAGCCACAAAGAAGTGCGAGCAGCGGCTAACAGCAGCTTGAAAAGATTCGGAGAGGTGATCACCAACCCCGAGGTTAAGAGTCTCGTCGATATCCTGCTGAAAGCCCTGAGTGACCCGACAAGATATACCGAGGAAGCCCTTGACGGGCTGATCAAGGTATCCTTCGTGCATTACCTTGACGCACCATCATTAGCATTGGTCGTGAGAATTCTGGAACGAGGCCTAAATGATCGCTCGGCTACCAAACGGAAAGCTGCTCAGATTATCGGCAGTTTGGCACATCTCACCGAGAAGCGTGATATCGTTACTCATCTTCCAATCCTCGTCTCTGGGTTACGACTCGCGTCCATCGATCCTGTCCCGGCAACTCGAGCCACTGCCTCGAAAGCTCTGGGTAGCTTGGTCGAGAAGCTTGGAGAAGATGCCTTCCCAGACCTGATACCAAGCTTGATGTCCTCCCTGCGTACCGACACAGGTGCCAGCGACCGCCTTGGCTCTGCCCAAGCTCTTAGCGAAGTCCTTGCGGGCCTGGGAACTACCAGGCTTGAGGAGACTCTACCAACTATTCTCCAGAATGTGGCCAGCCCAAGACCGACGGTCAGAGAAGGCTTTATGACGCTTTTCATCTTCCTGCCCGCATGCTTTGGTAACAGCTTTGCAAACTATCTTGCCCAGATCATTCCGTCCATCCTTAGCGGTCTGGCTGATGATGTCGAGGTCATCCGCGAGACTGCTCTGAGAGCAGGCAGGCTTCTTGTGAAGAACTTTGCAACCAAGGCCATTGACCTACTCCTTCCGGAGTTGCAGCGTGGATTAGCTGATGACAGCTATCGTATTCGTCTCAGCTCTGTGGAGCTGGTCGGCGATCTCCTCTTCAATCTTACCGGTGTCAGCGCATCAACTGATGCGGAGGACGAAGGCGAATCAGCGACCAAAGCAGGTCAATCACTGCTCGAGGTTTTGGGCGAGGAACGGCGCAACAAAGTCTTGTCCTCACTCTATATCTGCCGTTGCGATACTTCTGGCCAGGTCCGCGCCGCTGCTATTGCTGTTTGGAAGGCTTTGGTTGCAACACCAAGAACTCTGCGCGAACTGGTACCGACACTCACGCAAATGATCATTGCTCGTCTCGCCTCGTCCAATATGGAACACAAAGTGATCGCCGCAAATGCCCTTGGAGAGGTTATTCGAAAAGCTGGCGAAGGTGTCTTTGCCGCATTGCTGCCATCTTTGGAAGAAGGCCTTCAAACGTCTACCGATCCAGACAAGAGACAGGGCATTTGCATTGCTCTGCGGGAGATTGTCAACGCAGCATCTCCAGAGTCACTTGAAGAGCATGAAAAGAAACTGATTGCCATTGTCCGCCTAGCGCTGACGGATCCCGATCCTGAGGTACGAGAGGCTGCTGCCGAATCATTCGACTCTCTTCAGCAACACTTTGGTAAACGCGCGGTTGATCAAGTCTTACCACACCTGCTCAATCTTCTTCGAAGTGAATCAGAAGCTGAACATGCGTTGTCAGCTCTGCTGACGTTGCTCACTGAAGCGACCAGAGCGAATGTGATCTTGCCAAACCTGATACCAACGCTCCTGACCAACCCAATCACCGCGTTCAATGCACGCGCCATTGCATCCCTGGCCAAGGTCGGAAGCTCGAGCATGACCCGTAGACTGCCTGCGATCCTCAACGGACTTGCAGATAACATAGTGTCATGCAAGGACGAAGACCTCTTGCATGAGCTAGATGAAGCCTTCGATACAGTCTTGGCGTCTGTCGACGAATTCGACGGCCTCAATACTGCCATGAGCGTGATGCTAGCGATGGTGAAGCACGACGATCATAAGAGACGAGCGGTGGCAGCAGAACACTTGGGTACCTTTTTTGAGGCGGCTACAGTCGACTACTCGAGATATAACCAAGACCTCATCCGGGTTCTTCTCATCTCTTTCGGAGATCGAGACCCTGCCGTTGTCAAAGCAGCATGGTCTGCGTTGAGTCAGCTGCAATCGCATCTTCGCAAGGAGGAGATGGAGGCCTTAGTGGGCCCGACACGACAGGTCTTACAACAAGCCGGGCCCGCCGGCGCCATCCTCCCTGGATTTGCACTGCCAAAGGGCATCCTGCCTGTCCTCCAGATCTTCCTGCAGGGCTTGATGAACGGTACTACCGAGCAACGAGTTCAGGCAGCCATGGGTATCTCCGACATCATCGACCGCAGTGGGCCCGATGCATTGAAGCCGTTCGTTACTCAAATCACCGGTCCACTCATTCGTGTGGTAGGCGAAAGATCCATGGATGTCAAATGTGCCATTCTTTCCACCCTCAACCAGCTACTGGAGAAGATTCCCACCTTCCTCAGACCGTTCTTACCGCAGTTGCAACGGACGTTTACGAAATCCATCGCTGATCCAACGAGCGAATTACTTCGCATGCGGGCTACCAAGGCGCTGAGCACGCTTATCACCTTGACTCCTCGTGTTGATCCACTTATCGCCGAGCTCGTGACCGGCGCAAAGACTCCAGACGTAGGCGTTCGCAACGCAATGCTCAAGGCCTTGCAAGAAGTGGTCAGCAAGGTTGGCTCCAATATGAGTGATGCGTCCCGTGAATCCATTCTGGGACTTATGGATAGCCAGCTTGACGGACAGGATGACAGCATGATGGTGACCAATGCACGCCTTCTCGGTGCCATGATCAAGGTTCTCCCAGCCGACAAAGCCGGGTCGTTGATCAAGAGTCGTGTCTTGGTGCACCCATCCACGAGCGCCTCTATTCTCGCCCTCAACGCGGTCTTGCTCGAGAGCGCGTCGACCCTGATCTCTGACTACCCCGAAGAGACTAGAGCAGTCATCGCGGCGGGTCTTACGGGCAAGAACACCTTCGTACAGCAAAATTCTGTCCTCGCACTAGGGAA
Organism: Exophiala phaeomuriformis; assembly: GCA_010883475.1. Classification (NCBI taxonomy): domain Eukaryota; kingdom Fungi; phylum Ascomycota; class Eurotiomycetes; order Chaetothyriales; family Herpotrichiellaceae; genus Exophiala; species Exophiala phaeomuriformis. Next base: position 729,741 of record JAAAJI010000075.1, on the reverse strand, counting down.
ATATTTGCTGTCGGACAACACGACCTCTGATGAAGAAGCCTGTCAGCCGCTCATCGAAGCCCTGACCTCAGTGATCGCTCCAGGAGGAGACATTGATTCCCGCCGCTTAGCACTCGTGGTTATTCGCACGGTTGCGCGCCATCATGGTGACGATATGCGAAAGTTTCTCTCCATTCTTGTGCCGCCAGTATTCTCTTCGGTTCGCGACCCGGTTATTCCGGTCAAGTTGGCTGCTGAAGCCGCTTTCCTTGAACTGTTCAACGTCGTGGACGAAGAAGGTGCCGTCTTTGACCAATACATGGCCGGACCGGGCAAGTCACTGTCCCCAGGCCAAGCACGTCCATTAAGCGATTACTTCAAGCGTGTGGCATTACGGCTGGGAGCGCAAGCAAGAGAAAGACGAGAGGCCGAAGGTGGAGCTGGTGGTTTGGGACTAAGCTCAGATGAGCAGGAGGACGAGCGTGAAGTTTGGAGTGTTGGAAGAGTAGATTTGGGCGAGACCGGTGGTGACGAGGAATGAGTGGGAGCGGCTCGGACAAGCAGACGCAAGGCGATGTGTAGTGGTGTCGAGGCTTCTGCGAGTCCACTGCCTGCCCTGACGGGATTGTTGCTGGATATGACGCCGGCTCAAAAAAAGATTTTTGTTTTGATAGCGTACAATGCTGCAAATTGTTTGTTTTGCGAGGACCAGGGAATTGCCTACTAGTAGTTCCGTTAACAGTCTATCTCTTTACCCCAGGCATCCTACTTTGCATTCAGCGGGTCGAAGGCGGGGCCTATAATCAAACCTACAGACTGGTACAAAAAGGGTGGTTCAGCCTGATCGTCACGTGAGCAGGCGTTTGGACAAGGCTGACCTCGGTGGGCACAAGCAACAGGAACTAGAAGTTTGGTTGCTTGGTGAACTTTTTGGCGCAACCCCAAACATCCTCCGCCAACATTGAACCCCCCCTGCGTTTACCTCCGGTTATATCGGCTTTTAATTCAATTCAATTTTCCTGCTGAAGTGAATATCAAGCATCACTCGTGAATGCCACTCTGGTCACAGCCGTCTTTGGATTTAGGGACGTTAGAGCAGCCGGCTGAGCCTCGCACGAACACTCTCCACGCAGCCAACGACCATATCCACATCCACATCCACATCCATCGTGCGAGTGCACACTCAGTAGCCAGACTCCACGATGGAGATCCATTCAGTGCTGCCCGAGGAACGCGCGAGAGATCCTAAGGGCGAACCTCTGCCGTGGGGATACCGCTACGCAGAGTAAGTCTGAGTTATTTGGCGCTGGACCATGTTGTTTCTGCCGCTGACCTTGTTCTCTATCTAGCTCTGCCCGTAACACGCGACAACCCGAGGAAAGCGGACCATTCGGCCGCAACCGCAGTGTACGGACGACGGGATCACGAACGCCCCGAGCCAGAACAGGGACGACACCGGTGCGGCAGAAGGAGAACTCTGCGGTAGCCGACTTTGGACGACTATTCGCCAAAGAACAAGCCAAAGAGGAGGAACAGCAACAACAGAGGACGACGATCAAGGGCGGCAGCGGCGACAGCACATCAAATGACAACAACACAGCAACAGCAACACGACCAGCACCACCGCCGATTGAATTGCCAGAAGCAGTGCCCACGGAATGTTTAATATATGGCTACGCATCCAAAGCGACGGAATGGAAAGTGTTGGCGAAATTCGAACAGATTGTGGCTCCCGGATTCATCTGCGAAGACTACCCTCGCGAAGACCCGAACTTGTACCTCATGACATCTCACTCGCCGCGGTCTTCGTTGCCAGCGACACAAAGAAACCTGAGCCGCGAAGCCATTCGCAAAAGCAGAATCTACAATGGCGGCCAGCACTGGATCAAAGTGACATTCGACTCGTTTCAAGCGGCCGAGACGGCGTGTTTCTACAGCCCCCTGGAGATCGACGGGTGTCTCGTCCACTGCGAGATGTGGCATGGTCGAGGTCCGGGGGCTGATGTCGCTATACCCAAAGGTCCTCTACCGCTCGAAAATACGCAGCAGCAAGAAGGCGGCATTCGAAAAGCAAGGACGTTGAGCGCCGCTACTGGTACTGGTAGCGGTAAGGATTCGGCCGTCGCCGGGTTCGAGCGCGTTCTACATACCCTGCCTCGCTCTCACACCATGCCGGACGTCCAGTACGGTCAGCCACCTGACGAGGAGTTGTCTACTTTATCCTCGGCTACTGCGTCGTCGGCTACCGCCACAGGTACAGCCACAGATCTAGTCACTCCTTCGTCTTCTTCTGCGCTCCGGTCCCGATCTGCGCCTCAGATACCCCGGTCGAGCCAGAGCCAGAACCAGAGCCAGCTAGGCATGACCCAACAACAACAGCAACAAGAATCTCAATACATGACCCACATCAAGGTCAAAAAGGCCGTCTTGCGCCCCGTCTCCGAGGCCCTACCTCCCCAGCCAACGCTGACGGAACGCGTGCTCAGAAGCGTTCCCGTCGTGTCGTGGTTCGTGGGATCATCTAGTACTGCCGTCGCAGCGAACAAACAAGGACGACCAGCCGACATTATCGGTGAAGGACCTCTGCTCAAGGACGATGGGTCCTGGGACCCAGCTAATGGCTGGTACTGGACCTTTTGGCACTCGGTCGATAATTGGCTCGGCACGGATTTCTGTGGTCTCAAGGATGATTGATTCGTTGATTTCTAGTAATGAAGCGGTGTATTTTATGGCTGTCGGTGTCGGCGGAAACTTACACTTACTTTGATCCTCCTATATCACTTGCTTTCTATCTGGTCCGATTGACCTTGTGGACCAAGTCTAGCCGGTGGTAACCACTTGCCTCTCGCATTACCTCTCTCATCACTATCTGTATAGTATGCACGTTGTGAGACGATCGAAAGGGGAACTTCATTATGAGCTCGTTAGATTGGTTGCGAAACATGGCATGACACAAACACGGCTTTTTGATTCTTTTCTGCTCCTATTTTGTGCCTTCGTCGCATGAATCGAAATCAGAACTCAGGTCCTTTGCTTAATGCTTGACTTTCCGCTCCGTCTTCCCTCAAGCGACTTTGTTTCCGCAATCGCAACCGCGTGAGCTCGCAATGCAATGTCAAGGCAAAGCACCAATCCTTCGAGTCTTCCACGAATTCTCAAGCTCTGCCTCGGGGTTCCTCTCGTGAAGCGAAAAAGGGTACCCTTTCTGTACTCGCTTGTAACGTCTGAAGTGGACCTTTTGGTGCGCAAGCTTATTCAACCTTGCCCTCAAAGTTCTCGCCCTCGACCAAATCCGGGATCTCGTCATCGTCATCCTCGCCTTCCTTCTTCTCACCGCCCTCCTTCTTCTGCAGGCTCTGGTATGACTCGGCCAGTCGGCGCAACGAGGCCAGAGAGTCCGGTCCCAATTGGTTAAGAATGCCGGGAACAAGCTCGGTAAGTTCCTTGTCCTCGCCGTTGCCGTAGATGGCGAATGTGTTGGAGGGGACGGAGGCGTGCACTGTACGTACGATTGTCAGATGATCCCTAGTTCTTGTGGCTGCTTGTGCAGCGGTCTTCCACACATACCCTTTGGTGCGGCAAAGTGTATCACGTTACCATCCTCCTTGAACATGTTGACCTCCTCAATCGCTTGGATGGGTTGCACATTCATCTTCTTCAGCGCGGTTTGCAGCTTCTTGTCGTCGGTGCCGGAGCTCTTGTGGACCTTCTTTGTCTTTCTCCGCGGGGTACCTTTGCCTTTGTGAACCAGATGTTAGTTGTTTTTGCGGACTTTTTGTTTTGGGCTAGATGAGATTCGCCGGCGTATCGTCGAGACAGATTCAGTCTGGTCGGGTGGGGAGAGGTTATAAGTGTGCACACATACCCTGTCTCGATGTTAGTTTCGTCGGACGGCCTGCGCAGTGAATCCAATACTGCACTATAGAATGATCCCGAACATACCAATTCGCACCTGCGCTTGCATGCGCTTAAGCTTCTCGGTATCCATGTTGGTGAGTTGAAATTCGAAACGACTGCTAAGCAGATGAGAGGGGCTTAAAAAGACAAGCTTGTGTCTTTTGTCGTGGACGATTCGGACACGATCGGGAAAACGAGATTGCTCGGGATTGTGGTCTGTCCTAGCTTAATGTAGGACAATCGAACTGTTACAGGCTGCGGTGGTGAACTGGAGTTGAATTGACGTCGGACGCAATCAAGTTGTCGTGCTGTGCTGCCAGACTGCGAGCGCAGTGTGAATATAGGTCTTGGCGGCAATGGCCCTAATTGGAGTGACTGCCAGTGCAATGTGGATGCGGGAGAATGACGCCGTCAGACCGTGAAGTGACCGCAACCTCGGCGGGGCATTCATTATTCGTGACATACGAACAGACTCAGGTACAGTACAACTACCTAGGTAGTGACTGGAGAGGTTCTCCAACATTGTTTATTGTCATTTGCTTCCGCAGTCTCCCCGGATTGCTTCGGGCGTCTTTTACAGTTGAATCAATTGCTTTTCTTCTAGCGCACTGTTTGCAGTCTTGTCTTTTGCTCCTCGGCGTAGCCGGTTGTTTTTGTCAGGATGGCGGGACGTCAGGCGCTGGTCGTGCCTGCGCTCAAGAAGCACACGGCGACCGTGATTATGGCTCATGGACTGGGCGACAGGTTGGCACAACACCCTTTCCCTGACCGCGTTGTTGATGGAGCTCTGAGGCTGACTTGGGCGAGGTAATGTAGCGGCGCAGGATGGTGAGTTGCGACAACTCCCGACGGCGCCTATCACAATGCACTCGAGTCCTAACCACAGCCAGGGTGTCTCTTGCGGAGAACTGGCGACGACGGGGCAAGTTTGAGAACGTCAAGTTTGTCTTCCCCAATGCACCGACGATTCCGATCACAGTAGTACGTCCACGGCTCTCCCTCTCCCTCAAATATGAAGGACACCGAAAGTTGCTGACCACTCGAGTACAGAACTTTGGCATGGCGATGCCTGGTTGGTACGATATCGTAAGGCGCCGCGACGATGTTTGCATACCCCGTCTCGTTTCATCTGCCGATTTTGAAAACACAACACGATATCAGGACTAACTAGCACTTTACGATTCGTGCAGCTTGACTTCTCCGAGTTGAGGCAACAACACGACGAACCGGGCATTCTCCGCAGCCGGGCGACCTTCACCAAACTCATTACCGATGAGATCGCGGCCGGCATCCCCTCGAACCGAATCATTCTAGGTGGCTTCTCTCAAGGCGGCGCCATGTCCATATTTACAGGTGTCACGACGCCTCACAAACTCGGTGGCGTTTTCGGACTCAGTTGTTATATATTGCTCGGGGATAAAATTAAAGAATATGCCAAGGAAGCCAATGGAGCCAACAAGGACACCCCGTTCTTCATGGGCCATGGCGACGCCGATGAAGTGGTCAAGTATAGATGGGGCGTGCAGACAGCCGAGTTCTTGAGAAACGAGCTGGGGCATAAGGTTGAGTTCAAGACATACAAGTAAGTCGCGGGTCTAGCACGTGCAGGATATGGATCTGGTTGCTGATGCTGATGCTGCATAGGGGTCTCCCGCACTCCGCGGACATGCAAGAAATTGATGACCTGGAGGTGTTTATCAAAGACTGTCTAAAACCCACAGAGTCTGCCCTCTGACTGCCAGTGAAGGAAGGTGGAGTTGGAGTTGGAGTTGGACACCGCGGTCACTTCGCCTCCACCTCCGCCATATTTAGTATTTTGTTGGCTTTTATGGCGTGTTTTGTTTTGTGTCAGTCCTGGCGTCGGAGCAAAAAGGCAAGATAAGCATAGATCAGCCGGGGGATGTCTGAACAGTAGAAAGTAGTTTTAATTCTAAAGACTAGCTTCTTGTCCTCATGTGTTATCTTTTCTTTCCTTCGTCTCGCTCATGCAGCTCCCTCTTTTCGTTGGCCGGTATAGAACGCCAACCCGTATGAGTTTGTTGTGAATGTGATGACGGCACCCTTGGGGAAGTAAAAGACGTCTCCCGCGACAGCCTAGTATTCGAATAAATGTCAGGACTGTGGCTTGGTGTTTGAGTCCGGGGGAATTGCTCCACCACAAAACCACGCGAGGGAGTGTGTTATATGGATAAAACTTACATGCACAGATTGGCCAGTTTCGTCCTTGATATCAAACTCTCCTTCCAAAATGATCTTCATCTCATGGTAGGTATAAGTGTAGACTAAGGGAGTGCCCTTTTCGAGACGGTAGAAGCCGGCGCTGATGGGCTTCTCCGGGTCATTCTTGTCACTGCTGGCGATGTCCCCGAGATAGGCATTCTCGTTGGCGATCAGGGGAGGTTTGAATTCCTTTTGGGCTTTGGAAAAGTACGTGAACGCTGGTGACGAGCCCATCTTTTCGAGATGTCGTGGAGGGGAGTTGACTGACGGGAGAGGAGCAAGCCGCGGAGGTAAGAGAGTCGAACAGCAGAGGAGGGAGAGTGAAATGCAATGACAGAGCAGGACAAAGGATCTCATGTAGAATAGATATATACTTGGCTGTGTCGTTCCTCACCGGTCTACTTGGTAGTGCTATACCTATTGGCCATAAGGTGCGTCGCCATGCATTGGCAGTGTGTTCCGTTGGCCAGGCAGAGAGGGTCAGTCGGTCGGGCAGTCATCATCAGTCAGGTCACTCGGCCACTGCAATTGATGGCTCCGCGACGCTCATCACCGACGTCTATATGTTTGCCCGAGTTTGTAAGGCTACCCCGGGCACATGTTGATTGAGGATTATGGAAAAGGTCAAGTCGAGGGATAAATATGCCCGACAGGGTTAAGTGCGAGAGGATCCAAGAACAACGACAGATGGAGGTGAACTTCGACAGGAAACGCACCGCGAGGTCAGTTAGATAAGAGATAAGACAGGGGCTAGTACTAAGATGGTTAGTCGACTCCCTCCCAGATATGTTTGCTCTGTTTGCTGCGTTTGCTAACGACAATGAACACTCCACGAGTCATCCACCCTTTTTTTGAACGTGGTGCACCGCTATCAGCGCGAGTCATGACTGTGTACCCCACTGCACTGCCGAAACCAGCACCCATAATGAAGGCAGTTGTATCTATTATTCAACTCTTGATGTCTGCTTTCTCATCACTACACTCGTCACCTTCAGTTCTTTCTCTTTCTTTTATTCCTTTCTCGTCATGCTCGTCAAACGATGCTTCAGACTGCCGGAATGTGACAGGCTCTCCATGGGTCAATGCCGTGCATGTCCTCGAAAACGGAACCCCGCCTTCTCTCTCATTCGTTCAACAACATATTCACTCTTATCCTATGATCGACAGCGTAGCCGTGGAATCCCGCACGAAGCCCAATCGAGGAATCATTTCCCCTGCCGCGAACCCTGTCGGATACTATCCTCGACTACTTCCTTACTAGCCCCGACACACAGCATACACACCTCATACACATCCGAGTCTTCGACTTGCAGTCATCAAGGGTCAGTAATAGTGTAGATGACTCTGCATCTCATGTGTTTCAGTTCCACTACCACTCAGTGGGTAATGGCATTGGCTACCGAACGACAACTGGTATTCACTTGATCCTTTTTCAGGTAGAGGTTGCCAACATGCAAGGAAAAAAACGACTCTCAACTCCCACATTTTTTGCACGACGGGATTTCTTCGAGCATGCACGATATCAATGCGGCACGTACTAGTAGTTCAAGTTATGCGTCTCGAGTCTCGTTCACATACTATATTTACCTCAGGATCTCGGTTGGTGCATTGCTCGCAATCGCAAACTTGTAGGGCTGCAGTGGCCTAGGTTCCCGGTTGTTAGACAACTATCTACAGTACATACCTCTTACACTGTGTTCCCCGTCAGCCTTTTCCTTCCCAAATCGAACCGCCGGATGCTGGACCCCAGATTTCTTCTGCTTGTTCTTGGAGTCTAAGCACGAACCATACCTAAATAGGTACCTCGAACCAGGTTGGATATCCGGGTATGGACCTACCAGGTACGTACTGAAGGTCCCGAGTGTAGTGGGTACGTATAATTATGAACTCCGAGTGCTTGACGGGAATCAGATGAGAAGCACTCACTCGCTCAGTCCACTCGAGTAAGCTCTGTAGCATGATAGCACCAAACGGGGCAATAGCAATAGCAATGCCTACCTAGCTAGTAGTACTAGTAATGCTACCTCCTCAATGGTATTAAATATACCTAATAGTAATAAGAAGTTGAATCTGCCTCCGATCGTGCTTCTGCTACATCACAGTCTATGTTTGTCATCCATTCGACCTGATCTCAGTGGTGGTGGAGGATCTCGCTCCATAAAAGTCTCTCTCTCGCTCTCGCTCGCCCTTTGAGAGCCACCCTCGTGCAACAAAACGACGACCTGCGGAAAACATCCCATATGCAACCTGCGAGTCGGACCGCTTCGTTCGCATTGAAATCTATGTCAAGTTACGTCTCATCTACGGCCTACATATTCCGCCATCCATCCAGTCTGCGTGGAGGCTGGATGTCGAGGACACCCTTCTTGTCTCTCCCGTACCGAATCGCCATTCTTTGAAACCATACGAACGCCCGCATGTATACCTCTGCATCTCCATAGCGCCACTGCAACATAGCCAATTCGCGACCCAAGGCAGCCAGAAAAATACCCGAAAGAACGCCTTGCTAGCATTGTCCACCGGGAAGTCGAAAGATACCTTGAGCATAAACAATATATAAAGCAACCGTCAAAATCAAACCCAACAGATCTCACGCCACAGCGCCAATCTGTCCCGTCGTCATAAACGTAAATAAATACATAACAGCCGGAAAACATCCGTTAGAAAAGGCAAAAAAGGCAAGAAAACCTGGCTCGGCCTTAGGGCTGAGGACTATAACATCAGAGATACTCAGACGGTCGGGCTCGACGAGATGAGCACCTTGACACACCCTGTGGTGATCGGCGACCAGAGCAAAAGTCAGAGGGTCGGAAACCGGGCAGATGAACGGGAAACAACAGCCGAGATCCCATCGACATTAAAGTTACCCCAGAGTCCCGAGCTCGAGGAATACAGAGCAAGCATGCGGCAATTTCTGGTGACTCGTGAGCAGACCAAGGGGAGCGTCGTCGGCAGGAAACAGGACAAGAACAGGCCTGGCGTCCTGAACCATTGCGCCATCAGCATTGACCAGAGGGAACAATCTCCTGAATCCCAGTGGATGGATCTGGAAACCCTAAGGCGGAAGCACGAGTTGATGGTGTTCGATACCGGCTTCGTCGAGAAAGGGACTCGCTCCCTCACACCAGTACAGCGAATCTCCTCGCCAAGATGTCGGCAACACAACCACCACCACTGTATCAACAAGCAGTCGCGGCATTTTTATCGAGAGTGTCGCTCAGCAAGTCCATCGAGCAAGAGTGCGTTGAGTGGTAAGAAACATTCGAAGCTGAACGCACATTCGCAAACGGATGTGCCAGCTCTGCGGATATTATCATCCTCTCGGTTATCCAAGAAACACTGTGAACGACCAAGTCAGTGAACAATGTCAATAGGGTAACAGCCAAGGAAAGAGTCAACGGAGACATCCAAATCTCGGTCAACAGGGTCAGAACAAAGCAAAAAACATACCTTCCCAGTCCCACTCGGCCATAACGCCTAACCAATGGAGCCTTCCTCGCACCGTATACTCGTGTTCAAGTTGTCCTGGTGAGACAATATCTTCAGTAGGTCGACGCGAGAACCCCATACAAGAACCAGGCATCGACGCAGGAAGATTTCGGTTGTTGACTTGGAGTTTCCAGTTTGACAAACCACCCTGTTGAGTCGTAGAATCTATCGTGACTCTTTTTTTCAGAGACCGACCAGCCGCATCGTATACTTCATCGGGCGCCGACGTGGATTCGAGGACATTGTCATGGCCTTCTGCGAATTTTGCGTCACCACCAAGGTCGCCATCAGAAGCCTGAGCCTTTCGCTTCATTCCGGGTGGCATGTTGAGGACAGGTGGAATGAAGCTTCCCCCTGGAACGCCCCGCGAATTATATCTTCTGAGCAGTCGATCCGCCTTTTCGTTCTCATAACAATCACGGCGGCTCCAAACCTCTTCCACAACCCGCCAGCAAGATTTGACGTTTCCAAGCTTCAAGCGCGCTATCATCGCGGCCCACCGCTGTCTCACCCAGGTTCTGTCATCCGGGTCCGTAACTTCGCAGCTCGCAGCCAACAATGGAAATATCTGCACTATAGTTGCACGCGAGGACAAAGGTACAGAAGCAAGGGTAACGAGCACCTTCTTCGCCAGGCTCTGGATGGGATCACTGGGGATTTCAGGGACAGCCTGGTGTAGATAGAGAAGTGTTGCATAACGATACGCCTCCGCCGTCTGAATCGAGTGCTGCACCTCTGAATTAGGATCTTCCGGTCTCTCAAAAACGCCAACACTCGGAATCTGCCACTGTTGCAATTCTTCTTTGAGCTCCATTGCCGTGGACACCAATGTCAAGGAGTTTGAATCGGTCTTGCGTACACGTTGAATAAGGCGTGCAACGCGGCCTATCAGTGGGAAGAGCGTGGTTGCGCAACCCATGAGGGGGTCCACCTCGACCTGGTCTCCAAACGGGGAGTTGACGGTTTCCAAAATCTCTTCAATATCAAGGTCATGCGGTTGTTCCAACGAGGTCAATCTTGCTATGACATCCATGTAGACGAACGTGTTGCAGAGAAATTTGAGGCAAGTGGCATCCTGTGTGCTCATCCGGCCTGGCTGCATGTCCTGGCGCTGCTTGACAATCACATTGTTGACCATGACCTTGGCTCCTCTCAGATGTTGTACACCGGTGCTTACATGACGGTCCCAGCCTTCACTGAGGCCCAGTGCTAGGGACGTTGCCAGCGCCGAGTCTAGCCTCATGTTTCCCATCTCCTGTGCCAGCCGCTTTATTGATTTGTTCATATGGGCCATTCCTGGCACGTGTAAATCCGGAATTTCGTGAGCCCCATGAAACGCGGTCATTGCCGAGATGGCATGATATAAAGCAGGAGATTCGCGGGCTAATGGCCAGATCAACGTACGCCAGGGGTTTTCCGTTGGGCCATCTTTAACGGACAAGATACCGCATGTTTGTTTATCGAATCGGAGCATAAGCATTTCGGGGGACGAGACGTCCAGAGATGGTTGTGCAAGGATTGTCATGTCGCTGGATTTGGAAGACGAGGTTGAAGACTCGCTGGGCGTTGGAGACGCTGCTCGGAATCCTTGCCATGTCGAAGCGCCTGAGGTAGGGTCGATCAAAGATGTGGGCGTAGGGAGCGTCATTGCTGGCATATCTGACGTTGTCGGCATAACGTCAGATCGGACGATTTCCTCGTCAAATTCATCACCATCGTCAGGCATGTCGAGGTCGAAGTTTGATGGTTGATACGACAAAGGAGATATTGGAGGTCGGATATCTGGCGGGTCGGGCGGCCGGTGCATTTCCGGCCCCGGAAAAGGCATGTCCATGAGTTGAGGCGATCCAGAGGAGAACGATTTTGCGCTGTTGCTGTCATTCACGGACGAGGTGTTGGTGGTCGTTAGAAATCCATAAGGATCCGGGTGATGATCGCCATAGGAGAATCCGGGCGTTATGCCCTCCACGTCGAAAGGAGGAACATAGGTAGAGTAATCAATCCGGCTGGGTTCAGGGAAGAAACACTGGTTGATCTTGTCATGCGCTTCTTGCTCTGAACCTGCCTGCGCGTGAGGTGCTTGACTCTGGCCGTGGAAGGCGTAGGCGGCCGTAGCAAAGGCCGAATGAAGACCTGGCGACCATGTTTGAGGAGGGTCCACATTATTCACAGCAATACGTCGAGGTATGGGTCTGCAGCTTCCTGGAATGTCAAGCGGTCGTGCAGCAGCATGGTCAAGGGCACCAGACGAAGAATTAGATCGGAAGGCCTTCCGCTTCGCAGTGGGTTTAGACGTAAAATTGGTTTCTTCGAAGCTCCGCCATTTGTAGTCCTTCCTGTAGCCCTCACACTCAACGCTTCGCTTCTGGCATTGGACACACGACGGCTTTGTCTCATCGCATTTGAGCCTCTTTTTCTTGCAAGTCATACAGCCTAGGAGAATGAATGTCAGTCACATCTTCTGCCGCCTTCTGTGGGCAGATGGAGCAAGGGAGTACTGGAACATGCTAGGGCCATGCAAATAGAACATACCATTTCGACTCTTGCTCTGCTTCGGTTTGGTGACCGCGCCATCTTGAACTGCTGGTGCAAGTTTGGTAGGAGGTCTGCTGATCGCAGTTGTTCTGGGTTTGGTAACAGCAGCTCGTTTGGCTGCCGTGCTTGTAGGAGGACTAATCACAGAAGAGTCCTTCAAAAACGCAGACGGTGATGGGATTTGGACCTCCATGCGACGCTGACATGGACAGGCGACATGAGAATTGCAAATGAACAGAGACCAGCAACGGTAGAATGAGGATCGGAGTTGTGGTTGCGATAGTGGCGGAGGACTGGAGGAGAACCAGCAGGCTGGAGTGATTGGAGAGTGTCTGGCGTAGGCGGGCCTTCCAGGCACGAAAGACGTCAATCGAATAGGATACGAGGCTGATAGCAAGACGTAAGGAATGAAAATCAAAAAGCAAACAGAGAACTGGGAGTTGCAGTGGTAGAATGTGCGTGGGCTGAGAGTTGGGGTGGCACGAGCAGGTCAGGTCAGGCCGTGATGCGGGTGAAGCGGCCGGCCGCCGCCACTGCAATGCGCGTGCAAAGGGTCTAGTGTTGATGAGTCCGGTGCCAGTGAGGGCGGTGATGTCCAGCGGAGATGAAGAAGACACAGACACTCGGTTCTATTGAGCTGCCAGGCCGGAAGAACGATAGATGATAGGTGGTGGATTGGTTGGAGGTGCAGTGGGTGATGGATGATGAAAGGTACCGACTGGAGTAGTGGGCGGCGGGCACTTCCACTTCCACGTCGTTATCTTTGAGGCTGCTTCGCTGTCGAGATACGCGAGACCACCTCTTCTATCTCGGTATCTGATGCTGCTGAGTGCACGACGATTGCCGCTCTTGGCTTGCCTTATCTCATTCCCTCGAGACGAGAGATGCAGGCGGCAGTAGACTTGGGCTACGATGATGGATGCGTGCTTCAGTCCTCACTTCTGCCCGCCTGCGCCGCGTCGCCAGCCCTGTTACAGCCTGAGGACATCTACCGCGAGACAGCAAACACCGCGACACAGAACCCCAGATTGCTAGTTCAACGACCTGGTATCAGCTCCCGTCCTTCGATTCGTTATCAGCGGATCCCGTATCCTAGTTCCCCGGCCTCCCTCACCCGCAGGGCCCTCGAAACTCCTCCAACTCCTCCACCTGTCACGTCGCCCACCAGTCATGCGCTGGCGAAACAAGGGCATCTCCGCTCACTATCAATGTGACAGTGTTACTGGCGTATATCTTGATTGGGCGGTCCCACTGTCCTTTGAGACGGACGTCTTCCCCAGAGGCAGCTTCAGACGAATCGCAAGGGGCCTGTTTTCGACCTTGGGGATATAACATGTTCGGTTTTCTTGCTGTGTCTGCTACCTCCCGGTTATTTAAGACCTGAGGCTTTAATTTACAGGCTGAACACCATGTCAGATTGCCAGACGACCCTGTCGACTGCCTGATGCGTACCGTCCCTGGTATGTTTGTCGAAGCCACGTTCCGCCGCATACAGTAGACCCAAGCAGCAAGGCGCCAGAGCAATTATTTCTGGTTGGACCCTGGGCTGATGCGGAACCGCTCGAGCGACGAGATCATGATAGCCACCCACACTGCAATGGTGCTACTACGTACAGCACTATGCGAGTGAAGGTTGCACAAAATATACAACCGACAGGGCAACCGGACTAGAGAGTCATGGAAATTGCAAATCGTCCAGGATGCCGTGTTACACGACTTCCGTTTTGGACTGCTGGAAAGGCAAGTTCGGCAGAATACGGACGGCGCGAGACCGATAGGAGTGGATTGCGATGGCGGTGACGCCTGCTTTGCTACCGTGGACATGCCGTGTCTGTAAGTTTTGCGATCATGTCTCGATCATGTCTCAATCGATGTTCCGTTTTAGAGACGATCTGGCGGAGTTCCACATGTTCCACCGAGGAGCTTATTACTTTGGAACGCGGCTTTGCCAAAACTTGATCTTGACAAGCATCGCAGGAAGTACAGTAATGCTGGGTTTCACACAAGGTGAGTCTAGAGCTGTCCTTTGATGACCTAGACTCTGCCCGCCCTGAGGAGGGTCTCGGTGAGGGAAGGCTTAACCAGCCTGGAGCCTCGGGGTGTCAAAGCATACGGCTATTGCTTACATACTAGTATCTGGTATTGCTGGCATAGTATGCAAGGATTGTCCCCTCTTACCAAGAGCGACCATTCATATACCTGTGTTGCAAGGCGAACACATCTCTACTAACATAGCGTACTAACCTGGGAGCACAGTATTTTGTCCTCAACTTCCTACTTGCACTATTTCGGTTGTTTCAAATTATCCGCCAACCTCGGCCACTGCCTCTCAAAAGCCTCGACAGTATCCAAAATCGACTTATCATAGCGAATAAACCTGTCTACTCCCAGAGCTTTATACGCCTTACTCGAGACCAATTTACTCTCTGCTTCTGGAAACCAATAATCTGGCGTATATCCCTGACCGGGGTTTCCAACAATGATATCTCGCTTGGGGAATTTGGCACGCAATAAATCGGCCGCAGCCTGTGGTGGTGCCTTGCCGTTGACCATGAGATACCTCTGACCGTTACTTTGGTCTGGATGTTCCATTGCCCAGATATGCATGCGCGCCACGTCGCGCACATCGATGTATCCCGCCCCGCCGATCTGAGGAGGCATTCTCGTGTTCGGGTCAGACGCACGATCACTCCAGATCTTCCATATGGGCAAGAGCGTCTCGTTGAGTTTATCCGGTGTGGCAGGCCATGAGACAGGTGGACCCGTCACGACGGCAGGGTTGATTGCGGACACAGCAAAAGGCAAACCAGGTTGATGCGCGGCCACCCAGTCCCAGACGGCCCGTTCGGCAGCGGCTTTGGATGCCCCGTAGGCGACGGGCGCAGAGAATGTTTCTCGCGCCACACTTTCGCCCGTCGTGTTCCAGTCGGATTCGGTGTAGGCGTGGTTGGGGGCTTGTTTCCATTTATCGACGATGGCGGCGACGGAGGATGTGACGACGAATGAAGTGAGTTGGGTCTGTGAAGAAGAGTTTGTACTTGTATCTGTTGTAGATTGTTGCATGGCTTCTTTCCAAGCAGATTCCAAAATGGACAAATTCCCACCGACCGCAGGAACCATAAACTCATCGACTGTGGTCAACGTAAAATCCACCGGTGATGCGGTATGGATGATTCCGTAGACACCCCTGACGGCCTCGTCGAATGCTCCTGGGACAGTGATGTCCGGGACAACGACGTGTTGGTATCGGTGTTTGTGGTTGCGAAAAGCGCCAGTCAAAAGGTGTTCTTTGGCCGCTGGCGATCGAGATGTTCCGCGGACGGTGTAGCCCTTTTCGAGGAGTTGGATGCCAATGTGGCTGGCGATGTAGCCGTTGATGCCGGTGACTAGGATGATTTTGGATGACTTGGAGGCGGAGGTGGAGTCGACGCCAGAATCAATGTTGGGGTCGACGTCGGTATCGACGTTGGAGTGGATGTCGAGGTTTGTTTTGGCGTTGGTGTCGGTGTTGATATTATTGTCCACATCATTGGAATGTACACCTGTAGCTGTGTCTTCCCCCAGCTGGGGCTTGTCATTACCGATGGTGTTGATGTGATTGTTGTCGTTGACTCCCTGTGAGGGTAGAGATGGTGGCATCATGATCCCATCAAAAGAGATCGCGGCCGCTGACCCTGACCGCGACACTGACCTTGACCGTGATCTCGATCGCGACTTTGAGCCGGAGCGAGAGCAAGAGCAGGAGCGAGAACGTAAATTTCGACAAGCAGCCTCAAATTGCGCTCTGCTGCTGCTGCTGCTGCTGCTGCTGCTGCTGCCAGTCCTCTTGTCGCTTTCTCTTCGCTCGAGGTGGTCGGAAACTTGAGGACTTGAACGTCGACTCCGGCTCCGACTCCGACTCTGTGCCTGACTCCGTCTCTGCGTCTGTGTCCGGTCCTGACCCTGAATGTTTCTGTCTCGTCGGCTTTGGCTTTGTGATTGTGATTGTCTCCGGTTCAGTGAACGAATGTATATATGTGAATATCTCTTTGCGGTCTCAATTGTTGCGGCGGGCCACTGGGGCCAGTCGTGGCGCAGCCGTGTTCTTGGAGCGCTTGTCGAAAGTAGTGTTATGCTTATCAAAGCCACTCATTCAAACTCAGGCCGGCTCCGACCACGAGACCGGCGTTTTATTTGCTATAGACTTGGGCAATGTAGTTCTGAAACATCTTTTGGAGGAGATATATGTATGAATCGAAGTCAGTGGAAGATGCAGTGGTGTCTGAGCCGACTTTTGGAGAAGACCCCAGATGTCCGCCGTTAGGCGTCATCATTATATGTGGATTTTTACAGACGAGAGGATTATTACTATCACCCGCTTTCTAATCAAGCCCGGGGTTGCGTGTGTCAAGGGGCTGTGCAATGGATGCCATGCCATGCCATGCCATGCCATGCCACGCCACAGGTAGGAAATGTTACGCAGGACGTAAGGGAGAATGGATGTTGGAGACCTTATGCAGATGTCTACTAGTACCTTGGTAAGCAAAGCACACGGGCAGACGAGGCACACGGAAGATGTTGGTTGTACTGCACCTAGCAATACTAATCGGGATATATGGATGACCGGGCCTTAAGGGGCACAGCCTTGTCTCTCCTCCGAGGCCTGCGGTGCTGGGAAGGGGATGACAGAAGAACAAACAGATCATGATGTTCAAGACCGGTTCCAATGCCCAACTCGATTCAGTTGGATCTGGACCATATTTGGATGGTCGCATATAATCTGCGCATATATTTCGACTGATCGACTCAATCACTGTCCATTGCGACGTGTGTACATAGGAAGATGTAGTTGGCTAGTCGGTTGATAGAACAGTGCTGAGACAATACAAATATATCAACTTAATATCATTTCTTCGTAACGATATATATCATATCTCGAAACGTACCAGCTGTACATTAGCCTAGCAAACGAGTCAACCAAACGCCATCCAGCCTTGGACAATAGGAACCTCAAACCACAAGACTGTTCCCATCTTGACCATCGTGAACCTCAATCAATCAATCAATACCCAGCAGCCTTCAGCTCATTCTCAGTCCAGTCCCACAGCCGCTTTCCTGCATCCGGATCCTCAGCCCATTTATTCTTCCTCAATCTTCCAACAGGGGTATAATAAGCCCCACTAACCAGCTCATCCTTCTTCGCCCCCGCCGCCGCCCACAACTGATTCAAAGCCCCCGTCGGGATAGTCTGATAAATCAACGGCCCAACAACCATCAAACCATACTTAAGCAACGGATTTGCTCCCGAGCTGGGGAGGTACAAATCCGTCTTAATAACCCCCGGATGCAACGAAACACTCGTGAAAGCGGGATACCTTCTTGCCAATTCAGCAGCAAACATGATATTAGCCGCCTTGGACGCCCCATATCGTGTCCAGGGACTCGTAGCAGTCAGTTTCTCAGTCGACAAGATAGTATCGAGGCTTGGAGCCAAGTTGTTGGCCTCGGACGACACCGACACGACACGCACATCCGGGTTATATTTCTCGACGGTCCTCTGCAAGAGCGGCAATAGCAACTTGGTCAACAAGAAATGGCCGACGTGGTTGGTGCCCAGCTGGATGTCCTGGCCTGAAGGCGTTTTGCCCGGTGGCACGGCCATGATGCCTGCGTTCAACACGAGAATGTCGAGTCTGTCGCTACCGTTGATGACTTGGTCGGCGGCGTTTTTGATCGATGGCAACGATGTCAGATCGAGCGCTACATATTCGATGTCGACATCCTGGGAGACCTGAGATTTGATCGAGGCTATGGCGTCGCGCGCTTTTGATTCGGTGCGTGCAGCTAGGAATATCTTGTGCGGATTGTGTTTGGCTAGTTGGAGGACTGTTTCTTTGCCGATGCCGTTGTTGCCGCCGGTGACGAGGGCCACTTTGCCGGATAGATTGGGAATGTCGGTTTCTGGGTTGAATGTCACGCCGCTCTTGCTGAAGGGCCACATTGTTGCGAGACGGGGGGCGAGGATTTCAATGCCCTGGATGGGATGGAGTGCGTATGGAGTAAAGAGGCCTATTAGAAGTTGTTGTAGTTGTGAAAGAACCGTCCTCGTGGGAGTCGTAGTAGTGGGAGGAGTTTGCTGTGTATTGGTGGTGGTGGAACTTTGACTGTGGTCTCCTTGTTCGCTCATGTTATCAGACTTTTGATGTCCTTCACATGCTTATATGCGAGGGTCGTGGTCAGGAGACAGACACCAAAGAATCAGAAACGTTCCTCGGCTGCGTCATGGATTTAAGATTTGGGGAAACCACTCACCCACAACTTGAACGCTCCAGATAATAAAGCCGCAACCACGCGCTATGCTCGAATAGTAACAGATGGTCTTATCGGCCGTTGCCTGTTTAAAGACCAGCGCGGAGCTTCTTGATGCTTGATGATACGTGAAAGATGTACGGCTCATGATTGCTATTAATCGATGGAAGTGCGGCCGTAAAGATGGCAGAATCCGATGACTGAGCGGTATGCTTGTAGTTGTACATGGTGCCACTCCAGCCTCATTTTAGTATTGCAGTCTTCTTGTTTCATGTTCACGGAGTCGACCTGGTTCAGTAATATACGCGAGAAGACCTTTTTCATGTGGTCTAACAGTCTGCCATTCAGGCCAACGTCCTGCCCTGCTGATCTATACAATATCTTCGTGGGTATCATATCCCTCATCCCAGTCCAAAACCGAACAGCTATTTTCCAAACGCCATCGCTAAGCCAGAACACCAATCCACCCAGGTATCACCTAGTAAGAAAACCCTTCAACATGAAGATATATGCCTTGGGCCCCAGTACCCTTGTGTACAGCACGCTCGTCACTCAACGCCACGACACTGCGTCGGACGTCGTCCTGTAGTCCCTGAGGACCGCATACCACCACCGCGCTTTCTCCTTCGGCTTCCTCTAAAACTTTTCGAATAATGTCACGAGGTTTGGGTCGCCCTCCGATCAACTTGAGCTGCGGTAGCGCTGCAGCTGACATTGCCTCTAGTGCCTTGGGGCTTTTCTCGCTGATTGACGAAACTGACGACGAGGAAGGGATGGAACTCGATGAAGGCCCGCAGCAACAGCATTTAATTGCTTCCCCGTCTTCGTCCACCGCATTCTTGCAACAGCAAGTGCCATCCGGCCCACACCCATCGTTGTTCCGATCTGTCGATGTAATAGACCGTACTTCCACCTTTTCATCCGCCACCTTTTTCGTCACGGCTTCCGCGTCGGAGGCAGTCGTGTCTGCCACTTTGACAGCTCCGTGTGCTGGAGTCTCGCAGCAGGCATCGCCGTTGGATGCATCCAGCGTCTCGTCACAAGTGACATAGATGCTAAGGTCGAGTTCCTTCTCGGAGAATCCATCACATCGCTGGACATTTCCAACGTCTAGAAGCGCCGTTTGGAGTTGCTCTTTGAACCATCCCACTCGATCCTGGGACTTGACTACCCAAACAAAACGGATTTTCCGTGTCACGATACCAGATGCGCCATCAACGCTGGACTTCCACCTCCGTACAATATCTCGCATTAGAGGGACGGTAAATGTTGCGCCAGTGCCCCCAGCGAAGAAGCATATGCTGTCAAACTGCCGTAGCGGTCGGATCTTCCCATAGGGCCCTTCGACCCCCACCAGTTTATATTTCACGTCTGCTACATCCTCAGACCGCGGCAGACCGAGATTTCTCAGCGCATATCGATGTAGACGTTTTGTGCCCCCCTTCTGAGCTTGGACCAGAAATTCCAATTTTCCATCCGACTCCAACGAAGCGATGCCGAAAGGATGACTCTGCAAAGGAACCACGGTGTGACATGACAAAAAAGCGTGCTGACCAGGACTCCAGCGCAATACCGGCTTATCAATAGTGATCCTGGTCACATTTCCAGGTAACGGTGTCAAGACGGACTTGTTGGCCCAGAAAAGGCTTCTGCCTGGCACACGACGGTGGAAAATTGACAGATTGGCCACGAGTGTGACTAGAAATCGCGCAACTCGGTCGAAAAAGAACAACGCCACGCATACCCAGACGTAGGTCTTCCCATAGTCGACATGGAGCATAACAGCTCCAATGAACCCTGCAAAAAGGACCAGGTGTGCAACGACGAATACTTCATAGTTCACCCGTCGCATTGGTGCGAACGAGGTGGCCACAAGGGCGGTCAGAATGCACCACGCAGCAAACCCAGTCTGCGTCATGGAGTCGGTGGTCAATTTCACCTTGATGTAGTCATATCTTGCCCAACTCCTGAACCAGAACATCAAGTGAAATGTGGCCGTCAACCATAGAATACGGGCCACCCAGCGGTGCAACCAATTCAGCCGTTCATAACTGATACCTGAAAGGAAGCCAACAATGTTTTGTTTGCCCGCAAGGAGGAAAACAAGAGGAAGCTGAGCTTGGGCGATGCACCCACACCGATAAGCAATGTTCTCCCAGCTCCACTGGTCCTCTGTGTCGTATTTGTAAAAGCAGAACACAATGACGGTAACAAGGTATGAGAGAACCATAATCGTCTTGCCCAAGGAGGGCGCGCGGAATTTCAGCCATTTGAGTTGGTATGCTGGCAATGAAGCGGAGCTGATCTCCCGGGCCACCGCTGTCAGTGTGGCATAAGATGACCAGAGGAACGACTTGGGTTTCGCACTCAAACTTCGTTGTCGCTGCCAGAGCAGAATGTGGTTGAGCAGGTTGCAGAGAGCGGCAACTCCAATCGCAGTTCCGATGACCGCCCAGAACATTTTTTGCATATAGAAATACCCAGGCAAGCCGCTCCCGGAGCCCATGCTCCCCATATCCATGCCGCCCATATCATGGCGGGGAGAGAGATGTGTGGTGGCCATCTTCGAGGGCACCAACAGGGCGAAAAGATAGAGGTGATGGAAAGCCAAACGAATCGGTTGCTAGTAACGACTGTCTTGTGCCATATGGTTCCTCGCGTGAGCGTCCCAGTGGTCAGATCGATTGGAGGCGGCTTTAGAGAGGAGACGGCGACAATTCGTTGAGATCGCGGTTGATTAGATGTATTCGAACAATGAACGGTAAATGGCTTGAAGTCGCAAAGAATGACCGGAGGGTGCTGTGTGATAGTAGTATACTATCGAATTTCTGTAGGATTGGCTCGTGTACACGTAAGACGAACCCGGGTACAAATGTGCTCAAGGGCTCGGATGAGGACTCGGCGCGGCGGTGAGCGGTACCTTGATGTGGAACTGGAATCGTCGAAACCCGAGAGCAAAACTGCGATTCTGTGACTTGAAGCCAAGAAATTGACACGATCGGACTCGGAGTTGTGCTCGTAAAGGATCTCGTGAGTTTAGAGCATCGAGAGACAGAAACACGAGATCTCTAGAAGTCCAGAATCGTACAAGTTGAAGCCAACAGGTACCGAATGACAGCAGCTGTGGCAGTAACAAAGCGTACCTGATTAACCGGGAGTGTAGGCTCTTTAGGCGTCACCCCTCCGAGTCCAGGCGAAACAGACGCGGTTAGGCGGGCGATCAAAGCCTGTACTGTCGCGAGTATCCTTGTCTTTCGGCTGGGAACCCTGCGCCACTGCACACAAACAAGGACCCCACCAGGAGCCTGTTCCATCCTGACGCCGGCAATGCTAAAATGGGATTTACTACTAGCGCCCGCAAAACCTGCGCAGCCAAGAACTTGCTCATCTTTCAACCTTGAAGCGCGACTTCAGTTCCACTGGAACCTCAAGATGTCGATGGATCGCGCCAAAAGCCGAAAGGCGCCGTGTCTGACAGGACTGCTTGTAGCGGTGGAGACCGCGGGATCGACTTGCAAACACCTTCCAACAAGTTGAACTGAACTGAGGACCTCGCTGCACGCTTCCTTTCCTCCTCGCCGTCATACGACACTCATTGCCGGGTTTCACTTCGACGCTATACACCTCCGATAACATGCTCAGGAACCCAACACAAGACTAGGAAACCTTGGCTCGACTCCCCGGCTCTATCGTCGAGAATTTATACAAAGACGCCAAACAACCCTCTCCGCCCTTTGTCTGTGGGATCTTCATAAACCACCACGTCAAAATAAAAGACCACAAGTCACTCTGTCTGCAACAATCTTGACGAAATGGACATGTCGAATTCTCATTCAAGCTCGAGCTCGGACTCGATGTCCATGTCGATGGCCATGGTCTTCACCAACTCACACTCTACGCCTCTATTTTCCAACGCCTGGACGCCCACTTCTGAAGGCGGTTATGCTGGCACTTGCATATTCCTCCTCCTTCTTGCGGTGACTTTGCGACTCCTCTTCGCCGCCAAAGCATTATGTGAGCAGAGGTGGTCCGCCGCCGCACGAAACCGGCGGTTTGTTCTGGTGAAGGGCAGATCGACCGAGGCTGGCAGAATCGATGAGGATCCCGATGCAAAAACCGCTTCTTTACTCACGGCCCAAGGAGTGGAGGAGAACGTGAAGGTGGTTCAGGCGAAAACGGGCGGGACTCTTCCCTTTCGATTATCCGTTGACATCCCTCGAGCTATTCTAATGACCATTATTGCGGGCGTCTCATATCTACTGTGAGTGAAATCACCAGCTGCTTGCTGTTTGTCCGTTATACTGACTGGGGTCCAGGATGTTGGGAGTCATGACCATGAACGTCGGCTACTTCCTCTCGGTGCTGGCAGGCACTTTTGTGGGCGAGCTGTTGGCGGGCAGGTATGCCCAGGTTGACGAGCATTTACATTGATGCATTGCTAGAGTTGGAGCGTTCAGGATACCCTTTATACGACGATAGAGGCGTTCGGCGAGTCCGTCGGAGCCATCTTATAAATGAAGTCACTGCTATCTACGAGTTTCTTACAAGTATTATTATGTTCTCGTTGCACAGGTCCTCGTAGCCTCGCACTACAGTACCTTGGGAAATCTTGTCCTACGGCGGACCGAACCACATCTGTGGCAGCGATAAATCAGTGAATAATAATAAATCGGCTGGTTTTTGTCTGACGAGGCTCCCCTGGCCAGTGACTGCATGGCTCGCCCCCTTTTTCTCCCATGTGAGCAAGTTTCCGGTCTCCACCATCAGATGCGCATGTTTTTGGGCGGCGACTAGTAACGACGTAGTAACATTCCAGCCCAATCCATGGCTCTTTTCATCCACAACCGCACCGCGCGACAGCTGACGAGAGCATCAACGACCGACTTGCTCAGGCTGGACTGCAATACTCCCGCCAGTGCAATTATTGCTTCGGTCCTCAACCGGTAAGCTCGCTAAGCAGGCTAGGCTTCCGAGTCAAGACGCGACAAGGCCTGACCGTAACCGGCCTTCCAATGCTTAACACCCCTTGACACTTCCTTCGCGGTTCAAGTTCTTTATATCTTGCTGTGTCCCCGTCGAGCCATTCGAACGTCCTTTTGCTCTGATTCCTTTTGGCCTTGTCATTTTCGTTGCCAACAACGCGTCTCACTTCCCATCTACCTCCCGACGTTCGCCCATCATGATTCCTCAATCCCTCGTCGCTCTCCTCTCATTACCGCTCCTTGTCTCTGCGCATTTCCACATCCTCTACCCAACACCCCGAAGCGATGAGGACGAAAGCGAGGGCAAGTTCCCCTGCGGTGGCTTCGCCATCAGCGACAATCGCACCGTGGTCTCGAGTTCCACGTTTCCAGTTGCGCTCGAAATGGGCCATGACCGCGCCGTCGTGCAAATGCTTCTAGCGCTGGGCAACGACCCGGGCGACCACTTCAACATCACGCTGGAACAGACCCTGCAGGAACAAGGCGAGGGAAGCTTCTGTCTACCGTCGGTGCAAATCCCGGCGGACCTGAACATCACGGATGGCACAAACGGCACTTTACAGGTCATCACGAACGCTGAGGGCGGTGGCGGCCTCTACGTGGTATGTACTGTAGACATTTACTTTTAAGAATGGTTCAACTGACAAATTTGATTTTTCAGTGCGCCGATTTGACCTTCACCTCATCTCCTACCATCCAATCCCTCCCCAGCTCGTGCTCCAACGGTACCGGAGTTACCGCTTATCCTCTGTCCTCCAAGATCAACGCCAACGAGTCAAACGCTGATGGCTCGCCTCAAAGCGGCTCCGGTTCCAGCTCTGCCTCCGGCTCGTCTGCCTCATCTACCGGCGCCAGTGCGACCGGCACCGCCAGTGGCGCTACGACCTCCAAGACTGGCAACAGCGCCGCAATCTTCACCGCTGGATGGGGCGTTTTGGGAGCTGCTGTTCTCGGCGCGGTGGCTCTGATCTGATCTCGATTTCCATACAGCGATGCAACTTCCTGCATTTGAACAGTTTCCGCACGCAACACATCGTCATTCAGCATCAATAGCTCTATTGAAGTCATGCTGCATCACCTTGTCTTTCTGCCAAACGTGCCGCGTGCACGTATGCACGGAAATCTGACTAGTATGTAGCAATAAAATAGTATGATAGCCCAAATTCTTTAAGGCCATGTCTCCACCAGATTCCACTCTCCTATCGATTCACTCGGCTGCGGGCCCCCAGGTCCTCCCACCTCTTCGGCCAAAGTCCATACCTGGCGCGTACAATTGGCGGGATCGCTGAGATCGACCGCCTCCACTTGCTCTGGTGTAATGATACAGACTCGGAAATTCCTTCGCGCAAGAGGCTCGTCCGATAAGTGTCCTGCTTTCTGTCCCAATCCTTCGCCTGCTTGGTCATTTTTACCTTCTTGGAGTGGCTGGCCTGGAGGTGGGTTCTTGAAAGTCCCTCTCATCACGGGCGACAGATTCTCAAAGTAGTTTTCCACTTCCAGTCTCCACGACCAGTCTTTGTCCTTAGCGGCATGACCGGATCCCTCTTTCACCCGCATATATCGTCCAACCTCGGCCTTGACAGTCACGGTTCCGGAGTTTTGTGCCTCGTCACCGCCTTCAACGTCGTCGGCCGCAATGAGCCAACACTTTCCTCGTATCCGCCATTGAGTCATTGTTTCTTTGATCCAAAACACGGCTTCTACGGGACCGCCGCCCCCAGAGCCAGAACGCGACTGTGCCAGGTCGCCCTTCCCTTTGCCCGTCGCAAAGAGGTCATATACTTTTCCCATGCGTGCATCGGTTGTAAACGTAGGACAGTCCGACTCGTAGATCGGAGGGTTCTTGGGCAGTTTGTTATGCTCGTTGGGCGGTAAGGTCCCCCAGAAGCCTCGGAATATACATGTTCGGGCCCGTGGTAAGCCGTTTGCCGTCACGGTCGAGAGAACGAATTCTGCGCCAGCGCCGCCGACCTGGTCCAGATGGGCTTCAAATGTCGGCTTCCATGGTGCCGTGGAGGTGGTCGTGGGATGAGCCATCGTGGAAAGCAGGCGGGATAGCCGAGTGGTGGTTCTGGCAGCCAGGGTGAAGGAAATGGTGGTAGCAGTGCCTCAACTAGTTACCGCGCCTGATATCCTTTTATAAAAAGTTATGTCCTTGCTGCCTACTACAAGTAGGTCAGATGCATGACGCGCTGACTGCCTTTCTGCGGTGTTTGACACTTTTATGAACTTGAGCCAGCGCTGGGCAGGGGTTCGATATGACGTTGAGGACTGCAGGCGGGGAGTACTGAGCATTCTGCCGGCTTCAAGTTCACCGCCTGCACGACGCTAAACTTATCGGGTCGATAACTCAATCGCATTTAAGCTAGCCGCTACGGTGCGCCTAGACTCGGGAGAGTTTCCTCCTGTAGAGGCGCGGCTTCTGGCCCGGACGCGCCGTTGCCTCTGGAGACTGCGACTATTCCCCCTTTGGTTCAGTGTGTTGATCCCCCAAGAATCGCCTGTCTGTCCCCTCTGGGTATCGTGCATTCCAAGTTTAACTTCACAGCACGACTTCCAATCTACTAGTAATTGCCTGCGTCGACAACTGCGGCATCGCTCTCGATATCGTCTACTTAACTGGTATCCCTCAGCTTGGACTGCAGCATTGAGCCTCACACGTCTCGGCAAGATCGCTAGACGGATTCGTCTTTGTGATCGGCCGGCTTCACTTGCAGCAGGAACAACCCTTTCTTTCTGCCACAGCCGCGTCACCACAACTTGAACCTCTTTTTTCTCTCTCGAAAAATGGCTGTTAGCAGCACGCCACTCTCGCCCAAATCACAACACGACCTCAACATGGTCATGCCAATGCCTCCACCTCTCCTGCACACTCGTTCGGGAAACGAGCTGTACGAGCGTCCTCAGACCCCCACCACTCCCGGCGGTAACCATGGTTTCACCAGTCCAATGCAGACTCCTCAAGGCAGCCCGAGCAAGAAACAACTTCCACCTGGCGCCAATGACCTGCCTAACGTGTTCGAAAATGCCATGAAACTCAATCCCATGTCGCCCACAAAGAGCCAACCCAAGTCTCCCACGAAACAAGCCCTGTCCGCGGGAGATGACAACATTGCCAAAGACCCTTTCGCCGATCCTCCTACTCATCATCATAGCCGTGCTGAGAGCCCAACACGTCAATCCAACAAAGAAAATGCGCCTGCGTCAGGATTGCGCTTCGGAAAGGATTTTCAACAAAATCATGCTGCCATTTCCAGACAGGAACAGTATCAGCCTACAGAATCCAGGAAGACAATCACCCGCGGCCTGACTACCGAGGAAATGCAAAAGCTCCAGATGCCTAAGCTCAAACGTCTCGCGAACGTGACACAACTGTGTAAGTCTGGCCAGTATGAATTCATCTTTATATGCTGATTCCATTTTAGACTTCCTTGATTACTACTTCGATCTTCTCTCCTACGTCCATAACCGACAAGCCAGAGAAGCGGCCTTCAAAGCTTCATTTCCGCCTCCACCAGAGACTCCCAAGGAGGAATACGATGCCGCTCGACACAAATATTTGGGTCGCGAACGTGCCAATCTACGCAAACGTCGAACTCGTCTCCGACATGGCGACTTCCAGATCTTGACACAGGTCGGCCAAGGTGGCTATGGTCAGGTCTATCTGGCCCAGAAAAAGGATACACGAGAAGTCTGCGCGCTCAAAGTCATGCGGAAGAAGCTGCTCTTCAAATTGGATGAAGTGCGACACATCCTGACGGAGAGAGACATTCTGACTGCTGCCAAGTCGGAGTGGCTGGTCAAACTACTGTACTCATTCCAGGATGAGGAGCAGATCTACCTGGCCATGGAGTACGTCCCTGGCGGTGACTTCAGAACCTTGCTCAACAATACTGGCGTCCTTCACAATCGTCATGCACGCTTCTACATTGCAGAAATGTTTTCATGTGTTGATGCTCTACATACCCTAGGTTACATTCATCGAGACTTGAAGCCTGAGAACTTCTTGATTGATGCCACCGGCCATGTCAAACTGACCGATTTTGGTCTTGCCGCTGGAATGCTGAGCCCGATCAAGATCGAGAGCATGAGAATCAAGCTTGAGGAGGTTGGAAACACGCCTGTGCCATTTGGTATTACCCCGGTTGAAGATCGGTCGGCTGATCAGCGACGCGAGGGTTACCGCTCTCTTCGAAAGAAGGACATCAACTATGCCAAGTCCATTGTTGGTTCGCCCGATTACATGGCTCCCGAGGTTCTCAAAGGCGAACAGTACGACTTTACGGTCGACTACTGGTCTCTCGGGTGCATGTTGTTTGAGGCATTGGCCGGATATCCTCCCTTTGCCGGAGCCACTGTGGACGA
Organism: Exophiala phaeomuriformis; assembly: GCA_010883475.1. Taxonomy (NCBI): domain Eukaryota; kingdom Fungi; phylum Ascomycota; class Eurotiomycetes; order Chaetothyriales; family Herpotrichiellaceae; genus Exophiala; species Exophiala phaeomuriformis. The sequence continues at coordinate 701,986 of JAAAJI010000075.1, read as the reverse complement.
AACATGGCAGAATCTGAAGAGATGGCAACGTGTCCTGCGGAAACCCATTTACGATGATCCAAACTATTTCCTCAGCAAGCGCACCTGGGATCTGATCACTCGGCTTGTTGCCGCCAAGGAGCATCGGTTCAAGAACATCTCGGAGATTCACAAGCACGAATACTTTGCCGAAGTGGATTTCAATACCTTGAGAGAGCAGAAAGCGCCCTTTGTTCCAGAGCTTGATTCTGAGACGGATGCTGGTTACTTCGACGACTTCAGCAACGAGGCTGATATGGCCAAGTACAAGGAAGTGCATGACAAGCAGAGAGCTCTAGAAGAGATGGCCGAGCGGGACGAAAAGATGGGCAAGAGTTTGTTTGTCGGATTCACCTTCAGGTATGTTTTGGATTGTTGTGTCTTGTGGACTTGTATGCTAATTTGCAAACAGACACCGCAAACCCGATGCCGATTCAAGCCCGAGAAAGCGCATCGAGACCGATGGCACTTTTGGAACTATTTTCTGAGGTGTTTCGAGATGACAGTAGGCTGTGCCTCGTTCTCGGACTTTCCTCTTTCACTTCGAACATGTGCAACGTCTTCGGTCAAGACTGTGGTTACAAAACGGGCTGGATAGGGGGTGTTTGGGTGGTGGTTACGGTGTTTGATGTATTAATTCCGGGCAGAGCAACAGAAGCTCGATGAATGATGCGTCTGGTAGCGGTGCAAATGGGTCCCTCCCGCCCTTTGTGAGCAGGAGATGCCAGGCCATTGTGCTGGATATGTAGGTGTCGTAGGAGTCTTTGGGTCTTTGAGTCTTTTCATCCAGGGGCTGGAATGCAAGCTGGGTACTGTTTTGCAAATGATGGGGAATGAGAATGGCCAGCAATCACTACTATGGATAGACCATGAATGAGTAGTACGTCTTGATTACCTACTATTAAGCAACATGAATGAGTGCAACGACATCTTGCTTCTCTGTTATTATCCCCCGGCACATAGAGCCTAGGTATTTCAGCACTCGATGTCTCCTCTCTTTCTGTCTTAATTCTCCATGACCCATATCTTGAGTTACTAGTAGGCTGTATCCTTATTGCCCTTGCATACAGGCCGCATTGTGTTTATTGGCTACCAACACCACCAGCACTTCGACCACCCCAAAAGGCAAAGCGAAAATGTCGAAAAAAGGGCCAAAATAAGGGGGGAAAGAAGGAAGAACTTAGATCCCATGAAGCCCAGCTATATATGGGGTAAATGAGTGACTGAAGACCTAGGTAGGTAAATATATGTGTTTGGAATCGAATGATTTTTGGTCAAGAGTTAAGACGTATTTTATAGTCGTCCTGGTTTCGTTTGGCGACACAGATCCAGGCTTTGGTTTGTTTTATTTTTAGTCTTGACTTTGGCATATGTGCCTGGCAGTGGTATGTGGTATCCAGGATAGTCGAGACAAGACAAGGTAGCCAACTGATCATTATTCATTATTTCATATCATCATTGCTCACAACTTCAAGACCAATTCCTTTTCTGCACTGTTTCATGTCTACCTGTAGTCAAGTCAAGGATGTACTAGTAGTTCTGAGACTGCGGCCGGTCCAAGACCAGTCAGTCAGATCAGTCAGCTCACATCACATTAGTCCGTCCGATTGACAAAATTTCGACTCCGACCCCGACTCTTTCTCGCCTCAACTCAGTCTCGACGAAAAATCCCCACCTCGTCCCTTATTTTCTGGTCTCCGTACTCAGCCCTCCGTCTATCCAGCATATCATTCAGTGTATCCCAGGCATCCGTATCCTCTCGAGTAGTCAAATCAAAAAACCTCCTGGGCAATTCAATGCGTCTTAATTTCGGAAACCGGTCAGCCAGAATCGTCAAATTCCACGAAGCTTCGTCGAGATTCGGCGCCGCGGGGTGATCGTAGTCCCTAAGAACCAGTCGTTCAAGAGGGTGGTCTTGAAGGGACCAGGGACGAATGCAGAACATCCAGTCCCCACCTTGGTCTTCGTACAATGGAGCGCGAAACGCACCGACGTGGGCTGGAAGAACCAAAGTTTTGATGTTGCGGAAGACGTGCATGATTGCACCGAGGGGGAGGTTGTCTTCGTGAAGGGCGGGGCCGATGTCGAGGTATTCGATGGTGTGGGCTGCTGGAATTGGAAGTGGAGTTGGAATTGATGATGGTTGGGAGGTGGTAGAAGTGTGGGATGGGGAGGTATTGGTGGAGTCTTCAGACCAAGGACCATGACTTGGACATTGCCATAGACATTGTAGCGATGAATAGTGCACACACTCGGATATCCTGAGTGATTTCAGGGTTGACGGTAGACTGTGGTACAGTAGTGTTGTCCAAGACTCTTCGTGCTCGTAAAGCGAGTGCGATAGTTGTAGATGGGTCAGGTTCTTGGGCCACTTGGACCAAGGTGGTGGTTTCGGGACGTACTGAGATGTCAGGAGATTCGTGTTAGGGTCTCGTTTCCGTTCCATGACTAGTGCGTTGCGTGGGAGTTTTAAGGTGGTGATGCCGTCGAGGTGGTGGATGGCTTCGAGAAGTTGTGGCAGTCCAATGTCGTAGAAGTCGGTGGAGAGATCGAGGTATTTGAGATGTATGCATTTGGATAAAGGGGCCAATGAGGGGATCCTGTTAGATTTGGTAGTTAGTTAGACTTAGTCAGGTTTGGCTTGACCCTTGGGTGGCTCGGAGCTTGGGGCTGTAGGTATGGCTGAAGTAGGAGGATAGTCGAGTCAAAATGAAGGCGAGGGTAAGTCAACACGAGCAAAGGAACAGGCATCGGGTGGTTGAGATTGGATGAAGCCTGTTTAAGCAGCCGCAGCTGATTCAGTACAGCAGATGCTGCGGCGTCTCAACCAGCACGATAACCTGACAGCCTGGGTTTGCCGTCGACGAGGCTCCGAGATAGGCGAATGACTGGCAAAGGGGATAACCGCAGGATAAACAAAAAAGAGGGAAACACGTACGAGAATGTGATGGCTGGCGCCGCAAAGCTCTCCAGTGAGTCCTTGGTCCGCCGGATCAGGCGCGCAGTCAGACTCTTTGAACTCTCATATGACAGTCCGCTCATGTCGAGGTGCTTGATTAGCTTCTCCAATCCCACTCGCCGCCTTGGCCTGGGATTTTGGGGGCTTGATGATGACGAGGATGAGGCTGTCGACTTCGCTGAAGACGGCGAGTGCGAGTATGTTGTTGACGCGGCCGGTGCAATGGTTCGTACAAACAGGTCAAAATTGCGGTTGTTGAGGAGCGGCCGATTGTACAAATGTTCGATTGACGCCGTGTACCACGAGCGAGAGACCAGGCAGCACGCCCATAACGTCTTCTGGGCGAGAAGCAGGCTTCCAAAATCGGAATGTCGTGAAACTCTGGATCCATGGCCGGAAGCAAAGTCTAACTCGAACGGAGAGTAGGAGCTGTGTCTGATGTGCGATGCAATCTGCCACACTATTTCCACGGGTAAAGGGACTGGCTCGCCACGGTAGGTTGGGTCGCCGACTTTCATGGCGCGCGGTTTGCCGCGGGAGGAGAAATCGTATAGCAAGGGTTGCGGACAGATGTAGTAATCTGGGTTTAGTGCTGTGTTAAATTCTGGGGATAGATGGAGTGGGAATTACAGCAGCAAGTGTTGGTTTGGTTAGAACATCGAGTCTGGAGAGGAGCGATGTCTACAAAAGGCGGCCAAATTATGTCAGCCAGTGACGTAGCAAGGCTGTTCTTCAGCCTGACGCGTGAAACTTCGGCCAATCCTTTGTGGAAACGCCTCGAATAGTCGCACTTTATTTCAACCACCACGCCTCCCAAGGTACAAGCACATTCCCAATCCAAGGGCAGTCCATATATGCCATCACAAACAAGAAGAATGCCAGAACGCGTTGAGTAAGTGGCTTTGTGGCCCGCCTGAAATTTCAGCTGCTGGGAATTCCTCCGCAATGGGGCATGATGAGTCCCTCCAGTGTCGACATAAGCTGGCCTACTCGGGTTCCACGGTAAGAGGATTGAGATTCACCTCAAGGCCGTGGCCGTGATAAGCATGATGGTTTATGTGCTTGGTTGGGGCTGTTCTGGGTTTGTTCAGACAGCTGCTAATGCTAAGGGGAGGAAACTGCGATGTGCACAAAACGTCACAAGGTGTGGCGTGTAGGTAAAGGATCGCTGCATGGCTGCACCGGACAAAGACTAGCAGCTCTCTGGGGATGCTTGATAGCGGAGGGCTTCATCACTTGCGGCGGTCATGAAAGCCCAGAAGTCCCAACAAACTGCCTTAGAATTGCCTTTCATTGTTGTTTTGAGTACTTTAGCGCTCCTCAAGTTGTCCTTGATTATCGGGTAGGTTGTTTTCCCAGTTCATAGGTACTGCACAACCTCAACCTGGAAGAAAGTGAGGAGTGCTTGTATCTGAACAAAGATCGAGGGCGATGGTAGCATGTTGAGAAAGCAGTGTTTTGGTATATTCAAACCTCATTGATTGATACATAGACCAAAGGAATTCATCGGTCTGAGATGCATACAAAGCAATGGCAATGGTGCCTTGAATGAATGAAGTTGCGTTCATGTATGCAGTGGCAGCAGTGGGAGTTGAGTGTGACTGCTCCATGGCGCCTGCTGTTGTTCTTGCTTGCATTTGTTTTTCTGGATGCGAACAACCGCAGATTGCTATGTTGAGTTGAGATTCACCGCGCATCGCAGGCCATTGTAAGTTTTACCCTGCCTGAGCCTTGAATGAGATGGTTCTTTGCGCCAATTCCTGTGTTCAACATATTGCTTATCTGCCCGACCCAACACCGCCTCTGCGCTCGGGACCATAACTTCCCCAGATCCCGTTAGGCATCTTTCCTCACTCGCCCAAAGTTCTGCGCTTTGTTTCAATAGGTTGAACTCACAGATAATCCGCACCGGTGAGAGCACAGCTGTGAAATCTACAGTATTCGGCACAATCCCGCAGACGGCGCATATCACAAGGACACAACTACAAGGTGAGGCACTGAAATTCAAGCGGCCACCTAGCTCGGTTGAGTGAAGCAACAAGAGAACCTTTCCATTCATCTCAATATTCTAACCCGCTTCAGGTTCACATCCGTCAAGCACAGTGAAGATGCTGGGTGCACGCGCACGTGCGGCGGAGTACAATGCTGCCAAAGCGGCCTCCGCGAGACAAGCCTCGCGCGAAGCTGAGGAACAGAAGCTGCCGCCAAAACCAGTGCCCATCTCTCTGAGCGCATTCACCAAGAACACTCAGCCGAACCGCAACAAGGGTGCCAAAGCCTATGTGCCTCTGGTCCTGGAAGATACACCTGAAGGCAACAAAGAGGGTCTTGACGAAGAGAAGGATGCAAACATGTCTGGAACACCAACTCATCAAGCTCCTGCCGTCGATCGTGGCTCTGCTTCTCAAGAGGTCGAGACTCCTCTAGGCCCTCGAAACCCTCAGCCTGTTCGTGCCGCTCCAGCAGTTCCAGCACAAACCGCGCCCAAAGCGATGATTGCCTCAGTGGCGGAAGGAACACAAGGACTTGCCAATGCCACACCGCACCACATTCAGCCTCGTTCCACCTTCACGCAGTCTCAAGAATCCGTTCCGCTCAGTATAAACAGTTCTCCGGGTGCACCGCATGGTACTTGTAGGTTCTCATTCTTTGATTTCATGAAGTTGTACTTACCATTCTCTTTCAGCAGCATACCCAGCTTATATCCCACCGAGACCATTGCTTGGTAACAGCATGGGTCCCTCCGACATAAGTCCCTCAAAGCAAGAGAACAAATTCGCCATGCTGTCTCAAAAGTACATACACCCGCACATGGTGACTGGAGCAACTCCTCATCTGTACCCGGCAACACCAAGCATGCAAGGAAGATCTTCAATGGTCAACGATCCATATGCGGCCGCAACACCGGGATGGAGTGCCAACCAGCCGTTCAGTGGGTTCGAACAGATGCCCAGTCAGCGTCAAATCTTTCAGAACTTCAACTCTGAAGCAATCTTACCTGCTCCACCCACTCGAGAGCCTCGCGTTACTTCTCCCATGCATAGTGCCGCTCTTGCTGTTGGTTCTTCTGCTGCAAACACCGACGACTCCATTCCGCCACCGGCAGCCGCTGAAGAGACCACGGCAGAAGTGGCTACTCTACGGTTGCTACGTCTGACGGTGGCAACACCTGACGATGAGCCTTATGATCGCAACAGCAAGATGCAGAATTTTGTGGCAGCCCAGCAGGCACTGGCAAAGACAGGCAAAACGGTTTTGCACAATCCCGAGTTGCATCGTGTCAAAGCTACCGCAGCAGGTGGGCCTACACCAACAGACGCGATCGCCACGGCCCTCGAACATCAAGTCAAGGAAGACGATGATGGGCAGAAATCTCGAGCTTTGCTGAGGCCTCCCCCGGGATTTGAGTTCAAAGCAGATGGAATACCTACCTTACCAGTCTTGCGCGAAGGTGAAGCACGCGACCCGTTCCCCATGGATAGCGAGACACTTCGAAAAGAATTTGGGGTTGGCACGGATGATTGGTTTGAGCTGAGGCCAGTGACGCGGAGCAAACGCTTGAAGATGAACAAGGCCATGAGACTTTGCAGTACAACTATGCAAGCAGATGCCCCCAAAGCTCTGGTCGCGCAAGGACAGGATAGGCGCGCTAAGCTGCTCCGCGAGCCTGAGGTGGACAAGGCCAGTGACCATGGTGGGATGAAGATGTGGCAACAGATCGCCGAAGATCACGTCGCCGACCGACTTGCCAAGTCACCGGGGGGTGATGAGGTTATTCGTGCTGGCCCTTCGAAATTGGACGTGGAAAAAGCATCAATTCTCAAAGTCGGACAGATATGGAACAATCTGGCAAGCCACACCGCATCGGATGCCACCAGTGGAGACAATGACGCTTTCCCACCGAAATACAAGCCCGCCCCGGAGTATGCCATCGAGAGAGGTCATCTGCTCACTGGCGAATCAGGAAGCACCAGCTTCTTTGAGGAGGACACAGGTGGGTTCTACAACGCTCCGAGCCGCATCGCGAGAGACCCGAGATTCCGCCCAACAGGAAAGGAAGGCTTCAAGTCAAAGTCAGAAGAGGATTGGAAGCATCGGTCTGATATGTACGGACGACGACGATTGTGAATGGAGAAAAGACAAAACATGGATGGATATCATCATGTCTGAAGGACGCCGCCGAGACGTGGAGGTGGTCTCTGGGATACGGAATGATGTCCACGGTGTCTACACGGCAAACAGGTCCAAAGAAAGCTAGGGACCAATGATGTACGGTAGTTTCATGGCTTCATCGTTGCCACGATGAGACAAACAAACTTGAACAATGCGAGCTCCTTTTATTTTAATGGCCTGAACTCCACGTTTCTGGTGTTGATGATCGACCGTACCTTTACAGCGACGTACGCAAACCCCGAGACGCACTGCAGTATGAAAATGTGCCAGTGCCACAGTAATAATATCCAGTAGTGAGAGTCATGACATCGCCGAATTGGAGCGTTTCCTCCGAATTGCCAGTCAACTCAGGCAAAAGGCGGCTTCGTGTCAATATCCACACATATTTGGCCACACGCCTCCGTCGCATGCTGACCGTCCTTTGTTAAGGTCAGCTCTCGCCTCTCGTTGCGACGACTCCAATCTACCCTCGAGGCGCATATTCTCAACAGCTTGAGCTTTCCAGCCATGGCGGCTCGATATTTGCGGCCAGGGCTGATACGCTCTTCAAAAGCTGCTTTCGAATGTGCCTCCCGCGCGCAACGCCGCCCGACCCAGTTCTCCAGACTACCATCCACCACGAGATTACGTCCTCTGTTGTCGAGATCCTACGCTACCGTGAACCCGGGCGAGCCGAAACCACCGCGGGAAGATCCCGAGAAGCAGAAGAAGGAAGGTGACAAATCCTCAAAGCCTTCAAGTGAGGAATCAGGCAAGAGTCAGAATGAGGGGCCCAAGACAGAAGACTCGAGCAAACTCGAGTTCAGCCCGCTCACGGAGGAAGAGGTCCGGCAGATTGACGAGGTGGCCAAGATGATCAAGACCGGGTTGCCCCCATCGCAGGCTTCCGCCGTCGACGAAGCCGTCGAGCTGATGAAGAAAGGCGGGATTCCAAAAGAGCTAAGAGAAGTTTTGGAAGAGCGGCGGAGAAATCCAGACAAGCCAATTGATCTGGCCACCACTGTGCGCCTTGTGGGGGTGTTCACCAAACTCTCCCGCATGAGTCCCGAAGAGGTGCGGGAGAAGTATGGTCATGCAGCCCAGTCTACAAAATCCCAGGAGTCTGGCAAGGGAGAGACTCCGCTTTTCGAGCAGTCGAACAAGAACAATGAGAAAGACAACGATCGACAGCAGAAACAGCAGGGTCAACAGCAACAGAAACAACACGGGGAAGGCCCCAAGGGTAAACCCACTGCTTTTGAGCTCCGACTAGACGCCGGCTCGACGATTATGGCAGCGATTCTCACATACTACATCTACCGCACTCTGTATCCCGGAGAAACATCAAGAGACATCACCTGGCAAGAGTTTAGGACCACATTCTTCGACAAAGGTCTTGTGGACAAGCTCACCGTCATCAACCGGAACCGCGTCAGAGTTGAGCTGAACCGAGACGCCGTTGCTCGCATGTACCCCGATTCGCCCGCTGCTCGTCCAAACTTCTACTACTACTTCACGATAGGTTCGGTGGAGGCATTTGAAAGACGGCTAGACGAGGCGCATCAAGAACTTGGCATCCCGAGCAATGAAAGGATACCGGTTGCTTACTCGGATGAGTTGCCCTTGAGTGCCGCTCTGTTCAATTTCGGCCCTACACTTTTGTTTATTGGTGCATTGTTCTGGTTCTCGCGCCGGGCAGCATCAGGAGCAGGCGGTAACAGTGGCATTTTCGGGATTGGCAAATCTCGAGCCAAGAGGTTCAATCACGAAACCGACGTCAAGATCAAGTTCTCCGACGTTGCGGGCATGGACGAGGCAAAGGTTGAGATTATGGAGTTTGTGTCCTTCTTGAAAGACCCGTCCAAGTATCAACGTCTGGGCGCAAAGATCCCTCGAGGTGCTATCCTATCTGGTCCCCCCGGTACCGGTAAGACGTTGCTGGCCAAAGCAACCGCTGGCGAATCCGGAGTTCCCTTTTACTCGGTGTCAGGTTCCGAGTTCGTCGAGATGTTCGTCGGTGTGGGTCCATCCCGTGTTCGAGACTTGTTTGCCACTGCTCGGAAGAACGCTCCATGCATTATCTTCATCGACGAGATCGACGCCATTGGCAAATCGCGAGCGAAGCAGAATTTTGGTGGAGGCAATGACGAAAGAGAATCGACTCTCAATCAGATTCTTACCGAGATGGATGGCTTCAACACTTCGGAACAAGTGGTTGTTCTTGCGGGCACAAACAGACCTGATGTGCTTGACAAAGCGTTGATGTGACCGGGCCGGTTCGATAGACACATTGCTATTGACCGACCGACCATGGATGGCCGCAAACAGATCTTCCAGGTTCATCTCCGCAAGATTGTCACCAAGGTCGACATGGAGTATCTGACCGGCCGTCTTGCCGCGTTGACCCCTGGCTTCTCAGGCGCCGACATTGCCAACTGTGTCAATGAAGCCGCATTGATCGCTGCACGTGCCAATGCAACGTCGGTGGAAATGACACATTTCGAACAGGCTATTGAACGTGTCATCGGCGGTCTGGAGAAGAAGTCACTGGTTCTGTCACCTGAGGAAAAGAAGACGGTGGCATACCACGAAGCCGGCCATGCCATCTGTGGTTGGTTCTTCAAGTATGCCGACCCACTGTTGAAGGTGTCCATCATCCCAAGAGGACAAGGTGCCTTGGGGTATGCACAGTACTTGCCAGCAGGGGGTAATGACGTGTATTTGATGAGTGTCAAGCAGTTGATGGACCGTATGGCCATGACCTTGGGTGGCCGTGTCAGCGAAGAGATCTGGTTTGACACCGTGACCAGTGGCGCCTCGGACGATTTCAACAAGGTGACCCGCATGGCTACTGCCATGGTGACGGAATGGGGCATGTCGCCGAAGATTGGGTATTTGCATTACAAGGACGACGAGCAGAGGTTGCATAAACCGTTTTCTGAGGAAACGGCTCGACACATCGATGAGGAAGTCCGCCGCATTGTCGACGGGGCTTACAAGCAGTGCAAGGATTTGTTGTTGGAGAAGAAGGATCAGTTACAAGCCATTGCCGAGGAGTTGTTGAAGAAGGAAATGCTCGTCAGAGATGACCTGGTCAGAATCTTGGGGCCAAGGCCGTTTGAGGACCAGGGAGATTTCCACAAGTACTTTGACAACACCGAGGGTGGCAAGAGTGCACCGTAAGTACCAACAATACTGTAACACCGATTGTTAAAAAGGAATAATGCTGACCTTTGTGTTCTAGCCCGCCACCGCCGACAGAAAATGATGGTCCTTCTGGAGGCATCCCGGAGAACCCGGCACCGGCATTCAAACGAATCGACCAATAGCCTAGCACTGTTGTTAACCAGTCTGGACCCCGGTTGATGTGCATGCTCATCGATCATAATCCAGGCCTGCATTTCCCACCGAAGGTTTTGGCATAGACATTTCCTGCAAATCTGATTGCATGGAGCACCGTCTCTCTGTTTCAACTCAACTCTTTGGTTGCATAGCGCGGTCGTTGCTTTGTCGTGTTGGGTTGGCGCATCAGTCCTGGGAGACGAGGGAATCAAGAAGAAAAAAAGATAAACAAAAAATACCGGGGCCTATGACCACGTTTTGCTTCTTGAAGCTTTCGACCCCAACAACATCTCAACTCTGTACCATCACATCGAGAAACCACAGAAACAAACTGAAAATATTCGCCGGACGGTAATGGTTGTATCAGCCGACCGAGCCGCGCTTACATATTATTTTCTCTATCGGAGAAAGTGGAAAAGGGAGGGAGAGGCACGACGGAACTGGGCAGAGCGAGGCAAGAGTAGGAAAGGGGAACAATTCTAACACCGCTTCATCTCTGTAGGAGTGAGTGTTGGATGTTATCTGTCTTGATGTCTCAACCTTTCCTTCGGCACGGACGGTACCTTTGCCCAATGTCTATCCTACCCTACCTACTTGTATATACCTAGTCATCCTACGTGCCGAGGCGGAGCGAAGGACCTAGGTTCTAATATGTACAGCTGTACATATGTCTGTATGTGTATATGTATGTATATACCGCAGCCCACAGTGAGCCCAGCCTTGACTCTGAGACTCACCTTCTCTCCTCTTTATGTCCCCCGAGTCTCTTCCAAGTGATAGGCGAATCAGTAGACCAGTGCCAGTACTACCAGGTGTATAAGAGTGACCGAGGACAGTCTAGGAACACAACGATACCGCTTGCCTGCCTGCACCAACTTACTCCAACAAAGATGAGCAACCAGACTTTTTCTGTTGTTATTTCCTTGTAGACACTGGTAAAAAGGTTTGGAAGGAGTGGAAAAAGACAACGAAAGTTAACTCGTATCTAAAACACTACAAACCAGGCTACCCAAGGTAGATGGGTACCCGTTGACCAACAACAACAACACCACCACCACCACCACCACCAACACACAGTATACCACCGGTAGATGCAGTATCCACATACCGCAAATCCAGTATCCAGATCCTACACTCAAGCAACAGCAACAGCCTCCACATTCTCCCTACTCTTCTCCTTGACCTCCTCCTCCTTCTCCTTCATTTCCTTTACCTTCGCCTCATGTACCTTTTTCGCATCAATATCCACCGCCTTCATCCACTCTGGATCCAACATCTCAACATTCAAATACGGCGAAACATCCTTCTTCTCCACCAGGGCCGGCACAGTCCCCATGCCCAAATAAGCCCACATATTCTTCCTCGCTGGACCCAAATAGGTAATCTCAAAATCCTCATACCTCGGCTGTCTTATCGCCTCAATATAATGCAGCGAAGACCCCGGCCAAACGGCATTCACCCTCCCCGTTTCATTATTCTTATACCAAGATCGACACTCGTCGACCCAAACGGTATGTCTCACCCATTCCTGACAATGCTCATTGAAGGCGTCCGTGACGTCTTGCTTGGGGGCAATGCTCCGAATATATTCCGTTTGAATCTTTTTGATCATCTGCATCGCATACTGAGACACATAATACAACGGTCCCATGACACTGCCGTTCTCAACGGGCCAGTTGGGACCGATGAAGGTCAAAAAGTTGGGGAAGCCTGGAATTGCTAGCCCTAAATATCCTTCGGGACAGACTTTCCATTTGTCAGCGAGGTCGATTCCGTTTTGGCCCACGATGGGGAACCGCGGTTTGTAAGAGACGTCGAAGCCCGTGGCGCAGATGATGGTGTCGACTTCGCGGTGGACTCCGTCGGCGCCGATCACGCCTGTTTCGTCGATGCGGGTGACGGGGGTGAAGTGCACGGAGACATTTGGTTTTTGAATTGCTCTAAACAGATAGCAATTAGTTGTTGTCGGCGCGTGGAGGAGTGTAGGGGGTGTGGAGTAGTAAGAGGTAATGTGGTACTTACTCAATATACGGATCTCCAGGCGTGATCCGACGACACCCAATACCCCAAGTCGGAGTAAACCCCTTCAACAATCTTTCATCTTTGATCATTTCCGACATGCGTTTCTTGAGAGCGGCCTGGCCTTCAGCTTGGGCTTTGGAGTTTTTGTAAAACGATCCCCAGAGGCCGTTGACTTGGTCTTCGATCGATTTGGCGTGCTCGACGATCTTGTATGGGTCGCGGAACTCTTGCTTTTGGTCGTCGGTGTATTCGTGGTTGGCGCCGAAGTTGTTGGCGATCTGGACGAACCAGACTCCTGGAACAGACAATAGCATCAGTAATCCACCACCGAAACAATACTCGACCACAAGCGTGAAACAATAGCTCCGGGAAGGCCAGAGCCGGAGGTCGAGGTCCATTCTGTCCATACGTACCTGTCCTGACAAAAACATCAATATGCTTCGCATGAGGCTGCATCGTCGGCACCGTCTGGATACTAGAAGCCTGCGAACCGAACACAGTCAGTGACCACACCTCTCCCTCTCTCTCTTCCAACCTTGGTGTTTCTATTACTTACTCCAGATCCAATAACCGCAACCCTATCCTTCTTCCACTCCTCAGCCTGATACTCCTTCGGCCATCTCGCAGTATGAATGATCCTCCCCTTGAATTTATCCATACCCTCGATATCCGGCCACTTGAAATTATTCAGAATCCCGGTGCCATGCAGCAGAACATGACACCGATCCTCGAACAGACGCACGGTACTTCCATCCTTGGGGTTTGTTTCTTTCAGTTTCACCAGCCATTCGCCGGTTTCTTCTTGCCAGTAGCAGCCGATCACTTCGGTGTTGAAGACCATGTATTTCCGTAGATCGAATACTTCGCATACTTTGTCGAGGTATTTCCAGATGTCGGGGGAGTAGGAGAAGAAGCGTGGCCAGTCGGGCTAGAACCGAAAAAAAAGAAGAGTAAGTTCAAATTGCTGCGCTCTTCGATACGATACGATATGATTCCGCTCCGTCTGACGACGGGACGGACTCAAGTAGGTCAAAACTTGACTTACATTCAAGGCAAATGGATACGTGTATGCGTGGCTGGGAATGTCGCATGCACAACCTATGTACCAATGCGTCAGTCAGTCAGTCAGTCAGTCAGTCAGTCACACAGTAGAAAACCCAGACGAGTGGTAAAGAGCAGAGGGAGAACCATATTGCATGGCTGCCACCAAACAAGACAAGACCCAAACAAGTGATGGAGAAGACCCAAGGACCGTATTGCAAACGCCTGCCTGTTGTACCGTCACTTACCCGGATACCTATTCTCCAACCACGTCCCACCAATATCCTCGTTCTTTTCATAAACGACATGCTCCACGTTCTCCAGGTACTTTTGGATATGATACGCATTCATGATCCCGCTGACTCCCGCGCCGATTGAGAGGACGCGGATCTTGCGTGTATATGGTCCATGGAGGACAATGTCTGCAGAGACTTGACGTTAGAATACTGTACAGGCTAGCATATACCGACAAAAAGTGAAATGTCTTCAATCTCAGCAAGATTGGACATCTCAAACGCTGCCTCGGATGGGATGTGCTTGGCCAGAGACAGCAACAGCACTGAAAGTTGGCCCTTTGCCTAGGGCTTGACAAGCATATTCGGCTTCTCGACCGGTACTGTTGTACGTCTTGCCAATGAGTCGGTGAAGACAATGGGTTCCTGGCCATAGGATCCAGACAACAGACAGAGTGTGTGTAACTCTCTTTGTACGACCGCACGTCAGGGCCGGCGGTTCCTAGACAGCAGCTGCCTGGCCGGTGGACCTGTACCGGCGAGAAACACCCGAGTTTGCTGGAGTGTGTTCATGCTGTACAGATAGGAAAGATAACAAGATGATCGAAACTCACCTGGGATCTCATAGTCACTACGAGGAACTCCATTGTTAGCATAGCCGTCAGTCGACCAGTTTAGCTGGTTGATGTCTGGTGCCATGGTGAATCACGTATAAGTTCTGCCAACGAGGGGCGGATGTAGATAGCAGTCTGCTCAGATCAGTGCACGACTGGGCTTGAGACACGAGACATTAAGTGGTGAACGTTGGGCTTTATATTTTATACAACACCTCGCTTGACATCCCTTCGGCTATCACGACTAGGTCGACTCAGCCTCCAAACCGCGAGGCACCACTGCACAAAAAGCAGCACAACAGTAACGCCGAAGAAGGGTACTGATGCCTAGCGGTCGTAGTCAAGCGCTTGTGCAATGCTCCATAACCGTTCGGTACCCCATAAGACCCTAAACCCCCAGTTCTTGATAACGCCACAACACCGAACACCCGAAAATGATTTGACGATGAGAACTGACGGTGGACAAGAACAGCATCAGCACCAGCCTAAACACACCATGTTGAAGCGGGGGCGTTGGCTCGGACCGCTTACAACAAGGACAAGCGATGTCAAGCCGGTGGAGATGCGGGGAACCGTCAAGGCTGAGACCCTCTTGATGTCCGTTCGACTGGGGTTTGAGCATCCACCCGAGGCACTCCGCCTGCATTTGATGCGTGTTTCGGTCGACCACCGCGGACAAAGTGCATCCTGTCTGATGTAAGACTCATCTGACCGAGGTCGAAAGTCGGGTAGTTGCCTGGATTTCATGAAGAAAGGATCATCGTCGTGACCTAACCGAACTGTTCACCAGACTCTGACTCAGATCAATACGTGGCGTGGAGAGGCAAATCTCTCGAGCTACGGCCGACTTCGAGTGTGAACAATCCTTCCGGCATAACCCAGTTCTGCTGCACAACGGACCAGTAGCTCAGGTCTTTCCTGGTCAGAGGGAGATTGACCACTTGGTCAGCGCCGGCATCAAGCTCAATCTTGGTAAAGTTGCGCAGAACTCTCACAGGTGTATCGATGATTTCGCCGGTTGCCGGCTCGCGTAGTGATGGCGGTAGTGACACATACAGTTGAACAACCATTTTTCCTTTACGGTTGCCGGTATTGGTGACGCGCACTTGGACATTAACCTGTTCTTCAAACAAGGCCGGATGGCCGCCTTCACCACCGCCAGCGCCGCTCGGCTCCTGGTGAACGTTATAGCCGTCCGGATATGGATATTTCCCTTCCTTGACCTGATTCGCAGTGGATATGTAAGGGTAGACATATTTGCGAAGCTTCGAGAAGCCTGCTGGAAGAAGGGCGTCCTCAACAGGAGGTATAGTCTCATCAAAGCTCGGCGGTGTCAACAACTGAGGTCTAGCTGGAGGCAATGGGGACTTCGGTTTTAAGCCGGTAACAGTCAAGTCTGAGAACTCGAACGTGGTAAACGATAAGCCGTGGCCAAACGGATATCGCGGTTCGATGCCATGCTTGTCAAAATGTCGGTAGTCAATATACAGACCTTCGTTGAAGTCAACCTGTGGTATGATGGCGTTCGGATAGTACAGAACTGGAGCCCCAGGGCCATAGTCCTTGAGACTTCTCCCTAGAGTGTATGGCAATCTTCCAGAGGCGTCTGTCTTACCAAATAGGACATCTGCAAGCGCGTTTCCGCTCTCTTGACCCGGGAGATTCGCGTAGATGATGGCTTTGACGGATTCCATATCAGCAAATTCCTCAATAATGACTGGGCCGACTGAATGAATGACCACCACAACGGGTCCACCGCATTCCTCAGCAACAGTGCGAATGAGCCGAGTTCCTCCTTTTTGGATCTCAAGATTATTGCGGTCAGCCCGCTGACCCTGCCAGATGTGGTAACCTTCACCAGAGTCGGCATTGCCGAAGACCAAGCACAGGTCTTGCTCCCTAAGCTTGTTCTTGAGGGAGGAAGAGACACTGTTGCTCAGAAAACTCGAGATCTCGACCGTCGACGGGTCAAAACTCGAGTTCAATGCTGAAAGTGGATCTACCAGATAAGTAAACTCGGTTGAACCTGAGCCCCAACCTACTGCAAGAGTGCCCTGGTTGCACCCGCGGTCCTCACAATAGTTCGGACCTTTGCCAGGGCCTGCGTCTTCACCGACCACAGCGACCCGCGTCCGCGGGCCACTTTCCAACTCAGAGAGCGAGGGACTCAGGGGTAAAATGGAACCAGAGTTCTTCAAGAGGACAATGCCTTCACTCGCAACCTGGCGAGCAACGGTGCGGCTGTCATCGTCCTCTGCCTCAATGAACTGGTTGACCACAACTTTATCCTGTCTGCTGCTGCTGCCATGATGCAGATAGCCGTATTCTTCATTAGTCCAGGAAGAAAAGTTTGGTCCATCCGACGTCCAAGCATCCTGACCCAACTGATACCAGGCGGCAACAACACGCGTAACCATGTCATTTAGCCGGCTCATAGGGATTGACCCGTTGAGGACCGCGATTGTAAGTTGTTCCCCAAATAAAGATTTGCCGTCCATCCAAAACAATCCATCCCCGGGCATGGACATGTCGAGGCCTGCAAGGGCACTGGCAACACCACTGCGTTGGGCCAACCAGTCAGATTGAACAAAGCCCTGGAAACCAAGTTCATCCTTGAGGATGCCATTCATCAGTTTGCTATTGCCACAGGCATACGAATTGTTCACCATCTGGTAGGAGCACATGACGCTGGCTACACCAGCTCTAACGCTTTCCGCAAAAGGCCAGGCGTATATCTCATGTAGAGTCCTGTCATCAATGTTGGAGGACAGCGACTCCGGTAGACCCCACTCCAAGGGCCTCCTGAAATGTTCCTGTTCATTACCGACCCAATGTTTTGCAGTGGCCATGACGCCCTGGGATTGGATACCATGTATGGTCTCGTAAGCAGCTACTCCTTGAAGAACCGGGTCACTCCCGAAACCCTCCCAGACTCTCCCGCCAGCGGGATTGCGTCCGAGTGGTCCCATGGCAGGCCCCAGAAGCACGTTGACTCCCTTCAGCTTAGCCTGACGTGCATGTGCAACACCTCGTCTGCGCATAAGCTCCCGATTCCATGTTGCACCTACCGTAATGCCTGCAGGGAAGGACGTGATATGATCAGCAAAACGAATTCCCAAAGGGCCGTCTTGGAGACAAAGCCCCGGAAAGCCCACGTGCACTGCAGGGGCCGTGTTCCCCACGCATAAGTCCATGGCCCATCCCGTGCCAGTGGTGATGTTGACCTTTTCCACGAGCGTCATCTTCTCCACCAGCTTCTGAGCCTTGCTGTAGCTCTGCTGCCAGGATGGCAAAGTGCCTCCCTGTGGCGTGGGATACCATGGCGGCGATTGACCATTGTGTTGAGCAGTGGTGTATATCCAATATCCACCACCGCCTATTGCAGAAGCAAAGATTGCTAGAATCAGGACAGAAAAAGCAATGTAGGTCTTGGTGAGGCGGCGGCCAACACAGATGCGGCGGCCGACCGAGTCGAGGTACTTGGAGGCTTTTCCTGGAGCAACGTCGCCATTTCCCAACAGACGGTCTTGGTCTGGATGGACGGGTGAAAGGGGAAGGACAGCCTTGGGATTCGCATCCGAAAGATCTCCGTCATCTAGATCAGATGCGGCCTCTTGCAAAGGCTGGTAACGCGAATGCGAGGACGACATGGTTTGAGGCCTTCAAGGCTTCGGAACCGAACGAGTGGGTTGATGTTGGACTTGCAGGGACCAATCAGTCCGCGGCCGACAAGTCGGTGCCCGCGATTAGGGACTTTTAGGAGATGGTGAGGGTGGCCCCGGGGGGTAAAAAGCTCGACGCTTGTCCAGGTCCCCGTAAAAGATCCAACGCTCGGAGCGCGGGTAGCCGCTCGTGACCGAGGCAGTCGGAGCTCAATCGGCGGAAATGACAGCAGAGGTCAGCCAAGGCCCGCGGGAGGTTTGGAAGGTTGTCGAGCTGCTAGCTAACATAGGAATAGGAGGTGGAGAGGCGAGCGAGAGAGGAGAGTTTCTATAGGTCTGACGGGAAGCTTTAGGATTGTAGGTGCGTGTCGAAGGGAAGAGAAGTCGTAGGAGGAAGAGGATGTTGGATGAAACGAGGTCGAGTTGCGATGTAGACAGAGTAGTGAATACCTAGGTACGGTAGTCAATTGTCAGTCGTAGCAGTAGCAACTGCGCCTGGGGCACCCGGAGAACCCTTGCAGCAGCAGTAACAGCAGCATTCACAGTAGTTACTCTTGTTAATCGTCCTCAGCCTGCGCAGGCCACAACTTGGACCCGACCAGACACCGACAGACACCAGCTGCGAAAAGAGGATTCACTATATTGTACTCCTACTCTTCCACACCTTTTCTTTCTTCCTTCTCTCTCTTCACTGCCATTCCTGCTCGAATCTCCTCTCCTTATCTGGTCCTTCTGGTTGTGTCGCCGACTAGAGTCTGATCGGGTGGTGCTGTGTGCTCTGCCCTCTACTCTCTGTCCCCACCCCACCATCCAGAAAGAAATCTCCAGGTCCTACGGCCGTCACACCACTTCCCCCACCGAACCAAGCTCGCATCGTCTGCATTCAAGCGACTGCCCGTGCGAAGGTTGGCTGCAGGTGCTTCGGCTGTACGAGCCTCGTCCTCCGCGATCCGCCAGCCCTCCAGCTTCGCTCCTGTGCCCTCGAAGCTTTCCCGAGGTGCGCCCGCTATGGCGTCCAACTTCTCGACCTCGTCCACCAAATACTCGATGCCCTCCAAGGCACCGACCGCGGCCTACGATCCCGAGATTCTCGACATTGCCAACTATGTCCATAACTACAAGATTAACTCTGACCTGGCTTTGGACACCTCTCGCTACATCCTGCTCGACACTATCGGCTGCGGACTCGAAGCTCTTCGATTCCCGCAATGCACCGCTCTCCTTGGCCCTACCGTGGAGGGTATGACGGTGCCCAACGGCAGCCGAGTTCCCGGAACGCCGTACCAGCTCGATCCAGTGAATGGAGCTTTCAATATTGGGGCCATGATCCGATGGCTGGACTACAACGACTGCTGGTTGGCCGCAGAATGGGGACACCCCTCGGACAACCTGGGCGCAATCCTGGCCGTTGCGGACTGGATTGCAAGAACCAACAAGGCCGGCGGCAACGTCGGTAACGGCAAGATCCCCACCGTGCGGGATGTATTGGAGGCCATGATCAAGGCCCACGAGATTCAGGGTTGTCTGGCTCTGGAGAACTCGTTCAACAAGGTCGGCCTTGACCACGTCCTGCTCGTCAAGGTTGCATCCGCCGCCGTTGTGAGCAAACTCCTTGGTCTCGATGAGCACCAAACCGCTGCCGCCATCTCCCAGGCGTTTGTGGACGGTCAGGCTCTGCGAACCTACCGACATTCCCCCAACACAATGTCCCGCAAATCGTGGGCTGCCGGTGACGCCTGCCAGAGAGCTGTGAACCTTGCCTTCAAAGTGAAACAGGGCCAGTCTGGTATCCCGACCGTGCTTTCGGCTCCGGTCTGGGGCTTCTACGATGTCCTCTTCAAGGGCGAGAAATTCAAGTTCCAGCGTCCTTATGGCTCCTACGTCATGGAGAACGTACTGTTCAAGGTTTCATACCCGGCTGAGTTCCACTCTCAGACTGCGGTCGAAGCGGCCCAGAAGATCTACAAGATCCTCGCAGACATGGGTAAATCGGCCAAGGATATCAAGGAGGTCACCAACCGCACCCACGAAGCATGCATCCGTATCATTGACAAGCAGTTCAAGCCCATGGACAACTTTGCTGATCGCGACCACTGCGTCCAGTACATGGTGGCTGTCATGTTGACCTTCAACCGCCTTGAGGCCACCGACTACCTCGATGGCAGTGAGGCCGCCACTTCTCCTCTGGTGGAGGATCTGCGCAAGAGAATCAAGTGTGTCGAGGATCCTCAGTTCACCAAGGACTACCATGACCCCAACCTGAGAACCATCTCCAATGCTTTGACCGTAACCCTCAATGACGGAACTGTCCTGCCGGAAGTGGTTGTTGAGGCGCCGCTCGGCCATCGCCTCCGACGTGACGAGGCCAAGCCGGAGATCCTCAAGAAATACAAGAGACATTTGGGCCCTCACTTCCCTGAGGCCAAGATCAACGAGCTGGTCGCTCTGGGCACTGACGCGTCCAAACTTGACAACATGGAAATTCACAAGTACGTTGACCTGTATGTGAAGGAGAAAATGGAGTGGTAGGCAACAGAAAACTTGTTTTGTCTGCCGCCTGAAGGGAGTTACAAAAGCGAAGCCGTTTAGCTTGGATGTAAGTACATAGTATCTAGGAGGAGCTGAAAATACCTATATAGACCCCAACCATCTATGAAAGCAATGTTGAGCGTCTTTTGCATTTAGAAAATAATCGCCAGAGGAATCCCAAATTCAAATATCTTGTGTCGTAACGTGAGAAGACTTACCCAAAGTCCCTCAACTCTCCCTTGGGCAAGACCTTCTCATGGGCGCCTCTTCCGTTCCATTCTTTCTTCCATGCCCACGTCTCGTCCTTTTCTGGCCCATTCGACTTGCCAGCAAGGACGTTGACAACATACTTCCCTATGTTTGGCAGAAACTTCCAACTGTGGAACGATCCCGCTGTAGCAAAGTACAGGTTCGACAACCGCGGGTCAGGATGTCTAGCGATGAGCTGGTTCTGGTCCGGTGAGATGGCGTCCCAGCAAATACGCCAATCATCAGGCAGGCGGCCATCGGCCAGGATTTGTGGGATACGCTGACGGATGATGTCGATCGACTGCCGCTTCAGAGCCTCAGGCACGGTCTTTTGCTCGGGCGACGGGACAGACACCAGTCCACCGGTTTGTGGATGAGGTTGGGAATTGAGAAACGTGTTTGCATTTGTGAACTTCAGGAACCGGTCCTTGTTAGGCGGGATAATCTCTCCTTTTGCGCCGTAGACCAAAACGGGCATCTGGGAGTAATGCCTTGCTTCATCCTCTGACAGCCTGAACGAGGCGACACACACCCCAGCCGCTTGGATTTGTTTCCGAATGCTATCCTCGCGTGGTATCTTCAGCTGCTTCTCTAGTGGCGCCATCAGCCAAGGCGTCCAGGCACCTGTTGCCAGAACGATCTTTTTGCCGCAGAAGGTCCTGCCATCAGCAGTGCGGACGCCTGTAACCCTACCACCGCCGGTGCCATCATCCTTCTGACACTCACAAAGCAACTCGACGATTTCGCCTACCTCGTATCTCACACCGGCTGTGATCGCTTCTTTCATCATTGCTTTCACGGCCGCCGATGCGTCAGCCCACCCAGCACTAGAATTAGTATAGGCCTTGCCGTACCCAGCCGTATCTATACCAGACAACACACCTCCCCAACTTGACGCAGCCTTGACTTGTTCAAGCGTGATATCCGCCGATGTGTCTGGCCGCCCGCTCTCGCGGAAATTCCGCCGTATACGGTCTGCCAGGTCGCTTTCTTGTTCGTCCAGCATTACCCACCCCGTCTGGTGGAAGTAGGGACTCAGCAGCGGACTGTGCCTCCAAGATTCCATAGCTTCGTACGCCAGATCCATGTAGAATGTCTTGCTGTAGTCCGCCCGCACGATTTTATTGATGTCCGAGGATGCAGCGTCCGGGCTGGGCGCCTGAGCCCGATCGAGCACCGTGATTTTTGAGGCATAGTCACGATTCCTGTCAAGCGAGAGGTGATACGCGGTGCTGGTTCCGAATATACCGGCTCCGAGAATCAGGATGTCGCTTTCATTGATCGAGTCGCTGTCGCTCTCGCTCGCTGATCCCATAGTAGAGCGCCTTACTCGCTTCTAGGCGGTTTCGCGAGGTGCAGCCGACCACACCATGGAACGAGATCGCCGGCGACTGATAAACGACAGATAATGGGATGCGAGGATGGCGGCAAATGCAAGTTAGTAGTTGTGGCTACAGTACAACTTCAGAGATGGATTCCTCGTCGTGCTGCAGTGATGCTGGGCGGTAAGTACTGGTAAGCACGTTTCAAGTTCCAAGTTCCCCGGGATCCAATTTCACTGTTTTTCTGGGGAACTCGTAAAATAGCGGGTGATGATTGCCATCGAGGACCCCCAGCCTTCAAGCTTCAAGGTTCTATGGCTTCTTCTCAAGGCAAATCAGGTTCTTCAGGGCGTCAGCTTATACCCACCAGCCGGCACATCATTGACACTACTATGAGCTGGCCTGTGGATGGTCTCAGCTTGTTGTATCCTTCCCCTCATCCTGGCCTGATCTTACAACACTCTTGCTGAGCCTCGGCATCTGCCAGACTCAAACGATGCTTTTCTGTGTTCTCTTTGGCTAGAGTCCAGTGTCGGTGGGATATGGATACCTCGAGTGCCGGTTGATCGACCGGCCTTGCAATGTACATACATCCACTGGCCATATCCATATCTGTTCCTTTGACCTTCTGTTCGCTGGCAAACGCTTTCTCTTTCTTGAAGGGTGCGTTACAGAGAGAGGCTCTCAGCAGAGAGACCGTGTTGGAAAGAAACACTGTGGTATCTAGCAACACCCTGAGTGTACTGTGCACTACTTCTGGCAACAATGGCTCTTGGTATGGCAACACCGATGCTCCTCTGTTCGGACTTCTTGCTGACATGTCTCCAATCTAGCGACGACTGCGGCCGTGGCTGCCGGCAGCTTAGCCGTCGCATCCTACCTCGATGGCAAGTACCATATCCGCAAGGACCTCGGGACGCTGGCCCGAATGCAAAGAGGCAAGAGAGAATACGCCCGAGTGGTAAAAGAGGACAAAGTCAGTCTATGGTATGTGCTGGAAGCCCAGTGCAAAGCTCGTTGGAATCAGCCGGCCATCTGGTCACGAGAAGGAACGTACACCTACGGCGAAATGTACGAGGAATCCGTCCGGTACGCCCAGTACATGCTGCAAGAAGGCATCAAGCCGGGCGAATTGGTAGGAATGTACCTCATCAACTCGCCGCGATTCATGTTCGTCTGGTGGGCATGTCTGGCCGTCGGGGCGGCTCCAGCTTTCCTCAATTACAACCTTGAAGGCAAGGCCTTGATCCACTGCTTGGAAGTGTGCGAGACGAGGTTGATAATCGTGGACGACGACCCGGGGTGTCAACAGAGAATCAACTCTAGTCGTGAACATATCGAAGCCCGGGGCACCAAGATTGCCGTCCTTGATGACGCCCTGAAACAGAAAATCGCGTCCATGCCGACGGTTCGACCGGGCGACGAATGTAGGAATGGGACCAAGGGCAGTTTTCCCTACTGTTTGATTTACACCAGGTCAGTGACACCGTCTCAGAGGTCAGGCGAGATGTTAACGTACATGTACTATAGCGGAACAACAGGTCTCCCCAAAGGCTGCGCATTCACTCTCCAAAGAGTCTATTCCATCTGTGGGCACGACACACCATCTTTCGGCTCCATCCCCGGCGACGACAGGTGGTACAACGCCATGCCACTGTATCACGGAACCGGCGCCATCACCACATCGTGCAATCTATTACAAGGAGTGTCCGTGGCCATAGCACCGCGGTTCTCAGTCTCACGGTTCTGGAACGACATCCACGACTCCAACTCATCCTATTTCATCTACGTCGGCGAGACGGCGCGATACCTGCTCAACGCACCGCCTCACCCATTGGAACGGAAACACCGACTTCGCCTCGCATACGGCAACGGCTTGCGCCCGGACGTATGGGAGAAATTCCAAACGCGATTCAACATCCCCGAGATTGGCGAATTCTTCAACTCGACCGAAGGCATGTTTTCCCTCGTTGTCCACGACAGAGGTCCATTTTTAAGAGCGTGTGTCGGGCACCACGGACTCCTCTTTCGCGCCTTGCTGCACAACGTGTACATCCCCGTCAAAATCGACCATGAAACCGGAGATATCTGGCGCGACCCAAAAACCGGATTCGCTCAGAGAGTTCCATATGAAGTCGGTGGAGAAATGTTAGTTGCTGTGCCCAACAAGGACGCGTTCCAGGGATACTGGCGGTCCCAAGGGGCAACAGACAAGAAATTCGCCACAGATGTCTTCAAAAAGGGCGATATTTATTATCGATCCGGCGATGCTCTAAGGCGCGACCGTGATGGACGATGGTATTTCCTCGATCGACTGGGTGACACCTTTCGCTGGAAATCAGAGAATGTGTCGACTGCCGAGGTGGCGTTGACGATGGGCCAGTTCCCTGGTATTGCAGAGGTCAATGTCTATGGTGTGCTTGTTCCCAATCATGAAGGAAGGGCTGGTTGTGCGGCTGTCCATCTTGATCCGAATCATACCGGTCCGCCGGTCGATTATGATGAATTGTTAAGGTATACCCGCGCCCGACTGCCGAGATACGCTGTGCCGGTTTTTCTGCGGATTGTGAAGGCAAGTACCCATATTCATAACCATAAGCAGAATAAAGTCCCGCTAAGGAATGAGGGTGTCGATCCAAATCGAGTGGGGACTGAGGTTCCTGATGGGAAGGATGATGTTTTCTACTGGTTGCCGCCGAAGGGGGATCGGTATGTCCCGTTCACACGGGAGGATTGGGAGAGTTTGGTGGCTGGGAAGGCTAGATTATAAGACTGGTTCGAAGACACGACTGGGTTAGCAGCATAGCGCTATATAAGACAGATCTCTGGGACTGGGTAGTTAGGTATACAGTTGAAGAGACCGGGTACAGTACCTAGGTACAAGCCATTGGACATGGAAGCATCACCACTGCAATCAGAGTTACATGGCTTGACTTTTGAAACTTGAACATCCAAACATGATATGTATATATTGACATCTATCTCACACCATACTCCGGTAAATGTAGAAACCTGTTCTGCAAGCAAGAACGCCACCAGTGTAATGTATGTATATGCATATATATGCTCGCTTTCGAGAACACAGCGGGGTCTCTCCCACCCTTAAGGATACACCCATACCTCAACACGCCTCTTCCTCCTACCTATATCTGAAACCCATTGTCATCCCCTCCTTTCTCTCAATCACAGCTTACTTTCCCTCCCCGTCCCAAACAAACTGTCCGTAACCAGCGTATCCCTAGTCCAATGCACAGCATAAGGATGATCCCTCCTCTTAACCACCCACTTATCCACGGCCCCAGTGTTAACATACTCAGGCGAACACTCATCGAGACTCGTAATCCCATTATTCCTCATCGCGACCTCAAACTCATCCTTCAGTATATCAATCAACTGCTCCACCCCGTCCTGTCCATACCCCGTAGCAAACAGCACAGGTCTCCCCACTCCCACGGCAACAGCGCCCAAACAAACGGCCTTTAGTATATCCGTGCCGCGCCGAATGCCTCCATCGACAAAAATCGAAAACGGCCTGGACCGTCCCGACCTCACAGCATGAGACCGGGGATGATGTTGCGTAATAATCTCGGGATACCGAGCATGAATCTCCAACAAAACCAACAGTGCAGGCGGCGAGGTATCGAGATTTCTACCGCCGTGATTCGAAAGCACAACACCGTCAAGACCATGGTCAAGGGCCAATCTCACATCATCCGCCGACATGATCCCTTTCAACACAAGGGGTAAATGCGTGTTTTTGCGCAACCACGCGATATCCCCCCAGTGGAGATTCGGATCAATAAAAGAACCCATGAGCCGTCCGTACCCACCTCCCTTCTTGTCGTTTTTGGCCTTAGTGGTCATCATGGGGTTCTGGATCGTTTCGTCGGCTTTGACGCGTTCGTCGGCTTCGCGTTTCCCTGCTGCGGCGGCATCGGTAGTGACGAAGATAGCTTTGATGTTGGAGTGGGAGTGGATGTGCCGAAGTAATGCTTCGGACTTGTGCCGTTCACGGTTGACGTAGAGTTGGAAAAAGAATGGATAGGTGTTGACTTGCGGTTGAGATACGATTTCCGATGCTGAGTACGATGCGTTGTTGGATATGCATTGGACGATGGACTTTGCTTTCGCGGCCCGGCCGATCGCAAGCTCGCCGTCCGGGTGGATTAAGCGCGCCATTGCAGCGGGTGAAATCATCAGTGGAAAAGAGCATGGGATTCCGAGAATGTTAGTGTCGGTCGTGATTTTGTCCACTTTGCGCATCACGCGGGGCCGAAACAAAACTTTTCGCCAGAGGGCCGCGGTGAGATCTTTCGTGATTAGGTCGTTGCTGGCCGAGCTGTAGAATGCCCATGTTTTGGCGGTCGCGCTGTGTTCGGCTGCTAGTTCAAAGTCGTGTGCGTTGAGCAGAGATTCCAGGGGTGGTTTCTCGGTTGACGAGGCTGGTTTGGACGATGGTGTTTCGTCGGGTAGGGGACGCGACCATTCTTCGGTCACGGTTGATGTGTCGAGGACGCCCTTTAGTGCTTCGGCGGGTAGATTTGTTTTGATTAACGAGGGCGAATGGATCTCGTTGTAGATCTTGGTCGCGTCCCGTCCGGCGTATTTGTAGATGATCCCGGGGCCGCCGGGGTGTTCGGGGGCGAATTTCGTAATGTCCCAGACGTTGCCGTCGACTACGATCCAGCAGTCGGTGTCTTTGTTGTGTTGAGAGATCTCGGTCACCGAGATCTTGCGCGGCGACGCCATGATTGATGGTCGGTTCCTGCTACTGGATGTAGGACAGTGGAATTCGGAAGGAAACTGAAAACAAAAAAGCAGTGGTTCTATTCAGACGTCTCCTTCGTGCAATATGGGGCAAGGAAAAAAAAAACTTGAGCGAGAAGAATAAATCTGTTACTATAGGTACATATTGTAAATTCAAATCGGTGGCCACTCCTGTCGTTTGGAGATCACATCAGAGTTGTAGCGACTTTTGGGGTCAATGTCGATGTTGGTCGTCTTTTCGCCGGGGTCCCAGCCGGCTAGAGACTCCAGATTGTTGTCTTCTGGCCAATCAGCCTAGACAGATATCAAACCCCGGAAGACAGACTACCAAAGTGGCCTCCATCTTTGCCAACCGCGACGAATCCATCTCGGCCCTTTCGCCGATGCTCTGCAATTTGCGGAGTTGTCGGTGAGGAGAATGAAAAAGGGGTGGATGTCACGTGTAGCCTCTGTCGGCGCAACTCCGACCGAAGCGGAACATCGTTGTAATCAGACTCTCGTGCTCCATGTGGCCAGGAAACAATGGATACTGTTCTTGTGAGATGGCAAGGCCAATAATAAATTAACCATACAGCATATGATGCAGAGCGTGTCCGTATATATACTGTATGTTTGTGAAGATCTGGAGGGTTTCTCTCCGACATGGGGAAATGAGAGCCCAATTCAAGGCTGCCCCGGTCAACCCAGCCTTGTCAGCAACATACTAGGCTTCCAGGCTTGAATATCAGCCTACATCTAGCAATTTCGCCCATGTATCAGCATGGAGTAGTTTGCTTTGGTCCGCTCTCTTCGGACTCTGCCTTTTGTTATCAAAGAAAGAAGATCTGTACAAAAATGACGCTGGCGTTCGACAGATCAGTATAGCCACGTGACCACCATTAAAGCAGCAAGTCTACCTTCAAGTTTGTATGCAATATTTTCGCTCAGCCTGGTGTCCATACTGTGTAGTACCAGGCTTCGTCAGTCGGTCACATTTGCCCTTCCCCTTGCAATGTACAGTCTAGCAATCCCTCGTCCAGTGTAATTCATGATACCTTGTAGGCAGATCGTGAGAAAAGCCTCCTTGCCATTTTCAGCCCGCCCACTGCGTCCAGCGCTTTATGTTGGTATGACGCCCCTGATCCACTGGCAATCATTGTGCTTTGTTGTCTCGTTGCTCACTCTTCTGCAGTTCCGAGATCTTTGGCTCGACCTGGTGGGAGCTTGATTCAACGGCCTATATCCACCAGAGCCAGCTACACAAACATGGCCGAATCTAAGCCCTTGAGGTATGCCGACGTGCGTAGACAAGCCATCGAATCGGACCCAGAGTCTGACAACATCAGGTTGGCATCAATCTTGGAGATCCTGTCTTCCGTGGACAATACCACGGCAAACAGGCACACCCGGATGACCTTGACGATGTGATCCAAAGAGCCCTTGATGTGGGGTGTACGAAGTTGATGGTCACCGGCTCCAGTCTTTCAGAGTCACGGCATGCTGTCGAGATTGCCAAACAATACCGTATGATCCTGCAGAGCTGCAATTGAGTGGTTCTCCCAGATGCTGACAGCTCGATAGCTGGCACGTGCTATGCCACCGTTGGCGTTCATCCTTGTTCAACCCAGGACTTTGACAACCATCCAGGGGGGCCTAGCGCCTTGATCAACGATCTACGTGCTCTTGCCCTGGAAGCCAAGGAGACCGGCCATGCGGTGGCATTTGGCGAGATCGGACTGGATTATGATCGACTGTTCTTGTCGCCGAAAGATGTTCAGCTCAAGTATTTCGAGCTACAACTCGATCTGGCCGAGGAATTGCAGTTGCCCCTGTTTCTCCACTCGAGGGCATGCAGTGACGATTTTGAGAGAATCATGTCTAGTCGTCTAGACAGACTACCCAAACGCGGCTTGGTGCACAGCTTCACTGGGACCATACCGGAGTTGGAGGCCCTTGTCAAGCTTGGGTTCGATATTGGGATCAATGGGTGCAGCATGAAAACGGAGGAAAACCTTGAGGCGGTCAAGGCCGTCCCTCTAGAAAGGCTACAGATCGAGACCGATGGGCCGTGGTGTGAGATTCGTGCGTCGCATGCATCGTCTCAATATTTGAAAGATGGCCCCGCCATCCCCAAGGCAGTCAAGAAGGAGAAATGGCAGAAGGGATTGATGGTCAAAGGACGCAACGAGCCAGCTACAATTGTGCAGGTCGCCCGTGTCATCGCCAAAGTGAAGGGAGTACCGGTGGAGGAGGTGTGCGCAGCGGCGTGGAAGAATACCACCGAGATGTTTGGGCTGGGTGTGACGCCCTAGGGGAGGACAGATCCTCCTTGTTGACGAACGTTCAATCCTGCATAACATAGAGCTAGACTCATCATAGATGACAATTCGTCTCTACCTACAACAATACACTCCACCTGGAGTCAACCTTTGGTTTATGTCCCATGCTGGGCATTGATTCCCTTTAGTACTGCCATGTTGACCCAACACGCCAGAACGAGGTCTTAGTCAGCCGGGGTTAACCGGAGGATGAGGGTTACCCAAACAGGTTAGAGCCCTCGTCTGGCGCGTCACGCGTAAAGTGCACTGCAGTGGGTAGCACAGGCACGTGCCTGTCTACGTTCCACCAATAGCTGCAGTTTGACCCGTTTGAACCCTTCTCTCCGCCTTTCATTTCCCTCGTGTCGCTCGCTTCCTTCGCTTCCGCTGTTCGCCTCGACACCAAAAATCCACAATCCACACTGTGCACCCAAAATAAGCCGCCAAACCACACAAAGTGTCAAAACACCTCGAAACCTACCGAACCTCGTCCGCAGGCAGACCACTCTCATCCTCCGGACTATCCTCTAGTCAACCAAGTCCACATTCTTAATTACAACTACCTTTTCCTTCTACCTTCCCATCATGATTACCTCGTGTACCTCGATCGAAGTCTTACCCTCTGTCGGGCCCTCGACGCAGAACCCCCGGGACCGCAACACCACGATGCATCCTCTTACTCTTCAATCCTGTAACAATGGTTTCAGGGAAAGATAGCTGTCTCACCCCTCTGCAACACCGAATCCTCCATTTTCTACCGTCTCGCTGTTCCCCGACTTTGTCACCTCATTGAATTTGGGGGCATTCACATTGTTGTGCTGGTCTAAGTGAATCCGCTCACGCGAACCGTGTTGTTCCAGCAGATCGGCCGGCACACTATCACGCCAACCAGCAAATATGTCGGATTAGTCGCGTTACGGCCAGAACTCTACCACTTTCTCCGGTCGAGCTCCTCTTGAAGAGAAGGTGTCCTTTTTGCCTGTCTGGAGGATATAGCTGAGCTCCCCGTCCGGTCTCCTTTGCTGTCGAGACAAACCCTTCACACCACAGCCTCCTTCGAATCGTCAAACATCACGAATCTTTCAATCACCACACTTTTTATTGCATCAACACCTAATTTCGATTACCAATTCGAGACTCGATTCAGGAGCTGAACTCAAATTACATACTCCCCAATCAACCTTGCAAACCAATACACATACATCGCTGGAAACCTTCCTCTCACAAATCCCCAGTCGGTCACAAGCTACAAGCTACTTTCACAAGCCACGAGCTACTTCATACTTCAATCGTTGCCTTGTTCAATTCGAAAATGGGTATTCGACGTCCCGAAATGCCTAATAAGTGGGCCGAATCTGACGAATTCGCTGCTACCCTTGCAGCTTTGCGGAGTACAAATAGCTCTGCAACCATCGACCTCGACAAATCCCAACCGCCCACTCCAGATGGTTCTGGACGACCAGTCAACTTCCAAGTCATTGCTCCTGGACTCTACCGATCCAGCTATCCGCTCTTCGCCCATTTCGAGACACTTGCGGATCTCGAGCTCAAAACCATTGTAACACTCGTCCCGGAACCTCTCCCATTTGAATACGAGAATTTCATCTCATCCAACGGCATCATCCACCACCACATCCCGATTCTGGCCAACAAGAAGCCGGACGTGTACTCGTCAGACGAAACCGTCAATCAAGTGGTGAAACTGATGCTGGACCCGGCCAACTATCCAATGCTCGTGCATTGCAACAAAGGCAAACATAGGAGCGGAACCATCTGTGCTGCATTCCGCAAAGTCACCGGCTGGACGCTTGAAGCTTGTATTGAGGAGTACGAGCGATATTCGACCCCGAAAGATCGGGAGCTAGACAAGGTTTTTATTGAACGATACGATGCCTCTGTCCTCAAACCCTTGGCTTTTGAAAGAGGGTATATTGGGGGCGCCTATGGCATGGGCATGACGAGCACGGCCTCGACCAAATCTTCGGTTTACACCACAAATACTGTCGAAACCGCCTTGACCAGCGATGACAGCCAAGCTTCGCTAAACGATTACCAGGAGCGGGTTAAGAAGGAGAATGATGCTCTACTGGAATCTGCGAGATTGTGGTCCTACAAATGAGGTCAGATCACCACCGAGGCCACAATCAGAAGAAACAAAACACACATGGTCGCTAGACGACCCAGACACAAAACACCAAGACCGGCATCACTCGCAGCAATTCTATTAGGCTCGTCCTATGTACAGCATGGCTTTGTTCACAATCCAGACACGACACCACGCCGGTGTTGACCACTATGATTAAGACAAGTTCGGTTACAGTGTCCTCGACCACACCAAGAATACCCGGCGCAACCATTGCCGGGATCCCGGTTAGGTCCTTGGCGATTTATCTCACGATAGCAGGGGATACGCTTACGGCCGAGCAGAAGGCCCTCTGTGAGATCCCACGAGGTAATGGCCTTCAGGAGGCCCGGTCAGTCTTCACTTTTGAGGACTTTACTTTGCGATTTGAAATGATGGAAAATGGGAAATGGGAAATGTGGTATGTGGTTATGAAAATCCGCATGTACTGCAGTGGGAGGAAAGGATCCAACATCACACACTGTGACGGGCTGGAAGGAGTCATGCATGATGTATGGGACGGAAGTGTGATGACTTGACACTTTTGATTGATTGCATTACATTGGAATCCTTTTCTTTTGGTCTCCACAGAGAGGGGGGCGCCTGGCTTCTATACTAGCAGTCAGGCCTGAGGTTTTTTTGCATATGATCAGGATCAGGATCAGGGTTAGGATATTATTATTGAATGAATCAAGAACACCCGAGAAGAGTGTCGAGTTTCAACGATAAACACTTTTCCTTGATACATAATGTTAATTGCATCGGCAATGAATTCCAGATTCACTGTCATTTGATTAGTTTTGTAATCGTGGTAGGAGTTAATAAAACAGTCTGTGGTCCCATACGTATTGGTTACATCTACAGTAGGTACTGTATTCTGTCTTCCGAGGTCCTTCTGATCCAGGCAGGGATGAGTTCCCTTGCCACTTTCATTCGTGACACTGGCACTAGCTGCCTGGAATGAAGCACTCTCGGAAACCGATCTGGAAGCCGGGCGCATGATGGATCGTGTCGTGTAGATTGCCGTAATTACCTACCTAGGTACTGTTGTGCCTAGGTATCTAGGTCCCTGCTATATAGTATTGCTAGATCTACCTCCTACCTTGACACACAGCAAATTCTGTACAGCACAGCACAGTCTAGTTAATGACCCGACACGACACGATATATATATAGATATATACATACGATACCTGGCACAAGTGCCTGCCTGATACCTAAGGTACACACGACCTACAAACAGAACTGTATCCAAGTATTCCACTACTACTGGATCTTACCTGATCCTGGTATATTGATCTAGGTAGTGTTCAACAGCGTATATACATATATATATATATATACCTTTTAGTCATTTATAAAGGCGGTCCAAACCGATCACAATCCCTCAAACACCGCCTCAGGACCCTGACGACATTTTCCCGCTCGACGGGGTCCCTTGTTTTCCATACTTTCCGCACCGAGTTCCATACTTCCTCGACTTTGGCCCGCGAGCCCGTGCAGCGAGTATATGCGCGCAGGAGCCAGCAGACCAGGGGGCGGGTTGCTTGGACTTGATGGGGAGAGGTGGTGGAGATGGGACGATTTTCAAAATCATCGTGGTCACTGTCACTGTCATGGTCTTGATCATGGTCCGCCCCCTCCTCAACCTCCTCCTTCTCTGCGCCGTGGAAGGGTTCCCGCTCAACGCTACCATAATCATGTTGGATCACATCCGCAGAGTCAGCCCCAATGGCGGCGCTCGGAGGAGGCAGGACATATTCGCCTTCTTCCTGGTCAATTTTGGTTTCACCCAGCGGATAGTACGTCTGCTGGGGTACCGCATCCCTTCCTGCTCGTCTCTGCAAAAACGACGATTTCTTTTTTGCCTCTTCTTCTTCGTCGAACAGCTCGGCATGCACTCGTTCGATATGTTTCCGGCGCTCGTTGGGAAACAATGCCAAATCAAGCACAAAGTCGTTCCACGCGCTCATGCGCTTTAGTCCTCCGCGTTGCTGGTGCTGTGGTGAGGTGGAATGTGCATTGTCGTTTTGGTGTGGTCCACCCGCTTCGTCCTCTTCAGCCGCAAGCTTGTTGACTACATGAATGGATGGCAATGTAGGTTCTGCTGATCTCGAGTTCGGTCTTTTTCGCGCCGCTTGACCCTCCTTGATAGCCCGACGACACGCGTCCCACACCATATCCAGTCGCTTGACGCTCCAGGTGGCATCGGGATCGCTCGTTGCTCCGTGCAAAGCGAACCCTTTGAATAACAACTGAAAGGTAATACTCTGGAACGGCAGCTTGAACAGCGTCGACATCTCGTCCATTAAGACAGTGATCCGATTCAAGTTGCCCGAGACATTGACGTGGTACGAAATCATGGTCCGAAACGTCGTATGATCCGGCGTCAGCGGCATGGTGTTCTGTAACTGTTCATGGTGTCCTGGCAACGTCTGTTTCAGGCGTGAAGCCGAAAGCAATGTCCTCCCCAAAGAGTTTGCAGCCATCTCGTGCTCAATAACTTCGGGACCGGGACCGGGGTATTTTCTGTACAAAACAGACCTACCATCTCCTCGTTTGCCCCGACGTAGTTCTAGCTGAAGACTCTTCATACGTTCGTAAATCTGTTCTGCCGCCGCCGGTTCCTGGGCGTTGAAGAGTGAAGCAATTACGCAGTTAAGAACCAAAGTATCGACAATCTCGCCGGCGTCAACAAAGTCACGGTACGCCTTTCGGACGGCATCACCATCTCCACGTAGACCGTGGTAGTAGATGACACTTACGCGACCGAGCCTGTTCAAGCGCAGGCCACGGTCATGCATTTCTTTCAACACCATCTGAGCCACGGTATATTTGTTGGCCCGGACAGCAATGTCGAAGAGGATGTTGAAGGTGACATGGTGTGCTTTGACGCCTGCCTCTTGCTCCATCTGTTTCCAGATTCGGAACGAGTTCACCATATCGGCTTCTGTCACCCTGGTAAAAGACCTTCCTGCAAGATAGATTGCCGACGCCCATTCTGCCTTGGTGATGGGCAGTCCTGCCTTCTGCATATCGTCGATGAGCGAAAGATACCGGATCATCGACTTTTCGCTTTTCTGCCACGGTGTTGCCATGCGTTGCAGGAAGACCCGGACCACGCCCCGCGGGAGAAAGGCCACTCCTGGCTGTGGTAGCCGTTTGTACGCCTGGAACAGAGCTGCATTGGACGAGCGATCATTGAGAAGTAGGTCAATGAAATCACTCGTGACTGATATCTCTCGCAATTGTCGCGTCTTCAATCGTTTCTCAATTTCCTTCAGTGGCGACTCGTATTTCTCCTCGTCTTGGTTGTAGAACTCGGCATACGCCTGGGGAGGGGCAAAGTCTTCAGATAACTTGAAACTGTAATCTTCGAGAAATGTTGGAGTCGGCGAGAGATCTGACGACTCCGGATCGAACCGACTCCGATGAGTGTAGAAATACAAATCGACGAGATTCTTGTAGTCCTCTTTTGATAGCTTGACTGTTGGAGGTTCTGGCTTAGGGGACCGTTCCACGCTCTTGCGCACCGAGGTTGTCAAGTCGGCTTTCGCCCTGGCTAGTTTCTCTTCAAGTTCCCGTACGGACTTGAGTAGTCGTAGCTGTTCGTTCACCGCGGGTTCCGAGTCTGCTGTTTCTCCATCTTGGCCTTTTGGCTTTGTTCTTTCCACCTTTTTCTCCAAACGTTCTATGTCGTCGAAGAAGCCCGGAGGTAATCGGCTCCCAGCGGCAAACTCACGTTTCCGGCCTTCGATGGGGGTCGTAGGGTCAGCTGTATGCGTGGGCTGAGGCTCTGCTCTTTCGATGACAGGCGCCCTCTGTGGATTCACAGCGCTGCTGAGCGTCCGACGTTGGTCCCATGCTAGCAATTTGTTCCTTGCCTGTCTGATTTTTCGTTTCTGTGATAAACTCGGGACGGCGGCGCCCGTGGTAACATTGGAAGTTCCTTGGGTTCTCTGATGCGATGCTGCCAGAGAACGACATCCCGCTGATATCGACAAAGCACTATAAAAGACGGACTCGACCGTCTCTAGATTGCTTCGATACACAACAGCAGACAACGCCGGTGACTGAGCCCCGGGAAAAGCACGGCTACAAGAGACCGCTGGAGCAAGGAAATCGCACAATGTCAACGGTGCTATTGAGGCCGCATTTCGAATGCTCCTGCACCTGGCAAACTTGGAGGTTTGATGCATGTGCCTGTGCACATACTGATGCAGGACTGCTTTCTGGACCGGAGAGGCGTTTAACGGGTTGATGGCCTGTAGGGCTGTTTGAATTTCCTTGTGTCTGGTTGATGTTCATGTTGCGGACTTTTGAAGTTCCTCCACTAGCGCGCTTTTTCGCCGCAGTCAAACATCGAGCTTCATGTTGGAGTTTGAATTTCAATCCGCAAACCACTGCACCACGCAAGTCAGCATACAACACACAACTCCAGGCCAAGCAGCAAGGTCATCTAGACTGCGCGACAGATAAACTTCTTTGGGGATCCCCCTTCGCAGTCGCTGCTCCCATGCGATAGCCTCCGTCGGCTGACGAAATCAATCATCACCCGCCCACAATGGGCCGCATAAACCTCACTGCCGTCAACGTCCGCAGGACAGCCCTCGCCAAACTCAAGACCAGACAAATCCCTACAAAGCCCAGCTGGCTAGATATCACCGGCGATGTCCCCCCGGCCCAAATTTTGGTCCGGCAACAACCTCTACAACATCATTTGACGAAGGTTCGCACGCGGTCACTTCCCAATGGAAAAACAGAGCAATACGTGCAAGTGGTAGAACCGAAGAAGCGCAAAACTCTCAAAGACCGTCATCTATTCATGCCAAAAAAATTACAATACGAAGAGGACTCATTGCGATCGCGATTCTTCAGTGACCACCCCTGGGAGCTGGCCCGGCCCCGTGTCGTCCTTGAGACCTCGGGAGATCAGTACAAAAACGCAGATTGGTCGACCGGGTTGGTCCAGCCAGGCGTTCCTCTATCAGGTGAATCGGTCGTCCAAAGGCAGCTGTGGCTGCTCGGCAATGTCCCCGATATCACGGTCGCCCAAGCTTATGACATTGCTCGAAAGGAATTCTATACCCTACGGCGACAGGAGGAGACACGGAACAGGATCGCTGCCGAGGAAGCTCGGCATATGGGTGCACAGTTTGGCAAGTCTGCCATTCAGATCAGTATGCAGATCGAAAATCAAATGTACAATGACTGGGAGAGGTGGAGTCGACAACAGGTGGCCGAACAAACCCAGAGAGCCGCCGCATTTGAGGGAACAATCAGTAAAGTGGAAGACCAGTCATTGAAAGAAGTTGCTCAGGTCGAAGGGGAAGGTGAGCGACCTGCCATTGGAGCGGGTGTCTTTGCTCAGCAGCAAAAGTTGGATTCTCGCAACCTTCGACGTTCAGTGAATCCTGCACAACAGCAAGTCAAGGCCCAGATATAGGCGGTGCAAACAGGTGTACCTTGTCTCTGGCGTTGACCTGGTGTTTCGAGCCCATACATCGTTACTGGCTCAATACTGAAGCGAGTGTCAACTTGACATCTTGGGATGTGTCCGAGTACATTGTGATAGGTTGTCTAACCAGATGAATTTCTCTCCAGAATTTCTCTCCATATCATCAAGTTGGCGATGGGATTTTGGTGTAATGGATACGGTATATAGACCAGTTGTGTATATATATTATCGTCAGACAGCTCCCTTTCTGACTGATTACTGATGTTTTAAGATCAACCTAAACCACGATTTGACTAGATCCCTTATGGACGAAGGTGGTGATAGGCTGACAGAAACGACACAGCAAAAGGTACCTACTACTACCGACTACTAGTAATATCTCAGCATCTCCGGATACCATACCAGTACTACTCCATCCGCGTTCATCCCTTCTTGTAGACCAGGCGACAGCACAAACCAAACACTTCTCACAGCGCACCGATCGCAACAGACCGAAGTTGCAATCTCCATAATTGTATCTTTTCCTCGAGATGGCGACACCATGGAACAATGTATATCATCTTCGCACCGTCGCGGAGACATCTTCGAAAGCCTGTTATGTGTGCCACAAGCCTTCCACAAAAGTGCTCATAACACCGGATAACAAGGTATTTAGTAGTCATTCCCGTCCCCATTCCGGGTAATCATGCTGCTGCTGCCAGTTATAACTGCAATCTATCTCCATCCGTACAATACCAACAATAAATGTCTGTCTGCTAGGATTTCTTCTACACCTGTGTCTCCCACCTCAGTGACAAAGGCTTCGCCTCGCCCATCATCGACCAGGAGGCCGAAGCTGCCAAGAAGAAGAAAAAACAGATGGACCGAGAAATCGAGAAGATCAAACAAGAATACGAAGAAAAACAACGCAAAAAGAAGGCCGCCAAGAGCAACGACAAGGACAAGAAAAAGGATTCTAACGACGACGATGGCAAGGCCGAGAAGGAAAGGGATGACAAGGTATGTACCTTTTTCGGTACTGGTAACCGATTCACTTTACAGGCCAATCATGATCTAACTTGATTTCATCAAAGATCAAAGCCGTCCAGGCGGGCGCCAACTCCAATGACCAAACCGGCGCAATACCGCGGGTGTACGCACTGCACAGGTAGGATCCCTTGTGCCTAGTCTTAGGAACGCCATACAATGTTTTGACACTTTTGTTCGATGTGGCAGGACATTCTACCAGATGAGACTCGAGCGAGCCCGAAGCTTGGAACAGGCGAAAAGAGCGCAGCAGCGCATGCGGGATCCAAACCTCTTTCCTGCAGCGCCCAAAGGAGACATCGTGTGATGGATTTCCAGAATCATCGCGTTTTCCGAGTGTTCTCGCGGCCTAGGTGCAAACATGTCCCAGTTGTCAGGCCCCTCGACGCTACCCAAGGGTATCCAAGACCCATGGCCCATGAAGACTCTGTTCAGGTTCTGGGAGCAGGAGCTGCTACCCTTGGGCGGAGATGTTCAAGTTGCAGCAGAGACAAACCAACTCATGACTGTGGAAAAGGCTTTCGTCGGTCTCCTGGAGCCAAGTCACCGTCACCCAGACCTCCCCGTTACATGCAGTGCCAAATGTTGGTTACATCTGACTGCAGAGGGTCACGGAACGGTAGCCTGCAGCAGCCGCCGTCGGACGGAAAAGTCCACTTGACTTGACAAGCATTCGACTACCAATACCCTTTTTTTCGTCTCGCACACCCGCGGCTCGCCTCGAGGCTTGTTTGAATCAAGAGACTCAGGTCTTGGCCCGCAGACTCGGTCAGCACTAAATTTCCAAAGGGTCCGCGGGACATGCTCCCCTACCTAGCCCTACCTGGCAATCTTTCTAAATGTGGGAAAAGGAATTGATCAGTGCAGCCCGATCATATCGTGCAGTGTATTTGCTATCCTTGCTCGGCGCACTGCACTGCAATTGACTTGTCCACTGCACTGACTGGGATTATGAAGGGCACACGATCTTCTAGACCTATATCACACCGACACGTGGGTAGGTAGGTAGGTGGTGGCGGCGGCACACTTTGTTTGCGCTTACACGATCCTTGCGCGATTTGTCAAACACGAGCTCAAGCTCACAACATGCAGATGATGACGATGACGATCACGATGACGATGCTGCTGCTGCTGCTGCTGCCGCCGCCGCCGTCGGGCGCTCCGGGAAAAAACTAATCAGTGGATGGACTTTGTGCGGCAAAAGCAATCGCTTGGACTCAAAATCAGAAACATTGACTGAAATGAGACAGAGACGTGCCCTAGACCCGAGACCCGGAGCTTCATTTCTTCAAGCATTTTTACACCAATGTACGGCCCCCCGCCGAGCCGCTACCCGCGCATGGCTTCTGTCAATTCGACAAAAGCAATTGGGCAGATGGTCACATCCTTGTCCATGTTGTGGCAGGATTGACCCGGCTCGTTTCCTTTTTCTTTTTCTGTCCCTTCAAGTTGTCAGCAACAAATATCTATGTAAAGCCGTGCTCTGTGTGCGTGTGGCGGCGGGCGGAAGAAACGGAAATGCCGACCAAACTTCAGCTCACGCCAACGGCGCCGCCAAAACTTAGCGTGGGAGAGAAAGAAACAAAACCTGGAGTTCATGGTCTGGGAGAACTTGAACGACCTGGCCTGGCAACACTGAACTGGAACCTGAACTGGTTCTGGTTCTGGTTCTGATTCATGGATGCAATGATCCAGGGCGGGTAATGATTCCACGGTCGAATCCTGTGTCCTCCGGCACTACAGCGTCATCTTCTCTGGTCAGCACCGTGCTGGAACGAAACATCGCAAGACAAAGGATCCTGGACCCTCCAACAACAGCTTAATGTTGCCATCCAAAGCTGACGTGTCAAGACAAGCGACTCCGAGTCTGGCAACCGAGGCTCAAGAATTCATTGCTGCAACGCTCAAAACAATAATAATCATTTCTTCTTCTTCTTCTTGGCCGACATTTCATCGTATCAGGGGATCTGTGCATAGGGGTTTGCTGGTCTAACGGCAGGGCTCGGCGGCATGTATTGTATGTACCTTACATAGTGCACACATGGCATGACTGCATGAAATCCCATTTCTCATAAACAAGTCTTTCGTTCACATCCATCTCTAAGGTGTCAGTCAGTCAAGAAGACGATCACAGACTGCCGTTCTCGCTCCTCCTCATCCCCGGGGGTAACCTCACTCCCGATCCCGCTGTGGAAGTATAAGCCAACCCTCCAGGTATTCCTCTTCCTCCTCCTCCGCTACCACCACCACCACCACCAACGGATCCCGCGGCAGATACACCCCTACCTCCGGACATGCCTGCTGTAGCCGGTCCCGGTCTGGGTCTCGCCCGCACTTCATCGACTTTACTCCTAGCCACACCAAACCCGGGGGTCACCCAGCCACCACAGCTACACCGCAAGCCCTGCCAAGCATATTTGCCGATATTAGCACCACATCTCGGGTTCGGACAGGCCAAGCGGCCATCGAGCTCGCCCTGAGCAAGGACATCCTTCATCCACGACAGCGGATGCAGGAAGATATGTGCACACGGTTCTGTTGCGGACGACGGGTCGCGGTGCGCAGGCGGTTTATGGGGAATAATGAAAGCCGTTTTGGCCAGCAGGCGACGGCATTTGCGGCATTTCAACTCGATTTCCGGCGCCGGGGACGGACCACTGTCAGTGTCTGACACAGTGATGTCGGGGTCTGTAATCTCAGCGTCGACAGTCTTGATACTGAGGGATTCCATAGCCTGGCCTATGGACCGCTGCTGCTCCTCATCCTCGTCCTCATCTTCCTCGTCTCTAAAAGTAATGTGATCAATTTCAGGGGCGCGATTGACGCTCAGGGCGTCCATGACGTTCCGAGAATTCATCCAACGTCGGTATATCTTATGCGACTCCAGCTGTTCCTGGGTCGTCGGGCAACCCATGGCTTCGTACATGCGTAACTGCTTGATGAATCCCGAGTTGGGCTCGACTTGGGGTCGGCTCTCCCGCACAAGTGCCAACGCCGAGTCCACTGTCAGCGGAGTCGGTGGCAGTGAGACCATCTCGGGACTTTTGTCGGAAGTTGGTGGCTCCTTGGACGATGACTCGGAGCTCGTCGTATCGTGCGAGGATGACTTCGACTTCGGATTATGGACTGTGACAGGCTGCCGAGAGCGCCACAAGAGATATGCTATAACAATGGTGGCGGAACGTGACACGCCCATGGCACTGTATTGACATCGTTAGTATCTCCAATATCCAACACCCAGACGCTATATATGCAAAATGAAATGCTGGAACTTCAATATCAAAACATGACAAGTCTAATGGCTAACGCTCTCAATGGCACTGGGCACGTGATCAACTCCTCCTGTCGACCCGTCCTTTCTGGTATAGTACAGCAAAACATCGCTGGTGTCCATAATAGGACAGTTGCACCCTCAAGAGATGGCTATAACATGCACTGCGGTCTCGTAACAGTTGAAGTCCGGTGGCGGGGAGAATCCAAGCGTCAGCGTGGCAAAAGGAGGCCAGCTGAACCGAGCCAAGACTGAAACACCAGAGCCTGATTCAACACGACCAAACAGTATTATCAGGCGACGCCGTAATGGGATGATACCCCGGAGCCAGGCACACCGGAGATCATGGGCCCCTTACCACCTCAACTGGGCACTGGTAAGCCGCGTCACCTCCGATCTAGTCCCTTGCCAGTATCAGGAGTAAATGACGCGGCTTCCCAGGGACCACCAAACGGCCAGAAACTGTGAAAACAGTGGTAATTATATCAAGGCAACTCGAAAAGTGTAACAACGCGAAAATAAACGCCAACAAACCTACCAGTGAACGAGAACCCCGCTTTGGCGGACTTTGTCCCCGGCAGCACCGCCCAACGGTTCAGGCGTCGATGACTCATCGGCGGGCCAGTAGTTTAGAGCCTCATGAATGAAGGCATTGCTCTTTGGAAAGTACTCTAGAATGTTTGAATCATAGACATCGTCCAAAGGGATGCGTAAATGTTGGAATCCACGGAGTGGAGCCCAGCCTTGTGGGAACTTCCAGTCAATCACGGAGACGACATGGGTAATGTTGGCTTCTTGCAGAGTCTTGGGACGACGTAAAGCATGGAAACTGCAATGGCACACGTGTCAATACAATGGTCTTCAGGTGCAGGTTGAGAATGATGCCAGAAGCAAGGCTTTCGCAAGGCCGTGTTCAACACAGGAAGCAGGAGAGATGCCAGGACAAGGCCAAACGTACCCGTCAATGTAGATATTGTAACCAGGGCATTTGCTGGGTAAGATTGGCAGATCCATGCT
Organism: Exophiala phaeomuriformis; assembly: GCA_010883475.1. Lineage (NCBI taxonomy): Eukaryota > Fungi > Ascomycota > Eurotiomycetes > Chaetothyriales > Herpotrichiellaceae > Exophiala > Exophiala phaeomuriformis. The sequence continues at coordinate 659,885 of JAAAJI010000075.1, read as the reverse complement.
GGCGAACTAATAGTGCAGATGCACAAAATTGTTTGAGTCCAGGCGCGCAAGACAGCCCGGATGGCGCTTGAGCCGAAGAAGGGCAGGGCCGCAAGGTGAAAAAACTGATCCCTGCCGTTCCAAAGCCACCAGGGCACCAACCGGCGCGCTGGACTATGACCAGGGCGCTGAAACCTGGCCACGAATATAGTGGTGCACGGTCGACCCACGGCGTCCGAAGGCACTCCGAAAAGGCAGGTTCTGCAGTGCGTTATTGTGGGTGGATGTCTTCTTTACCGGCTCTATGTTCAGAAAACATTGGAAGAATGAGTGGCATATTATTAGTCTTGAATTAATACAACGGCGGCAAAAGGATCGAAGTACAAGGCGAATTGCGGCGTTAGCGGCAAAACTCAAAGACGGAGTCGGATTAAGATTTTTGCCTCGGTTCAACGCCAAGCGACCAACCAAATCGAGCAGGAACTCGATGACCTTCCAGTTCATGTTGGGGTTGGAGATAGCGACCAGGAGCAGGAGCAGGAGCAGGAGCATGGGCTCCAAGCCAGGAACCTCAGCCTGCTGACTGACTTGCTGCCAGTGGTTCATGAAATATCCTTTTTCTGATCTGCTGGTGGCGGGATGGCGTGCCGGCGTTTAGGCCAGAACAATTTCGGCGGTGAGCAGACCAGGACTCTATCCGGTGCAGAAACATACAGCGACCTCCGCATCCCTTGCCCTGGTCATCCAGGGACTGTGGCATGTCTCCGGCGTTCTATCCTTACAGGTACTAGGTATGCAAGGGACGAGGCCGCTCTCACATGGAAACACGCTGGACTTGGCTTCGAAGAGAACAGAGTGAGAAGCTGTCAATTCCAGCATAGGCCTGTGGCTGTAGTAATGATGGAGTCCAATGCACTCTCCTTACGTAGTCGTTACCACCTGCCGCATCCCTGAACAGATGACTATCAGTCGTCTCCAGTGCGGACTGGAGCCAATCTTCGTTCACATCGGATGTTTATCTCTGTCTGGCTTCATCCCCCGCCCCCTTGATCAGAAATCTGACCACTCCGAAGCTTGGACATCCTCGGATCCCCCAGACGATTCGCACCAAAAGGTCTTTTTGCTTTCGCTCGTCCTGTCAGTAGCCTTGCGGATTTAGACTTTGACGCCACAACGTCTCAAAATGCCCCAGCACTCCCTGCAACCTTCAAACCTGAATCTCCGGTGCTCCATGTTTTTGTGGCCGCGTGGTCTTGGTCAAAGGGGAAAGATGTGACGGCCCCATTGATTCTTACAGTACTCCAGTATGACCGCGTTATGCTTCGCGTTGGCCGAACGAATTGTGTTTTTGCGCTGGGAGAAGGCAAATCTCAGTTAACACGTTGCACAAAGTGTGCAAGAGCTCGTACACAACTGGTGCACATATCAACTGCTCTGAGTTCATACAGGGGATCAGTTGTCATTATTCGCGCGAGCCTAGTGATAAACTTATGAGTAAGGACGAATATTTCCTACTGGTGGGAAGGCAGGCTGGATGAGTTGTTGATAGAGGCGCCCTCAAATAGTAAATAGGTGCTAGATGCTCTTCATCAAACTCTTCGGCTGAACATTTATACGTGCGTCAGTTCCGGGCCATCCATCAACCGCGGATTCTCGTATTAACAATCGGTGTGTTCCAAGATAATTGAAAAAACCCAATCGAGGGTTAAAGGAGGAACTCCGTTCTGCCCGATGAGCCAGGTGATTCCCAGTCATTTGGCATGGGCGGCTCACAAGGTGGATGTACAAGCCAACCAAACAACGGGCGCACTTCGAGTCATGTCGGTCAACAGTAGTAGTACGGATGAGGATACCGGGTAGAAGACACATGTCCGAGCATGGATAGGTGTCGTGCACGTCATCTTGAGGATGGAGGCGGTCCTAAAGGACAACCACATCCGAACTTTCTGTCCGGCGCACGCACATCCAAACTCCTGCCTTTGCCCAGTGAGAGGGCTTCACTCTGCATCTCGCTTGAAACATGTAGGTTTCAGAGAAGCCATTATAACAATAAGGCTCAGCTCGGACGGAAATAGGGCGGCGGGTTGGTGAAGCGGACAATTCTAGACTCGGCAGGGTGATCAAGCGAGATTCTGCCCTGCCTGAATGATACAAGCTGGAACTACCAGGGGGTCCGGACTAACAGAACGGCGTACGGCGTACCGTCTTTGGTTCGACTCGTTCCGCGTATTGGCCGACCCTGTCTTGTTGCGTCTTGTTGGAAATATTCCCGCTCCAACGAGCAACAAGTAGGCGCCTCATAGGGCGAAGATGCCCGCTTGTGCTTACTCATGTGGCAGGACCCGCCGAGCGCCACAGACCCCAGCTCAGGCGTTCGAGCCCTCGGGAGACTAGCCCTGATGTAGATGCTCGTCGCCCGAGTATCCCGACATCACCGACATGTGGCCAGCAGTGCCCTGTCCACACTACCGCCAAGCACCATTCTAGGCCACTCTTGAGCCAGACCAGTGGTGCCATTCATGGCAAGCAGGTCTATGCGATGTGTCTGAATGGGACCTCGTGGCTCGTAGAAGCTGACTCGACGGCTTCGAATATTTCAATTTGGCCGTGGATCACACTTGTGGTAACACATTACGACCCATCGCCAGGACGCTGAAGTTTCGAGGCACCCCTAGACCATCCATATCTCTAATTATTGCCGGGTCAGACGAAGGGGTGCAAAGGCAGAGGGTAGTGGCAAGGACGTCGCCTCTGACCTCCTAACACGCTCATATTAGCATGTAGCTGAAGCATGATGGAGTCGATTCTGAACCTTTTTGTTATTTTGTCTGTTTTCTTGCTTCCCTTGACGTAAATAGATATGAGACTGATGAGAAACTTCAACACAGTGATCTGACCTTCGGTAGGGCTGAGCCGGTGGCACTGTGGCTCTTTGAATTTGACTTCATGCAGTAGTGGTGCAGTGGCGGTCGTGGTGGTAGCAGTAGAGTTCGTAGAGTTCCACAATGCTATATTTCAGCCTGCGCTCTGCCTACCTGCCTAGATAGGTAAGGCAGGTACATACAACATGCCAGTGGGACAGTAGTAGTACTGCTGTGATGTGGGTAGCCTCCGCTTACACCTGCACCTGCGCGTGGTGCCGAGCGGCAGGATGGAAGAGTGGCCACTGGGCGCCCCGAGGAAGAACAATCCCCTACTACTAGCAGTAGCCTACTCGCCCTGGCATAGGGTATCCCTGGGCTTAGTTACAGCTACGACACGCCCGGGCCCTCTGCCGTACAAGCCAGTCTAAGCCTGGAGGTAGGGCTAAGGCTCCCTACTAGTAGGCGCATGCTGCACAACAGGGGCGTTTTCTTAAATTCCGCCCGGGCCTGGTAGGGCATGGCGCGGGCTCGCCACGGCTAGTCCTGCTGGGCTTAGACTAGGACCAGGTCGGTCTGGAAGGAGAGCCGCTGTCCAGTTGTTGCTGCATTCAGAAACGCCGCCAGCGTGAAAAGGAATGACTTGTCAGTAAAATGTCATGCCAGTAGTAGTGGCGCCTCGAGTCGTGCCAGTGGAAAAGAAAATGGGGGCGCGTCTGTTCCCTCCGCCTTGCGTTCTCGTATCGCGTGGCCAATCCGCGTCGTCGACGGAGTCCTCGGCCAGCGAGAAAACCGCAGACGAAGCCAACCTCGTCCACTGCAGCCGTGGCCCTGCAGCACAGCACTCCCTCTACCCATCCGTCCTGCTGTTTGAGATCAGCTTCTCTGACTCGTGCGTGGACACTCGACCCGGCGAAAGAGCAGTTCAATTCCAGTACCACCTCAGCCACTGGTAGGGGTGTCTCGCTTGTCCCCATCTATTCTTGTTTTGCCCACTGCCTGTTGCTGCTAGTCGAGGTGACCTGCCAGTGCAGTGGTGCTGTGATCGGAGCCAGACGACGGCGACCGCAGCCCAGTCAAAGCCAACCATACCTTATGCAACCACTACCACCACCTCACATACTACTGCAGCATGTCGACCACCGCGACCCTTTGTCCTACTCCTCTGTCTGCTTGTTGCTCGCCTGATTTTCGCTCGCGAGACCCTCTGGCCAACCCCTCCTAGGGTCATCCTTCACATCCTCAAGACCTCTCTCGACTGGTTCTCAACTGTTTCCACTGTTCGCTTGTTGTCTTCCAGAAAGATTCGTTTTATATCCTGTCCTTACCGCAGACTCCATATCGTGCCAGTCTATATTCCGACATTAGGACCGTCCAATTCTCGACCGACTACATGCCCGCGGCAACGATCCAGACGAGCTGAAACAGCAAAGAGGGAATGAGAGGAGAATACTACTTAGTTACGACAGTGTCAATAGAGCGTGCTCACGGCAGCTGAATCCTGCAAAGTATATCTCGATACTCGGTGGACCACAAACAGGGCTCTGCACTTGCCACCGCCAAAGATCCATTCAATACGAGGCTGGCCCCGATCCATGCGCGTTGCCTCAGGGTCGCTTTGCCGTTCTCCAATGTTGCAGTGACCGCTGAAACAGGACATGGATACTGGCAGGACGTTCACGGCTGCAGTGCGGACACCGTCTTACGGGGAGAATGCTGGCACGCTCCAATATCCTTCACGGTCGAATTCGCAGACTTCAGACGACGCATTTCCGCCTCGAGAAGCCATGCCTATACCGGGCGCCCGCTTGAACGACGCACCGCCACCTCTCCCTCCTCCGCGCTACAATGAAGAGTTGGACCACGGTATAGATCTTGCCTGGAGTTGGGCCAACAGCGATCCTTTCGGCAACACTGCTAGACGTTTGGCCCCAATCAAGCCGACCTCGAGCCTGTTCGGTGGCTATATGCAGTCAAAGAGCGGTTCTGGCCGATTGCGCGAGGATGAAATGGACCTTGACGAACACCTGAGGAGAGGCAGCGATGCTTCGACCGCGAGGTCGCCCAAGCTGATGGCAAGGGAGGCTGGTCACGCGCCGACCATGCCCCGAAAGCCGCCATCGCCAGGTATGGCAAGTCAGAGGTCAGTCAGCATTGGCATACTAGCAACGGCTCTTCAGCCATTGTCCGGAGTGTCCGCGCTTTTACTTTTCCACTTGCCATCTTGTCCCATACTCCGGAATCTCCGTGGACCTATCAAGGACACTATGCTCAGTTGACCCAAGGCAGCTGTCTGCGAACACAGATGGAGTTGAGCTGACATCTTTTTTCCTTTTTAGGCTTCAAGGAGAAATGCCCCTAGCCCGGCAGAACTTCACTCGTTCCTCGCAAGCATACGACCAGCGTGTGCTGTCCAAGATTGGAAAGCCCAATTCGCCTCCACGGCATCAGCGATGCGGCTCGATGGAATCTCCCATGTTCCCTAGAAAATTGGCCCTGCAAACCAAAGAATCCAAGATCCAAGTGCTGTCAGCCAATGAGCATCCTAACGCACGTCTCGACTCCATCTCCCGGTGGATCACCAGTCCAGTGTCAGGCGGCGTGTCTCCGAATGCATGTTCAGGTTGGCGTGAGGGTAAACCAGGCCACCGGAACTCCTCCGTTGACTGTGCGGCCGGCTCTCTGGTCTTGGATCCAGAGTTATTTGTACCGCCTCGCCCTACCGGCCTTATCTCCACTGGCAGCTCAGTCCTTGGTCACGAAGATGCAGCGAGCTTGGGTGGCCGTTCCCAACGGGGCAGTTATGATCAGGGAACCTTTGCAGACGCAGAATCAGAATTGCTGGGCGACGAGAACTGCGCGTTCCGTAATCTGATTTGCAGCGATCGCGATCCTCCATTGCCAGCTACACGACGACCTTCTCAGCAGGGTATGAAGCGGCGAGCATTGTCACCTCCGTCCCACATGGCCAGGGAGGACAAGTCGCCGCTCCTTAGTTCCAAGTCTACAGAACCGTTCCCCAGGATCCAGACCACTTCGTCTACAATGTCGCCGGTGTCACCATACCGGCTACAACATGGGTCAGTGTCTTCAACATCGTCGAGCATAAGACAGAATTCATATTCATCATCCCTTACACTTTCTGTTGGCGGTAGCAGTATGACCAGTGTATCGTCTCATGACAGGCAATCGCCGCTCGATTCTTCACACCCTGCATATCTCAGCTCAGCCCAACCGGTCTCCAGTCCTGCGACGTCAGTTACTCCCTCCGTGTCGCAACCTACGCAGTCTCCTGTTGACACCAAACCCCCCTATCCGACCATGTCCATTCACACTGCCGTCAATGAAACGAGGATACCGCTCCCTCCTGCCACGCGCATTGGGAACTATTTCATATGCGATTGCTGTCCCAAGAAGCCGAAGAAATTCGAAGCAGAGGCGGACTTGAGGTGAGTATTTGATCTGGCATTTCGCCCTTTTGCACTATCCCGTGGGTCCTAACATGCGTGAAGGGCACATCAAATGGAGAAACAGTACTCATGCCAGTACTGCCATAATCGTTTCAAGAACAAAAACGAAGCAGAACGGCATCAGAACTCACTCCATCTGCGACGACATTCTTGGTCGTGTGCGTCCATTCCTAATTACCAGGCAGCCTTCTATCCCACCACTGGGTCGGGTCCCTCCGGTTCTCAAGCCTCACAGACAGACACATGCGGCTTTTGTGGAGAAGAGTTCCCCAATTTCCCTCGGCCTGATTGGGATTGTAGGATTGAGCACCTCGCCCTTGTCCACAAATTTGGCGAGTGCAACCAGTCCAAGAAGTTCTACCGGGCCGACCACTTTAGGCAGCATCTTAAGCACAGCCACGCGGGGCAGAGTGGAAAGTGGACCAACATGTTGGAAAACGTGTGCTTGCGTGAAGAATTTCCCGACGCTGGCGGTATCTCACCGACGACCAAAACCTACAGTCCGGGGCGAAATCCCGGCACCTTACCCGAGCCTCCGATGGGCGGTGCCACAATCAATGAGGTTCAAGACGAGACATGAAGAAGCGTTTTCACCGGCTTGTTCTGTTACTAGCCGTCATCCAATCGTCCGAGGTTTGATCAACCTCGAGGCAATCTTGGGCCAGGAGAATATTTCTGCAACATATGCACGTGCAGCCTCTGCAACCATCACCAGCAACAAATTTGGCGATGTCGCAAATCGGGCATAGACCTCGCGCTGCTTACTGTGCATGGAGCTTTGCTCCAGAGAGCACTAGGATGCGGACTGGTCCCATTACTGAGGAGGCATTACCTTCTACTGGCACCAGGACCTACCTGTGCCAATGGTTGACCAAGTGGGGAGGAGACTTTCCTCTTCGCCCTAATGCCTTCAGCAGGATGTGCCATTGATTAGCCGTCAGAGTCGTATACGCAATGGCTCCAACGAAACTGGGATCCTAGGATGAACAGCATGACAATCAACGGCCGCTTGGCTTTTTGCTAATGAGAGCTGAGATGCCTACGGCTGCCCTCCAACACGATACAATTCAAGGGCACCTGGGATTCAGGCTGTATGTGTTTGGAGATGCCTACGGCTGTCCTCCAACACGATACAGTTCAAGGGCACCTGGGATTCAGGCTGTATGTGTTTGGAGATACCCATCTCTGGGTCATTGATACGAGTAGGATTTGTCCAAGCATGCCTGTCCTTGCCGAAGCGAGGCGAGTCCCGAGAACAAATCCTCCTCAGGACACCCTTGGTGGAAGCACCCTCCAGGAATATTGGATGAGATGGTCAGAGGATTGCCGCTTACCTTTTGTACTATGACGCAGTGCTCTAAAAAGAGGGACTAATACAGATGGTCCAGCTATCCGACACGGCGTTAGCGGGACGACACTATGCGAGACAAGCTGCCATGAACGACCGATCGCCTGTTGACCCCTCACCATCAGCCCAGGCCCAGGGTGCCTTAGTGCTTATTTCACGGTCAGACCGCTAGTACTCCGGCTCGAGAATCCTTGGACGGACAGCGGCCGGATCCGTCCGAACTCCCTGGTACCGGGGTCCTGCGGGTGGCCCGACCGGAAAAATCGAAATTGTATCCGGTCATGTCACGCTGGCAGCAAGTATATCATCCGATTCAGGCAAACCTCCGTGGAGGAAGCAGGGCCTGCTAAATAAGCCTTTCTGATCAGTAATATGGAACGCCAGCCAGCCACATACCTGCTGTTTCAGCTCCCCCGTACCGCAAGACTAAATTTCTTGTGGGCGTGCATTGCCATTGCCCTTGCTCTATGAGCATAAAGTGCTTGGTCGAGCTCAATGACATACACGGATATCTCTGACCTTATGAGCAATGCGTTGTTTTTGTCCGCATGATTTCTCAATTACAATAGGTGGATACTACTACTCATCGTAGGTACAGTACCACGGTAGCAACAGTACTGTCAGTGCATGGTCACCCTGTTCAACTTGGCAGTCTAAGGTACCAGGGTCGATCGGAGAAATTCTGTGACATACAACCATTGTAGAGTGGTATATTGTAGATGGTCTCATGAAGGAAATCTTTATAGGTACCGTAGGTACTGTATCATTTCTGGATGATTTACTACTTGTACTTATTAGGGTTTACTCACCATGGAACATCAGGGGGTTCTCGATCCGATCCCAAAACTTCCAAAGACGGTTTGGGGCTCACTGCAGCTTCAGACGGCCAAGGCTGGCTGGCAGCTCAATGATATACATTGATGAGCCCATGTGATGCATGCCTTGCCGAACAAAATTTCTCGCTTTCTCTTCTTGTATTGTAGGGGTAAGGCGTCCCGTCCCGTTGGGGTCCGGGGGTTGCCAGTGGGGTCTGCAAATGCATGGATGGATGGATGGATGGATGGCTGGATTGATCTACTGCGTAAGGCCTTAAGCTCAGGTAGACCGTAGCCATCGGCTATAGGCGAGTATTGGGAGGCCTGACCTGACCCAGCCGACATGGACCATGATTACTATCGGTGCCACTGAAATGGCATTGCAAGTGAGACAACAGCAGCAACAGCAGCAACAGCAGCAACAGCAGCGACAGCAGCAACAGCAGCAGCAACGAAACTGGGTGTCTTCGGGTTCAATCAATTGAAATGAAGGAGATAAAAGTAAATAAGGGAGATGTCTTGTCTTCAACAACGATGAAGATAGTAGTAGCACAACGCAACAAGGCGAGAGTCTGAGTAGAGGATGGGACCGAGAGACGCTTGGTACGGGATAACGAGATTCAAGTTCGCATTGGAGACGGAGTACGTACCTGGTACTTACCGAATCACTGCAGCTGATCTCAGTGCTCTCTCGTAGGTCGACAGGTGATGAGGGAAAAGGACATAGAAGCCTTTTTTTTTTTTTGGAAGGGATCGGGTGGTGACTCGTGACATCTTGCTCACGCTCAATAAATAACCATCCTTTTTTCATCGCGTCCGTGAACGGACAAGTATGCTGAAATGTTGAATCAGCCGAGTAGCTGTCTCGGACGGGTTGAGTTTGGTGTCATATAGTGAATACAGTAGTAATGTATATAACTTACACTGGAGCGGTCAGTCAGTGGTGGTGATACGAAGCGTCAAGACAGAAAATAATAGGGTACAATTGCATTACCATCTCCATCCTAGTCCGGGTCAAGTATCCACCCTCTCTACCAACTTGAACTCAAACATCACTTCGTTTACCTGTTCTACTGCTAAACATCAGCATCAACATCAACCATCAACATCAGCCTCGCCTTTTTGCACCGCTTTTCTTACGACTCTCAATCTGATAACCGAAATACCCGGGCCGCCTGAGTCCCCTCCCCTCACTGCTGCTTTATAGTTACTACGACAAACGACCACGCGTCTCGGCAGCCTCGCTCCTACACTCCGACACATACAACACGCCCATTACTACTGGTATCGCCCACAATCCACCATCATGCAAATCGCCGCTTTTCTATCCGACCTCAAGTCGCTGAGCATATGTGTGAGTCTGAGTCTTTTCCCGTGCATTGCCAGAAGGCCTCGCTCGAAGCAAAGGGGGCATTCCATTTTGTTGGTCGCTGGATTGCCCTTCTTTGATTCATGAAGCCTCGCCTCCGAGGTTTGGCGACTAACGCTATCCATGATCAGTCACATGAAGCCGCCGTTTCCCTGGTAAAGCCAGCCAGGTATACATCCGTGGACACCAAGGAGACTGCCAGTGACAACCATGAAGCTTCCCCGCCAGCTGCCAGCGCTGAGCCCGAACAGAGTCCTGACCCCGACCTTCAGTACGCCAATGAGCTTGTGTCTTTACACTACGACGTAAAGGTCAACTACCCGCAAAGGGGCGCCGACCCGGACTTGATCCAGGCAGAAAAGAACGTTGAACAAGTGCTATCGGCCTTGAACCGGTTAGAGTGACTGTGGGCCTCATAACGGTAGACACGGGTTTGTGAAAGCTTAATGATAGGATCAGTATAAGGCTGCTGTCACAGCTTATCCAGTCTCGAGATAAGGATGCACGGGATTGCATTCTGCTCAAAAGCCTCATATCCACATCACGAACCCAACAACTCCCGGCCATGACTCCTCTCCTCTGCAGGAACCTCTCCAATGAGTGCCTCCCGAGTCAACGCCGCGTCTCCTGCTCGAGCCATGTTCCCCCGCCTAAACAGCCCTGTTCTGCGGCAATTGCATCTCGAGGTCACAACCCTAGCTCTGCCTGTTGCATATCTATCCAGCATCCTCCACTCCGGTCTGTCGCGTTTGAGCTGTAGCCTATGGTATGCTCGGTGTTACTTCGTTTGGGTGAGACCCTGACAATGCGGACACTTTCGGAGTCTTTCTGCTTCCGCATGGATCCTGGCAGTAGCGAGCTTTTCGTCAACACGTTTCCGCTGCAAGTCCCTTCTCCGTTCTTGACGCCTGGAGTATGCTGGGAAATAGTCGCTCGGACCGTCGACTTGCAATGGAGTCGCAGAAGTAAGCTTGGCGCGCCTTTTAAGCTCGGGACGAATGACTTCTGCTAGGTCCCGACCTATAATAACATCCAGCACAGACTTTCTGACCAGGACGCTCCGAACCCTACGAACTGCCCTCGTGCGTCTGCTCACGCTGCCAATACTGCTACCCATTTGTTGGTCTGTTGATTCAGAAATCGAGCTAGCAATGATAGACACGGTCGAAGAGCCGAGCATGGCGGGGTTTGTGGCGGGTGCTGCATTGGTGGTCGCGTCCATCGCTCTCGAAGGATTCTCGGAAGCTTCAGCTGGCAGCACAGCGGTTGCTGACGGGTCCATCGCTGCCCTTGGACCTGTCGTTGATAGATCTATTACTGCATTTGGACCTGTCTCAGAAACTTCAGCTGGCAGCGCAGCGGTTGCTGACGGAACCATTACTGCACTTGGCCCTGTCGTCGTTGGGGCCGGAGCAGCGGCCGGCGTTGGTGGCGGTGCGGTTGGCACGGGCTCGCTAGAATCGCTCATGCTTTTTCTGATTATCTCTGGCAGAGACGCAGTGAATCCGGGTGCACTCGGTCTATGAAGTCTGATCTGGGGTGCGTGTTCCGAGTTGTCAGGCACAAATTTGGAGGGGAAGCCTCCGGGTACGTTCTGTTCGACAGGGGTTTCAGGGAGCGCGATCTGCTCCGGGGCAGGTGGAAAAATGGGTGCCGGGTCGGATGCCTGGGGTGGCAGCGCATCAGCCGGGTCAGTATTCGGATCTGCAGCTTGGCCGTTTCGGAGATCAGCTAGGCTGGACCTTTTAACATCCAGCCCGTGCCTTTCTTCGGACATATGCTCATCTTGGTTTTCGTGATCTGAGGGATCTTCGAGAGGCTCAGAATCCCACTCGCTTGCGTGCTGATGAGCTTGAATAAAGACTTGCCCCTGTGCCGAAACCTCAGAACTCTGGGGTGGGGGAACCGAAGCTTCAGAGACGTTCAACCGACCCTTGCTGACCCGCGCAAGGAAAGGCAAGCCTAACCCGGCGATGATTTCTTGATTGTCGCGATTCAGAATCACGGGTCTGCCCGCTTGAATAGCCAAATCGGCTTCAACATTGTGCTGTGATTGGATCTCATCGCCAGGGGTTCCACTCCCCTCCCCTTCTTCTCCAGTCCTAGAACCAAACATCTGGGCTTTGAAGGCGCCAGCGGGTTGTATCGTAGCAATGATTGGCAGCTCAATACCTTTGGGGATGGTGATAGAGAGAGACTGGGGGGATACTTTGACGTCAATTTGTGGTATCTCCGAAGAAGCGAATTTGTCGGCCGGTTTTGCTCCTTCTGCAGGTGTCTCGCTGAGGCTTGGTAACCTTTTGGTAAATGGTCCCTCGAATTTTCCGCGATCTGGATTACGGATTGTCTCTCCAAGCGTCGTTTGTTCCGGCCGATACTCAGACGTCGGCTGAATTTGCTTCTTCACCGCGCTGCTGTAGCGGTGGCGGAGAAGAGGTGCAGGATTGGTAGAAGGCCGGTCCTCGCAAGTTGTAGGAGCTCTGCTTAGCCTCTCTTTCTGCTGGATGATCAACAAAAGTCCCCTAGATGGAGAGGTGGGCCATACTGTCTCGAAGAGATCAACCAGAGCATCAACTGACTGCCTTCTACTCGCCGCAGAAGTTGGCAGAGTTATCAACGATGACGCCCCGCCGCCGTCTTGATCGGGTCGGCGCTTTTTGTCCGAGCGATACTGAACGTTGACTTCTGTTTCTTGTGAGTCCTAAACCTGTCAGGTATGAGCGGTGCCCTTGGCATCATCAGAGGAAACTCATGCCTGTGCTTGTGTGACGTGTACCTCGAGATCCAGTCGACCACGACAGAACTGCGCCAGTGTGGGAGAATCCGGCGCGTGCTTGCACGCTGCTTTCTCGGCCAGGGCACGCCCGTCCTAACGGAATGGGCAGTGTAGCGATTACGTGATGGGACACATTGAGAATGAATGTTCATAACTCATATTGGGCAACAGTGTCAAAGAGAATAACAGGAAAGGTGCGTGAATAGGAGGCCGAGAGGACGAAGCTGAGGATGGAGGAAGCGCAGGCACAAAACAACAAGCAGGACCAGGCACACGGCAAGAACGAAGGACTCGATGCACCTGCTCAGTTCTTGTGGCCTCGTCGGCGCTGCAACTGGCAGTTGGCAAGACCTTTGTCGGGTTGCATTTCATTTCAAGTTGGTGCTGCACTCGAGTCACTGCCGTTGGCTTTACCCACGTACATACATATATCTAATATCAGGACCTACCTGGTAGGTAGCTGTATGTATATAGAACCAAGCCTGAGTTTCGAAGGAGTTCCTAGGTATTAAAAGTAGCAGCAGGATGGTTCGCCTGAGTTTCCTTTCTGGACGAGGCTTCGCCCACTGCCACCAGCCGTATTGCGGAGTTCACTCACCTCTCAACTGCGTACCTACGTACTTTTGTGATCCAGTCGAACTGAACAACAACTCAGATTTCCGTCGCTTTCTGCGCCGCCTCACGAACATGGCTACCGCGGTAGACCAGAAACTGCTCCGGCAGACCAAGTTTCCTCCCGAGTTCAATCAGAAGGTTGATATGAAGAAAGTCAACGTTGAGGTTATGAAAAAGTTGGTTTCCTCGGTTCTCCCGCGCAGTCTGCCATCCGTTCCACTAACATGCCTTCACAGATGGATTGCAGGCAAGATTTCCCAGATATTGAAGTCTGAGGATGACGTGGTAATCGAGCTTTGCTTCAACCTGCTCGAGGGTTCGCGTTTCGTACGTCCTGAACGATCCCACCGTGGTGTGCGACCACTGACGTTCCCTAGCCCGACATCAAAGCGCTACAGATTTCGCTCACCGGCTTTCTTGACAAGGACACTCCTAAGTTTTGCAAAGAACTATGGAATCTATGTCTAAGCGCGCAGTCCAATCCACAGGGAGTTCCGAAAGAACTCCTCGAAGCCAAGAAGCTGGAGCTCCTGCAAGAAAAGGTACATTTTGATACACTTTACTGAAGAGGACGCTGACTGACCTCGTCAGATCGATGCCGAGAAAGCGGCACAAGAAGCGAGGACTCGTAAGGACCAAGAACAGACTCGGGAACGTGACGTCGATGCAATTCGACAGCGTGAGCGGGCTGAGAGGGGACGAGGGCGTGGTGGTGGCCGTGGTGGACGGTCCTTTGACACGCGCAGACCTAGGTACTCACGCTCTCCTCCTCCTCGCAGGAGATCTCCGTTTCGAGGTCCCCCTCTCCGCCGAGACGCAGACACCTATGTCCCCGGCGGCCGGGGGCGAGGAAGGGGTGCCGCCCGAGGCAGATCCCTGACCAGATCCCTCTCACGGTCACGTTCGCCATCTTAGAACGCCATCACCTCGTCGATCACGTCGAGCTGCCTCTTCAAAGTCTCGGTCAAGATCGGGATCGCGCAGATACTCGCGGAGCCCATCCCCACCGCGTCGAAGGCGTCCGCGATCTCGAAGTCGAAGTGTGACAAGATCGCCTCCTCCCAGAGGACGGAGAAGAGCTAGAAGGGACTCTGAATCACCGGGTGACAAAGGAGCCAGGTCCGCAACACGTTCTGATGCATCACGCTCACCATCGCCTAGGAGAAGACGGCGGAGTCGTTCGTTATCGTCTCCCAGCCGTAGCCCCAGCCGGAGCCCGAGTCGGAGTCGGAGCCCTCCACCGCGGAGGTATCGTCGACGCCGTTCGTACTCATCTTCTCCATCAAAGTCAAGGCCAAGATCGCGATCACGAGACGGGAGGCGGGTTTATCGAAAGGATGAAAAGCGTCACAGGAGATCCCCTTCGTATTCCTCTGATGAGCAAGGAAGCAACAAGCGCGCTGATATTCTCAGGAGCCGCGATGCACGCGATGACCGGCGTCTGAGCCGAAGCCCAAGGGAATCATACCGGAGACGGAGAAGTAGTGAGGGTCGCAGCAGAAGCCGCAGTGGGGGGAGGCATCAGAAACGAAGGCGATCGCTGCCACGATACGAACCAGCTGCTCGACGGCGGCGGAATACTTCTTCAGACTCCTCGCCTGAACAGAAAAGACGGAGACGTGACTTGTCGGACGATGAATCGATGAGAGACTCACCGGCGGCGCAGAAAAAGGATGGACATGGCAGTGACCCCTCAGACTAAGTTAAATTGGGGCCATGGGCCTCGTGCTGTGGCCTCTAGCAAGACATGAGGGAGTCTTTGCTTTGGGACAATGTGCTCGCGTAATCCAATGCAGCCTTTCAAGTTACAATACCCCCGAGCAGCAGACGTCGAATCATCCCGTCTCTTGGTGGACTATGGAGCTGACCATGCCACGACGAGTGCAGTTTGCTATGTATGAAGCAGTTCCACGGCATATCATGCGCCATACAACATGTGAGTATCATTGATATCGGCAGGCCCAGTCAGCTATAGCCATGCCTTACTACTTTGCAGCCTCAGCTCCTTGACACCTAACTACAACTACTCCTAGCATTGATCCTCTGCCCAAACGTTCACCCGACTTGATGATGTAAGCTGCCAGCGACGTCACGTGCGTTGCCCAAGCATGTTAGATCCGCCCGTTTTGTTGGTAACTCCGAACGTTCGAAGGCCCTTCGGGCCCGAATAGCGCTGCACGTGACTATCCGGATTCGGGTGCCTGCGGTCCCTGGCCCCGGAGTCTTTCAACCCTCACTTCACTCCCTGATCCTGATCCTCTGAAGGCAATAATATGTCACCTTGAAACAAATGCCAACAACTTGCCGTTCTATTATCTGACCCCTATACCATATCGGATTGTGTCTTCGTATATTTTCTCAGTCTCGGGCTCTTTCACTCCTTATATACTGGCCAGATTTCCACTCGTTGCGCGTCCGTCCCCTCCATTCCAATCATGAGTTCGGGCCCTAGACTCGTCAGCAGCGTTCCAACGCGGAGGCTATTATTGCAATGTATGTGGGACTCTGGTCTTTCGGTAGTTGTGCCTGAGGATATGCGCTGACATTTGCAAGCACACTCGCGTTTCCCACACTCTCTTAGATATGCATCACGATCCGGATTTACAAGAGACCTCCCACCCAGGATCCAGGCCCTAGCAATCCTCTTGCCAAACAGAGGTTATGCCACCGAAACGAGCACACACACTTCTGATGGCGGTCCGCCTCCGGGGTTCAACATCGATGAAGCGAAGAAACCGCTACCCAAGGATTCGTCCAAGTCCACGTCATCCACCCCCACCATTGCCGAGTTGAAGAAGTCCGATGAGCAACTGAAGACATCCAAGACCGAAGCGACTATGGTTGACAAGACCAAGGCGCTTGAAAATGCTAGTTTGTCTGAGTTGGCTGCCGAGAAAGCTGCCGAGCAGGGCCAAGCAAAGTCCACGGCTGTGGCCAACAAGAAAGAGGAGTCTAAAAAGCTTACTCTCGGACAAAAGATCAAAAAAGAAATCCAACACTATTGGGACGGTACGAAGTTGCTGGCGGCAGAAGTCAGAATCTCCACCAAACTCGCATTGAAGATGGCCGCGGGGTACGAGCTCAGTAGACGAGAACACAGACAGGTAAGTCTGCTTGCCCCAAGGGCAAATGCGAAACTGGGACTGAGCTAACAATCTCAATAGCTACAAAGAACGGTGCAAGATCTGGCGCGCTTGGTGCCTTTCTCTGTTTTCGTCATCGTCCCTTTCGCCGAACTGCTGCTCCCTGTGGCATTGAAACTATTCCCCAATCTTCTCCCCTCCACTTACGAAGGCCAAAAATCCAAGGAAGCCAAAGCGGCACATTTAAGAGAGACCCGCAAGACCGTGTCTTCTTTTCTGCGGAACACACTCCGGGAAACCGGGTTACCTATCTCGGCCGTGAACGCGAGAAAGGAGGAGTTTACCGAGTTCTTCCGCAAGGTCCGGACCACAGGGGAGTCACCTTCGAAAGAGGATGTGATCAAAGTGTGCAAGATATTCAAGGATGACTTGACACTGGACAATCTGTCGCGGCCGCAATTGGTCGCCATCTGCAAGTATCTGAACCTCAACGCCTTCGGAACCGACGCCATGCTCCGATACCAGATTCGCCACCGCATGCGACAAACCAAACGCGATGACAAGGCGATCTCGTTTGAAGGCGTTGACTCTTTGTCTGTTCCGGAACTACAGATGGCATGTGCGTCGCGCGGCATTCGGACGCATGGCGTGTCACCAGGAAAGCTAAGGGAAGATCTTCAGATGTGGCTGGATCTCCGGTTGAAATACAACATCCCCTCGACTCTACTGGTCCTCAGCAATGCCTACATGTACACATCCGGCAAGGATAGCGAGATCGACTCACAGATCGACGCTCTGCAGGCCGTGCTGAGCAGCATTCCCGAGGAGCTGTTCCACGAGATTGAACTTGAGGTGCATAATGCCGAAGGCGCCGCCACAAACAAGCAGCGTCTGGAAGTCCTGAAGGAGCAACAAGAGCTTATCGAGGAGGAAAATGAACAAGCCAAGGAAACCGAAACTCCTGAAAGCAGCAAGAGCGCAAACCAGGCGCCCAAAGATGACAAAAACATTGATGAGAAGCCAAAGGCTAAGGCTGGTGATGCTGCGGCCAAGCAAGCTTCAGAGCAGCCTTCGCCAGCTAAAGAGGCCAAAGAAGCTGAGAGAGATGTCTCCGAGCAGGGCAAGCAGGAAGAAGCTAGGCCGGAAGCCGAAGTCAGGAAGGATTGATTGATTGAGATTTCCATAAACTCCTCTTCCAGAGAAATAGACTTAGGACCCCAGCAATGCGTTAACAGGAATACACTACTGGGGAAAACACTTGAGAAGAAGTGGCAGCAGATCCTGGCTTACAGTGAGGGAGACTGTAACAGACTAGCATCAGTGAGACGGCCGTAACGTGCAGGGTTTTTTGCCTCTGTCCTATCTAATCGACCTTTCTTCCTCCCAAGACATAGAGACTCAGACACAGAGAGATACTACTTACTAGTTGGTATTTCTAGTAGTCAACTCCACTTCTTTCCGAAATGGATCGAATAGATCTACTCTACGCCCAACATCCGACATTAACAATCAAAAAAAGTGGTGCGCTGTAGTAGGGAGAGAGATATGCGTGCGAATTGTTCACAAGGTTTACAACTGTACTGTACGACCACAGCAGTATGTACTTGTATCCAATCTCCCCCACGAATTTTTGACTCAGGTGTGTGATGTCTCGGACATGAAATGCACCGCAACGCAATGCAAACCATAGCATCCCATTCCCTTCGGTCCGTTCAAATCACTGACTCATTGAATGTGACCGCACAGCATCCATTCGTTGCTCACTCAACTCATAATGACGTACGCAATCTTATGACGGGTCCGACGTCCGGATCCCATGAAGACAAATCCCTGGAAGGGGTGCAGTGTGCACGTCAAGACAAGAAAAGGTAGAGTAGCCTCTAGACTGTAGTCTAGACATGATTGCAACCTGAGGACTCCCTTTCACAGAATAGACTTGAGTAGGGACGAGACCGTCAGGACGAGGCTTAGGAGCTTGCATTCTTTCTCGAGAGAACAAGACGAATCTAAACCGGCAGCTGACTTCAAGAATACTTGCGCAACTAGATAGATCACACGAAACATGCATGTCAGCGCACCCATTCGGACATATCAACAAGAAACAGACAGAACGAGAGGGAAAAAGAAGGGAAGGCAGGAACAAAACGTACGTCGAGCGTCAATACTTTGGAGCTATTTGCCCCTTGGTCACGGTATACACCAACAAGGGTCTCGCTGCCCTGGAAGAAGCCCGTCTTTAAGCTGATGACGATGAATTGCATGCCGGGGCCCTATAGCAGTATTACCATGTCAGTAAACTTGATCTTTCACAAACCAGAATCCAAAAGGGTTGGAGTCCAACTTACAGCATGGTTGCGGACATAATTGACCAGCTTCCCCACATTGGCATTGTCCAGCGCGGCATCGACTTCGTCAAGCACGAAGAACGGACTGGGTTGGTAACTGTGGATGGCAAACAACAGCGCCAGGGCAGCCATGGTCTTCTCGCCACCGGACAAATGTTCCATGTCTCGAAATCGCTTTGTCGGCGGCATGGTATGGTAATTGACTCCGGCGAGATACGGTTCTTCCTCGTCCGCAGTGAGATACGCACGTCCACCGGCGGGGAATTCGTCCGATTTCGTCAGGTTGGAATAGATGGGTTCAATCTGCTCGGAAATATGTGAAAAGGCCTTGTTGAACAGCTCGTTGCGTTTCTCCATGGTCTCTTCGAACTGCGCTTTCAGCTCACGGTACCGCGCTCGAGCTTCCTCGTATTCCTGCTCCGTATCCCGGCCGATCTGTTCGACCGCGGCCAAACGTTGTCCCGCATGCGCATTGGGCTGCATCTTGTCCAGTGTGGCGTTTAGTTTGGCAATGTCTTCTTGCAACTTGGCCTCCATGGCTTCGCTGTCGTCCTCCTTAAGGTCGTCTTCGAGCTCGTCAAAGTCCGGCTGTACGCCGTAGTCGCTGACATGGTGTGCTTTCATGGCGGATGAGGTGGGGTCTTCGTCCTCATCGTCAACGTCCATGGCATTCGCGTCGTCCAGAGGCATGTCGTTGATGGGCACGCTGTCTAGACTTGCAGACGTTTGTTTTAGAGGTATGGCGATATTCTCGATCTTGCAGCGACGCAGGAGACTGTATCTAACCGCCGAATGTCGTTGAATCTCGGTTTCAAGGGCACTGATGGCGCGAAAAGTGCTCTCCATCTCCTTTGCTCGCTTTTGGACCTCTTGTCTCTGCTTGGTTAATTTTGCCGCCGCTTCCGCTAGTCGCTCGTTTTGCTCGTCTAGTTGAGCATGCAGTTCATCTAGTTCGTTTTTCAGAGTGTCTAGGTCGTTTTGAATCCCTTGTCGTTGCTCGCTCAACTCGTCTATTGTCTCTCTGTCGCGTTGCTCCTTGTCCCGAAGAGCTTGTAACCGGTCGTCTGTATATTGGAGTCTGGTTCTTTCAAAAGCAAGTTGTCCCTCGATTCTACCCTTTTGCGTGACAAATTCGAGTTTCTTTTGCGCTGCTTCTTGTTGAAGTGAACCTTGGCGTGCTTCATAGTCCCGGATGTCCTCGAACCCATGCTTCTGGCAGAAGTCGGCAAAGATTTCGTTTTCGACATTGTTGACCGATTCTTGGTATTCGGATATCTCCTCGTCGATCTTTTCCAGTTTGCCCTGCTCACTTCTCATCTTCGGCCGTTCTTCGTCCAGCAATTGTCGCACGTGATCGACTTCACGCTTCTTGCTCTGCAGATTCTTGTTAAGAGCATCCAGTTCTTCTTTGGCGTAGCGAAGTCTGCTTTCAAGTCCGCCCAGCTCGTTCTGCAAGGTTTGCTCTTCGGCCACGCGGGATCGCTCTTGCGGAAGCGCGGCGAATTCCTCCATCAGTTTGTCTTTGAGCTTGTTGAGTCTCTCGACCTCGGCTTCGTCCCATCTGCGCGTGTTCTGCTCTCGACCACGACCACCGGTCATCAGGCCGCCTTTATGGATGACACTGCCGTCGAGGGTAACGGCTTTGGCATCAACGTGACGGACGTAGCACAGTTCTTTGGCAATATCCAGATCGTCACAAACAATGGCATTGCCGCAGGCGTAGGATATTGCTCGTGCGACGGATTGGTCATAATCAACTGTCTCGATTGCCGGACGCATGCCCCGGTGCATGCCCTTCAGATTTGAATTTAGAGCCTTGACATGGATCGTGTCCAAAGGGATGAATGTGGCCTGCCCTGAACGATGATCTCGGAGATACTCGATGCATTGTTTGGCCGTGGCCTCCGTGTCGACGACAACCGAGTCGAAGTGACGGCCGAGAACAGTGCCGACGGCTTCTTGATACTTCTTCTGCTTGGGCTTGCACAACTCATGTACCCGACCCTTGACTCCAGGATAGGTACGTTTGAGCATGGCAATGGTCTCCTTCATTCTCATTTCCTTTTCACTTGTCCTGCGTCCGTCGTCGGCTTCGAGCAATTTCCGGGCAACTTCAGCGAGTTTCTCATCAAGCTCAGTTCGGGTTCGTGCTGCCTGCAATCGCCGTGAAGTCGCAGCGTTGAGCTCTTTCTTCTTCGCTTCAATCTCGGCCTGCGTCTGCTGGACGGCTTCTTTGACGGCATCTCTTCGTTCGCTGATTGCATTGTAGTCGTTTTCCAAGGACTTCAATCTGTACTCTGTGGTTTCCACACTGCTTTTCAGATTATTGTATGTGGCCTCAATCGGAGCTCGGTCGTTTTTGAGTCTATCAATACGACTCAAGTCCGCTGACGCACGTTTGTTGAGTTCTTCCCGGAGTCGCGTATACTCCTGAAGGTCTGCATCGCTCAGCTGACCGCCCAGTCGGCTTGCGTTCTGTTCCCACTGTTTCTGCCATTGAGCTTGTGCCTTCTCAACCCTACTCAGATCTTTCTCCAGTTGTGCCACCGTTGCAGCCTGCGCGTCTCGTTCCTTCACAATTGCACTGATGCGGTTGGCATATTTGGCGAGTTGCTTTTGGGATACCGAGATTTGTTCATCAATGGGCACGAGTGATGATGTCTTGTCCTCGATTTCTCTTTCTTTAGCCTTGATCGCTTTTTCTGCCTTGGCCACTTCTCTGGCAGCTTGCGCATGGTCTCTCTTGGCGGCCTCGAGGTTCTTTTCGTACTTTTCAATACCTCTGCGGAATTCTTTCAGTTCTTGCTGATGTTTTTGGATCTCTGCACTCGACTCTTCAATCTGGCGTTGCAGATGGTACAATTTCCACAACACGTGAGTCACAACTGCCTCGTCCCGCTCGGCGGCCTTTTTCTGGAAGTTTTCGGCCTCTCTCTTTTGTTCTTGGTACTGTCGGATCTCGGAGTTGATGCCTCTGCGGCGGTTCAGTTGGAACGCTTGTTGCTCGGCGGCTTCGTCCAGCTCCGCCTTCAACCTATCGTATTCGGCTTTATACTCGAGACTTCCAGAGACCTGCTCGATAAGTCGCGTCAGGTCTTGAGGTTTCTGTACAGCGATGGCTTCGACATCACCCTGAAAGACAAGAAAGTTGCGAGCCTTGATGAGGATATTCTCCTCCTCCAAAGATTCGTTGTATTGCTGCGCGGTCACGACTCGCTCGTTGATGCGATATTCCGAAGCGCCCTGATTGGTAATTGTTCGCTTATACTTTTGTTCAATCCCTGCGTCATCCTCGTACACTGCCATGACCCATGCGGACTTTGGATCGTGGCGCTCCTGCGTGCCATTAGTCTGACTGGGCGCTTCTTCTTCTCCTTGCCCATCCTCCGCTTCCGCGCGCGCCTCTCCATTTGCTGTCGACTTGCGCAGGACACGGCCGCGATATACTAGTTCCTTCAAGTGGGTGGACCGCAAGGCAGATGATTTAATGCCTAACACGAAGGAAATTGCGTCCATCGCGTTCGATTTGCCTGAGCCATTGGGGCCGATGATGGAAGTGAAAAAGGCGTCGCCGAAGAGAAGCACATGGTGCCCCTTGTAGGACTTGAAATTGAACAGTTCGAGCCTGATGAGTTTCCCCATGGTGACGGAGTTTGCGCCTGGCGCGGGGTTGACGGTGAAATGCTTTGCAAGGAGGCTATGAGAAGTCCAATGGGACCGGCCTTGTGACCATCACGGCTGCAAGGATGGTCTAGCAATGGCCTGCTTTGTTGCGACGAAACATGGAACACAGGATCGCCTGTTGAGCGCAAATAGAAGGGTGGAACGCGCTGTGCTGCAATGAGGATTGAGTGCGTTCACGACGCGGTGCGCGTCGCCGAAAACGAGAAGTGAGTGGAGAGAGTGCAGAAAGGGGATGGCGGCCGACTAGCGGCGATGGGCTGCCGCTAAGCGTTGCAGCAAGCACTTTAAACAGGTTACAGTTAATTAATAGAGTACTTGAAGCATTGGGTGTATCAGATTAGGTTAGCTAGTGGTTCTAGCGCTAGGCTAGCGCCGTCAACGATGTTATCGCCATCAACCTGTGACGTCTGAGTTCCGCCCAGTCAACTCGCCTGATGCTCGCACGCCCTTGACCATCTGCGTCCCAAGAACATCCTCGTCTCGTCCTCAAATCCGAACTCGTGCTTTCAGTCTACAGCATGGTCAGTGGATGTCTTTCTCTTCTTGGATCGTCGGTCAGCAGCACACGAACACGCACGCGCGAGTCCTCCCGCCTGACCTCCTGGGTATGCCATCTATCATATAGTAGTGCCGACTTCCCAGTGCGATAACATCTCATCATGTCTGAACCGATACCTATTCCGCGGTCCAAGTCCATGGCCACCAACATGGATGAGGCCGCTGCGGCCGATATGCCTGGGAGTCTCCCCTCTATGGACTCGACAGAGTACCTGACACCGGGTTATCAATCATCAACACCGGGGAGCCCTTACCTTCTGTCCCGCAATAACTCGTACACTGGGAGCCAGTCAATGCAAGAAGATTGGGAAATCCCTCTGGATAAAATCACATTCTTCGATATCTTCGAGAATTTATCCTTGCCGTCGAAGCTCGAGAAGTGGCAGGCAACGTTGGCCGCGCAGAAAGATAAGCTGGCCAAGCGGCAGGAAAGGATACGCACGTCAGGGAACAATGCCAAAGACCGGGCCATGGCCGAATGGCGCAAACGAGTCCCCACGGCCGACGAGCAGCTTGCAAAGTACCGATCCCGAATGAAGAAGTCGGTGGACGACCTCAGCAAGAGATGGAACGAAAGAATGACGATAACGATGCGGGAGAAGGTGTCCTTTATCTCCGCCGTGCTCAATGTCTTCCTCACTGGCTATTTGATCGGGGCTGTCCCGGAATACTTCTACTACTGGTTCACGATCCAGCTTGCCTATTTCATGCCCATCAGATTCATCACCTACCGGCGGAAGGGCTACCACTATTTCCTGGCAGATCTGTGCTACTTTGTCAATTTTCTCTGTCTCTTGTGCATATGGGTGTTCCCGCGGTCCAAGCGGCTTTTTATCAGCACCTATTGTCTCGCGTATGGCAACAATGCAGTGGCCATTGCCATGTGGAGGAATTCATTGGTTTTCCACTCATTGGATAAAGTCACCAGTCTCTTCATCCATGTGATGCCTCCGGCAGCTCTACATTGTATTGTGCATCTGACGCCCGAGGATTTTCTGCAACGACGGTTTCCGGCCGTCTACCACATCAAGCACAGCGCTCCCGGCTTACCGGAGCACTACACCCTGACAGCCATGCTCGGTTGGGCGACCATCCCGTATATTGTGTGGCAATTGTCGTATCACTTTTTTATTACTGTACGACGCCGGGAACAGATTGCGGCAGGGCGGCCTACCTCATTTACCTGGCTGCGCAAGTCGTACGCAAAGACCTGGTTAGGGAAGTTCGTCATTTCATTGCCGGAAAGCCTGCAAGAGCCAGCATTCATGCTCATTCAGTATCTTTACGCCTTGCTCACCATCATTCCGTGTCCCATCTGGTTTTGGTACCGCTGGGCTAGCGCCACGTTCCTCATGGCGGTGTTTACGTGGAGCGTTTGGAACGGGGCGGTGTATTACATGGACATCTTTGGCAAGAGGTTCGAGAAGGAGCTGGAGCAGATGAAGCGCGAGGTCGCCCGATGGCAGAACAGCCCCGGTGCAATGATGAGTCCGCCTACAGGGCCGTTGGATGGGGACGGTCAGGTCGGTGGCACCACTCCTACCAGCGAAGGTGTCGACGGAGACAAGAGCAAGAGGAAAAGCATCGACCGTATCCCGCTGCTGGATGAAACCCCGTCACAGTACGGCAAGGATGAAGAACGGCCTGGATTGGCCAGAGCCACAGGGGCTCAAATTCTACATGATTCCGACAGTGGCGGTCTACTGTCTGATCGAAAGACTACGTCTGCGTCTGGATCTGCGAAGTCGTTTTCGGACGGTCAATAAGCACTGGATGAGCGAGGCAGAACTGTGGGAGCCTACTAATTGGAAGCGGTTATTGGACACTGTACACTTGTTGTTGCATTGGTATCAATACATTTATTCATACGTGCCTACAAACGTGCGTGCCGGGACACTGTTCACACAGACTTGTATCCTATCGTTGTGTGTAGAACCTCGCCAACAGCTTATCCATACCTATGAGCACTGTATCTGGATTCGAGGATGGTGTGCTGGCAGTAAGCTTTGAGCTGGTCGTTTGCGGTCTCTCTGGTTGCTGTGCATGGGAGCAGTGGACTGGGTACCAGATCGAATCCTGGCGATTTTACATATAACCAAAGGTTGTACACCCAGACGTTTGAAACAAGTATATAATACTACATGTAGACATCTACCAGAGCCTTCAAGTTTGTGATTGTGACTCCGGGGGCCAGAGCCGCCTTCGCCCTACCAGCCGTTTCCTGCGCAATATCAACGAACACGAGTTCCTTGCCGAAACAGACGAGGATGCCGGCCGACTTTCCGCCTACCACAGCCCACGGTCCACCTATTCTCCTCGCCACAGGGCGATTATCTTCCCCGGCTATGAGAGTAGGTAGCCAAGCTGGTCGACGATGTTGGCGAACGCTGTCCGAAGAGACGGGAAAAACGGGTGGGTGACTGCAGGCTGAGTGTCTCGATCTTGTCTGTAGAATGACCGCCGGCGCCAAAAACCCTCATGCCGGCACTGTTCAGGGGACAAACGCATATATGCACTGGGTAGGGTAGGTACTAGATGGAATGGAACGGGATAGAAAATGTAATGGAATGGTCTTTGGGAGTCATTCTGACATTGGACACCCCTATTAGGTGTCTTATCTAAGCTACTTGACGCGGGTGCTTTTCCCCAGCACCCATAACCCGGAGCCCACTGGCTCTCACTACCACTACCACTACCACTACTAGTAGTAGTAGTAGTAGTGGTTGGCAGTACTGTACGTCGCCACTGTCTCCACGACCACCACTGAACTGCTCTACGACGCAGACTCATATACAGGCGCCAGACGCTCCCCCACAGCGCCAAATCTGGACGCCGTGAAAGTGCGGCGTTGAGATGGACGCCATTCTTGTTCCCTGGGGCTGAATCTTGCCAGAACCTCTCGCTGGCCAGCCGGCAATGGTGGTGGTGATACCTGTTGTTGTTGAAACTGTCGATGTCGATACGGCGGTGGTGGTTGCCCGTACCGTTGCTGACGATTGTAATAGTAGTGGTTGTCCATGGCGGCCGCCGGCTCTTCGAGAAACTGGATTGAGTTGGTGTCAACCGGCAAGAGGGGGTAGTCGAGCGGGAGGAAAGAGGAGCGGTGGTAACCTGAGGCAGGAAACGTGTATCCTACATCAGTACCCGGAGGAGGCGAGACAGGCTTGCTCATGACCACCGGGGTGCCGTCGTTGTCGTTGTCACTGGCGTTCTCCAGATCCAGATCCAGATCGAGGACGAGTTCCCGCTCCCGCTCGGAGATCAGTTGTTCTATTTGCTGATCCAGGTCCGCACCCGGTACCGGCGGCACCACTGGCACCGGTGCCGGTGGCGAGGTGGTGGTGTCGACTGGTGTTCTGTCGGCCACCAGGCTTGCCAGGCGTTCGTTCAGTTCTTGGTATCGTTGGCGGTGTCTGAGGTCGGAGAGGGAGGAGGCCGTGTTGTAGCTGGTGGACGGCAAGGACCCAGGAACAGTCGTGGTGCCGAAGGATGACCGGGGACCTGGGGCCGATGGAAGAGAGGGGAGGGAGGAGGAGGAAGAGTGAGAGGAAGACATGGTTGGTGGAGGAGAGTGTGGATGTGGATGTGTTTGTGTTGGAGGGATTCTGGTGGCTATGGTGTCAAGCTGGAGGCTTGTCAAAGTGTGAATATATTGAGAGGGATTCTGGTGGCTAAGGTGTATGAGCTCCAGGATCTCAAGTGTGGATAGGTTTGGAGGGATTCTGGTGGCTGAGGTGTATGAGCTCCAGGATCTCAAGTGTGGATAAGTTTGGAGGGCTTCTCGTGGCTAAGGGGTTGACGTTGACTCCAGAGCTTGTGTTGTGCTATCGATGTAATACAAAAGTTGATATCTCTTTAGCCATGGGGAGCATAAGAGAGACAAATATATATATAAACTAGCAACGGCGTGGTGGGGAGGGCTCGCGGTGATGGTGCCGGCGTGATCCAGTCCGCCCGGAGCGCGACGAGGGCACGGATTTGGTTCAGGAGGACCTGTCGAAACGCGTACCGTATGCCGTAAAGCTTCAGCATCGGCGTCGACGGTATGGTTCACCGAGAACGCCTTTTCCAAGAGAACACCTGTTTGGGTGTAGTAAGTTGTAACCATTTCGGCCAAACCAAAAGACTTCGAACCTTCGAACCCACCTGTTGTAGCCGCAAGCAGACAGAGATACCTGGGCCTCATGCTCTGCTGTCTGGGAATCCCTTAGGTATGCAGCTTGGGCGAACGCCTTACCTGTGAATGTGTTGCAGGCTCTCTGCAAATACCTACACGGCATGGGCAAAGGACCTACCTCTGAATTGAACGCGTTTCAAGCTCTGGTCTGCGTGCTTGAAGCTCCCTTGCACGACCATGAGGGACGTCCTGCGTGCTGGGGCTGCAAACGGTTCTTCCATGGACGATCAGGATGGTAGCCCGTGGACCCTGCAGCCGTTGTAGGACTCGGAGGGAAGCTTTCCGATATGAGTTCCAAGGGACCTAACGTAATAGTGTGGATTTACCTTTCACATAATCTGGAAGGGACACAGTATTGCTTGCCAGTTTTGCCGCTATTGTTGACATGGCCGCAAAGCATTGGTTGGAAACATAAACTTTCTCTTCAGTCTGGCACGCGTCAAGGGTCTTTTTCTGAGAAAGGGAGTCGGCCTGTTCAGTTACGGCGCCAGCGGAGTTTGTTACAGCATTCAAGTTGTCTGCGGCGGCAACAGCAATAGCAACAGTCCACTGGCAGAATGCTTGAAGAGTTCAGCAGAGCTGCCGTGTGGATGCTGCAGTGAGTGAGGAGGATGGTCAGACTCACCTCTGTGACAAACGCCTCTTTGGTACGACCAGCCGCTGCTCGAGTACTCAGGTAGCCTGGATTGTGGTCCACATTTGCAGTGCAGTACCGATGGGTGAAGAACTCGAGCTTCGACAATGTACCGAGCAGTGCTCCATCGTCTCTCACCTTTGTGTAAATTGGCTGTTTTTTCTTTTTCTTTTTCTTTCGCCCTTCCTTTTTTTGAATATGTTCTTTTTTTAATTTTTCTGTTTTTTTTTCTTATTTTTTTCTTTCAAGAGTCAGACAGACTTGACAATGTCGGCTCAATAATGTCGGTCATCCAGTCCATTCATACACACAGCCACTGGCATGAGCCAACGTGGGCAGGCGACCCCTGAGGAACTTGAATTGGTACAAAAGTCACTCTAAAAATATTCCTGATCCGATCATAATCATGACAGCCACTGGAGTAGTCGAATATCCCTTTTCTACACTTTCGAAAGGATGGAAGGTTCCCAAGTTCTTGATAGTCGGAATAATGATGTTTGACTTCCGCCAAGGGCACGTTGACCCCGGTATCGGCGTACCCGATTTCACAGGCAAAAAGTCAAAGTCCACGACAGCCTTGCGGCCCATGTCGGTGTGGATACTCCCCACCCAACCTCCCCTACCCCCTGTCATGCAAAAGTCTCCGCGATCTGGGGGTTCTATGTACTTCAGAACCAGTTGCTATAATCTAGACTGTGAACTGTAGTCTCTCCTCGCTATTCCGAGGCTCTGCTATGTCTAATGAAAAGTATCAGCCTACGGCTAAAACCTAGCTATGTATAATTAATCAATTTATTGGTGTGAAAGAGCCTGGTCTCATCCCACCCACGG
The DNA here is from genome assembly GCA_010883475.1 of Exophiala phaeomuriformis. Classification (NCBI taxonomy): domain Eukaryota; kingdom Fungi; phylum Ascomycota; class Eurotiomycetes; order Chaetothyriales; family Herpotrichiellaceae; genus Exophiala; species Exophiala phaeomuriformis. Next base: position 631,340 of record JAAAJI010000075.1, on the reverse strand, counting down.
AGAGTTTCAACCCGCAACGTCCCTAACCTTCCTTCCTTTAGGTAACGTCTTCGCTACAGGAAGCGAACCTGCATCTTGGCTTTACATTGGCCGTTTCGAACCAAACCTCGTTCGTCCATCCCATGTCAATCCGCACTCGTGCATATGATGCCGAACGACAAGCATTTCACGAGTCTCTCTTGCCCGGCTGGGCAAGGCTGGGCAGGGCAATGCGCGGTTAAGGTCCTCAATGTGGAGGTACAATGTATACCTCGTATTGAACAGCGCTTTATGGGTCGGAGAGTATTGCATCTCGCAGTATTATAGTACTACTGAGTAGTTCAGATTGTCGTGTACTAGCAATAAATAGATAAAGTGTTTACGCTGCCTGTTGTCGTGTGCACGACCCGACCATATTTGACGGGATTTCTTTTGCTGTCACTGCCCTGGCATCGTCGACCTTGACTTCTTCACAAGAAAAATGGCATCTCCTTCCACCTCCAGCACTGTTGCCGTAATTGGGCTCGGTAAGCCGGATTTTCCCTTTTTTGAACTCATGCGAGGAATATTTTTAGTGACAAACTTGAACCGTCTCTCTCTCCAAAGGCGCCCTTGGATTAGTGACTGTCAAAAATCTGCTAGAAGAAGGCTTTGAAGTGACGGGCTTCGAGAAGAACCCGTACGTGGGAGGCTTGTGGAAATACACAGAGGATGCGCAGACATCTGCGCTTCAATGTGAGCAACTAGAACCAATTCCGACCCGTCAGATTCACCACTCAACTCGGTGTCTTTTCATCAGCAACGATTGCCAATATCACGAAACAACGGGTGAGTGGGAAAAAAAGAGTTCTGCCTGAAAGACAGTCCAGTCGACAGCCAGCTAATTTCTTTCCTATCCTCCTTTCAGGGATGTTTTACCGACTTTCCGTTTCCTGATGGTAAGTTGAGAGAACACAATCTGGTCGATACTGTTGCAGTAATCAAGCTGAGCTAAGCTGTGCCATGTCAGATACACCATTATATCCCACTGCATCGGATGTGGAACAGTATCTGGCCGATTATGCAGAGCACTTTGATCTCATGTCTCATTTGAAGCTGGAGACGACCGTTACCAATGTTCGCCGCGACGAGCAAAACCAGAAATGGGTGCTCATAGTCAGAGATGCGAATGGCAGTGAAACAGTGCAAAGCTTCGATAAAGTCGTCGTGGCAAATGGAACAAATAACAAACCTAACATTCCAACCCTTGAGGGCCAGGAAGGCTTTGCAGGCAAGATCCTTCATTCGAGAGACTTTAAGAGGTATGTATACAGTATAGTCACACCCGGGCCCTCCCCCGAGGCTGTCACTGATTCCATTCCATGCAGACCCGAAGCGTTCAAGAATCAAAGTGTGATGGTGGTTGGGCTGGGAAACACGGCAGCCGATGTGGCTACCGTTTTGGTGGGCACTGCGGCAAAGGTATACCTTTCACATCGACAAGGATCCATCGTGGTAAGTGGACGCAATTGGTATACAGTTTTTGCAATCTGCGGCTCAAAGTTGACGTTATGCCTGCCAGCTGCCTCGCATCTTTCCTGACGGCACAGTTCTTGACCACAGCATGACATACAGAAAGACAATGATACAGTTCCAAATGGCCAAATGGGCACTTGGGCTGGCGGAGAAAGTCAGTAATGCCTTCGTCAAGGGTCTTCAAGACAAGGTATTTCGCATCAGGGATGAATGGAAATTAAGCCCGGCGCCCTCGATAGCCCACCATATACCTACCGTTTCCGACAACTTGGTGGAAGAGCTGGAGAAGGGCCATATCGAATCGACCGTGGCGCCCTCCAAGGTAGTAGGGCCTACCAAGGTTGAACTGGAGAACGGCGAGCAAGTGGAAGTGGACAGTATCGTCTGGTGCACAGGATACAAAGTTGATTTCAGCCTCGTAGGCGAGTTTGACCCAACTTTGCACTCAGACACACATTACAATGTCGTGCATGATGATGGCCGGACAGAGAGGCATCAACTGTCGCTCCCGCGGCTGTATCGTAACATCTTCTCGTTGAAATACCCTGACAGCCTGGCATTTGCTGGAACGGCGGCCCATCCGGCACCGATTTTCCAGACGTTCGACCTGGCCTCAATGGCAATGGCGCAGGTGTGGAAGAATCCGGTCTTGCTGCTGCCGTCGAAAGACGAAATGATGAAGTCGGTGCAACGGCATTTGTACTGGTCACAGTCCGTCGCTGACCGAGGACCCTTCAATCCCCGCTTGGTCAATGCACCAGAATGGGTGGAATGGGCCGAAGATACTGCCGGTGTGCGGGTGTCGGAGCATCTAGGGTATGGGATCCAAGGATGGAGGTTCTGGTTGCGCGATCCAGAACTCTGCAAGATGCTGCTGGATGGGATTTTGAGTCCGCACATTTATCGGCTTTTTGAAAGTGATCGGAGGAAAGCATGGTCGGGTGCCAGAGAAGCCATTGAGAAGGCGAACAAACAGGCCAAGGAGAGATTGGAGCAAATCCGCGCACAGACGCAAGAGACGTCCAAGGACTAGGGTATGTGAGAGTGTAAGAAGCAGAGCGGATCTTCGTAGGGGTATGGTTAGTCCAGTGGTTGGATCGTGAGACTTGTTATATTCATTCTGGATAGATCATGTGTGCCTGTCCGAGATGATCCTGTTGAGGCGCAAGCACACCACGCTGACTTTGCTTCGTTCATCACGACACTCGGTCTTCTTGCATATTAATTTGTGGAACAAGTCCATGACCATGTCAGCCCTTGGCTCGACGGCGAAGAACAATATACCAATACCTGATGACGAAGTAAGAGGAAAGCCTTGTTTTTGAACAAACCACTGCCACTGGCAGCTCAACTCGATTCCGCTTGGCACCACTCAGCCTGACCTGAGACGTACTGTACCACCTAATAGTACACTAACTTGAAATCGAAAGCGATAAAAGATCCCAGCACACCCCTAGGTAGACCGTTTCAACGGGCTTACAACACGGCCGCCTCGCGCTGATCGAGTGATTGAGTGAATCGTAGGTGGAAACTTGGAAACCACCGAGTTCGCTATCACACCCAGCCTCTACTCTAGATTCAAAGATGCCTCCCAACCCCAGACCTCCTCCGCCACCACCACCCAAACCAGCATCACTTGCATCCAGATCCTCAGGTGTACAGCCCCGAACCCTAGGATCATCTAGCCTCAGCAAACGAGGCCTCTGCTGGCCCTGGGACCAATCAAGCACACATTTCCCGCTATTCGAGCCTTACATTGCACAATCTCCATCTTCAGGTTCTGGAAAGATCTCATGGCTATTCAACTGGGAACTATGGCAACCAGACTCCTTACCCCAGACACTCGAATGGGTCCCATGCATTCGAACATCATCGCACGTCAAAGACATTGACCCGTTCCTAACTGACATTATCACCAAATCAAAACACCAAGGCCGTATTTCGCCCGCCGCCCTACTAGGTTTCAACGAGCCCGAAATCCCCAGTCAGGCCAACTTGGACGTTGAGACTGCTTGTGTCTTATGGAAAGACGTCGTGGTGCCTGCGAAAAAGAAATTCGGCCTGAGACTGGGCAGTCCTGGCATGAGCAGCGATATGGGGCGAAGCAAGCCGTGGTTGGATTCGTTTCTAGCCATGACACAAAGCAGTGAGGATCCCAAAGGTGGGATCGATTTCCTCGTGCTGCATTGGTATGGCTTCCGGTTCGTTGATATGCGACAGTTTCTTGAGGACATGCATCAGACGTACGGTCTGCCGATTTGGTTGAATGAATTTGCTTGCTCGAAGATGGGCGAAGGGGAGACGACGGTGGACGAAGTCTGTGACTTCTTAAGAGAGGCTTTGCCTTGGCTGGATAAGTGTCCTTGGATTGAGAGGTATGCGTATTTTGGACATAAGGATGTTGGGCAATGGGTTGGGCGAGCGAGCAATTTTCTAGAGTTGGCAGACGACAGCAACAGCAACAGCGGCTGGAGGTTGACAAGGGTTGCAAAGTTATATTGCGAGTATTGACACTATTAGGACTAAGGTACGGATGGACATACACTGTAGTCTGGGTCCGGACAGCTACAGCAGTACTAGTACTGGCAGGAATGCCTCGTTGCACTGCTGTGCACTGCATTTCATGTCCTCGTTCCATCGCCCCCGCTCCACCAAGTCAGTACTGGATCGCCCTATTTAATGCTCGTGAATCCGCTGTCTTATATTGTAAACGTCTATTGCAGCACCATGCTCTCCCTGGACGTGTTTGGCCTTCTTTCCCTTTTGCATTGCCAATGGTGACAACTCCAATCACTCAAGCCCCCTCTAGCAAATCACCCAGCTCATCGACATAATAATGCGGCCTGACCTCTCCCTCAAGAAACTCTTCTTTCGTAGCGACACCAGTCAAAACTCCCAAAGTGCCACCTAGCTTCCCTTCCCTTCCAAACCGAATATCCGTATTAGTCCTGTCCCCAACCATACAAGCCTTTTCTCTATCAAAATGAAACTTCCCTTCAATAGCATCCATCATAGCCTGGTTCGGCTTCCCGAACGCCATGGGCTCGGGACACCCCAACATTTTGACCAGCGGGGCGACCACCGATCCCGCACCAGGGAACAAAGCACCCGCAGACGGCAGAGTTGAATCGAGATTCGTAGCGAGAAACAGAGCACCACGCTTGATATAGTGGTACGCATAGCAGATTTTGAGGTAATTGAAGTGAAAATCAAGACCGACGAGCACGACTCCCACGTCCGGGTCCAGCACCGACGGGTCTCCCTTCGCAAGCAACTTGTAGTCCTCGGGCGTCACGTCGCGGCGGTACTTGGGATCCGTGCCTCCGAGATACTCGATGCCTTCGGAGGCCAGTTCTGTTTCGATGCCCGCCTCGCCTATCACGAATACCTTGTTCTTCTTTTTGATTTCCGGATGCGTCTGAGGCAGGATTCGTGAGATGTAGATGGCCGCCGAGTATGATGATCCAAACACTTCTTCTACTGTCGCGGGGATGCCCATAGACTCCAATTTCTTGCGGTATTCTTCCCGCGACTTGGTCGAGTTGTTGGTCACGAATACGATTCGTTTGTTCTTTTTGCGCAGCATTTCGAGTGTTGGCACGCTGTCTGGAAACAAGTGGTCGCCGGACCATAGGACGCCATCGCAGTCGAATAGAAATACCTGCGTAGGAATTGTTAGTATCGAGACATTTAGTGAAGGACCGTGGCGGTGGTAGTTGGGAGAAGAGACGGCAACGGACATCGTACTTGTCTATGAAGTGCCGAATGGCATCCTTGTTGCCCGTGAGGTGTTCGGGCGTTGACATGGCTGCGAAGGTGAGATGCGCTGCAGTGTAGGTAGTATGACTGAAGCAGAGAAAACTTCGGGTTTATGCTGAACAATCTAAGGGATCGCGCTCAAAAGCTTTATTTGGAACTGGCGTTGTTGAGCCTCTGGTGTTTTGTTACAATTATTTAGTGCGCATCATCTCGTCGCTGCGTCACCCCGCAGTCTCTCAGCCTCGTAGCCTCGTCGCATGCTCTCCACCAAAAACACCTTGCCATACTACATAGGTACATTGTGATTGTACAGTACAATGGTACACAGCTGACGCTCACTTCCCCAACACACCCAACACCACCGCTATGCCACTACATCTCAACATCAACGCTTCAGTTGCAACACTCTTATCCACTCGATCTCGTCAACAGCGCCCCTTACCAGTCCTTTGTGAACCACAAACCCTCACTTTGCTATTTTGCTTTCAGACCGTGTCCGGAAAGGTGAGCAATCGTGCCGCCAGAGGCTAGTCGCTTGTGCCAATCTGGTATCAAGAAATTCCCGGGTCAATCGACCATGACTCCTTGCGCGCATCCCTTGCTTGAACGGATATATCCTCTTCTCATGCTTAGCACAACTGCCCTAGTCAACCAATATCGTCTTCTCCAACTCGGAGTAATGCTGGAAGAAGCTGCTAAAAAGCCTGATGGCATGGCCCACATCATCCGCCCCGCCCGTTTCGCGGCAGCTGTGCATGGACAGCTGGGGATTGCCGATATCGAGCGTGCGAGCACCAAGGTGAGCGGACAGCATCGGGCCAATGGTGCTCCCGCAGCTCGAATCGTTCCTAACCACAAACAGTTGCAGCGGCACACCGTCAGGGTCACTGTCGTTGACCTTGGCCGCCTTTCTCGCAACTTCTTGAAGTAGTACAATGCCAGGCGAGTTTGTCGCATACCTGGCATTCGCGTTGATCTTGATCACGGGACCTTGGTTCATCTCTGGTCTGTGATCGGACTCATACTTGGCACCATAGTTGGGATTAACTGAATGTGCCATGTCCGCCGACAGGAGGAAGGAGCTCGAGAGCGTTTGCTCATATGCCGTGGATGTGTCCGTCTCGTCGACGTGATCATACGACTGCTCGGAGCTGTTATCCGCAAATGTCGCGGCCGGCAGGACAGAGAGGCGGCGGATGATAGCTGGCAGCATCATGGAAAAGGCTCCTTGGGCGGTCATGCTGCCGATTTCTTCGTGGTCGAAACAGGCTATCAGGCGGATAGATGATTCCTCGTCAAGCGCAGATGGTTCTTTGAGTGAGTCTATCAGTCCCATGGTCGCACAGTATGTTTGGTTCAAATTGTCCAGCCTCGCAGAGAAGATAAACTCGTCATTCAAACCACCTATGCAGGCCTTCTGCGTGTCATAGAGCACTATCTCGAAATCGACCACGTGCTCCGGCGCAACTCCTGCATTTGAGGCGATGAGTTCAACGATATAAGGGTGATGTCTGGTGGTCAAGGCCTTCAGAGGTGCGAACGGTTTGGCTTGTTCGTCTTCGTTTTCATCTTCTGCCCCTGATTTGGCCTTCTTTTCATCCTGACGTTTTAGCTCCGCGGCAACCAGTCCGGCGATCGGGAACAATTGGGTTTCTTTATTGAAAGAAAATGTCTCCTGACGGTCGAGATGAATGGCAAGAGTTGGAACCCGCAGGATAGGTTTGTCGATGTGAACCAGCTTTTGGACCACATTTCCGTCTCCGCCTCGCACCATGACCCTGCCTGCGATGCCCAGGTCTCGATCAAACCAAGTGTGCCAGAGGCCACCTCCATACGTTTCCACTCCTACCTGCAGGAACCCATCACTTTGTTTCTTGCTTACCGGCTTGATTCGAAGGCATGGCGAGTCGGTGTGGGCACCTATCATGGAGATTGGATTGCCTGGCTTCCATTTCTTGCCGATCGCAAAAGCTACAATGGTAGAGCCGTTCCGTGTGAGGAGGTATTTTCCACCGGGGACGCAGGTGGATGACCATGATTGTTTCTCCTATGAACCCAGTCAATCGACAATCCAGCCGCGATCAAGGATGAGCAGTAGGACCGACCTTGATTTCCTTGAAGCCGGCAGCGGTCAAGCGTTCCTTGACTGACTTCACTGCATGAAACGGAGTAGGCGAGGCATTGACGAAATCGACGAACCCGGATGCCATGTTCGTGTTATTTGTGGGGGTCATGGAAGAGTAGAATCTGGCTTTGGGACTGCCTCTAAATATGAGGCGCAGGGGCATGTAAATCGGCGAGGGAGCAACTGTATGCGAGGGAACTTGAAGTCGGCAATGGGCCTTTGGAATGATGAAAGACGATAAAGACACAACGGCCAATGCATGCCTGACAAGGCACTACTACTACTTCAGTTTAGCAGCTTCAGATGGTTGTGGGCGCTGTGGAGCCTGTTCACCCGGCACCCAGCAGGCTCCGTAGGCTCCGTAGGCTCTCTGGGCTTCCCCAGGATTCACTATCACCACGCTTGATAGGCGTCCGGGCTTCTCAAACTCAGGCTGCAGACGATCATAATGGTGCCAGTAACTTGAACGCTTCCAGTAGCCAATTATGACTGGACAATTGCAGCCTGAGGCTTGCAGCTCACCAGATCCACCAGGTTACCACCATGCGATCTTCTCATCGAACCAAGGTCTCGCTTTGCAGGCATCTCTCAAACATCCATACATCTGCACCCTTAAGGCAGCATCCGTGATGGTTTTAGACGCGAAGTCGATAACAATGCGACTCCCTTGCCGATCAAAACAAAAACACGCGGTTCTGGACTCGCGCGCATGGTCGGTACCTGGCCGCGTAAAGTGAGATCGTGGTTAAACCCTGCTAATGTCTGTTGGTCTTATTTACTGGTACCTTGTGGTTAATGTCGCTATACTTCCCAGCAAGGCATGCAGACCTCAACACCAGGAACTCGAGCACCTTAAGGTATGTCTGTTGGGTGCTGCCGATACCGTTAACGATGTATGCGTGCTCATAACTATGTCCTCATCGAAGAGTTATTGCACACCAGCTAAGGTACTACAGTATGACAATGGAATCCTGCCAGTGATACTGATTGAGAACTGTAACAATAGTGTTGTTTGGTTAGTAAGGCACGTAAGGTGTGGAAGTAAGCATCCGAGTTCGGAATAGACCGCTTGGCGGGTCCAGAAGCGGCGGGAACTGGAACTGCAGTGGACGTGAACTGCCAGTGAACTGCTCTACTAGTAGCAAGTGCAGGGCGGCTGTTTCTGTCTACAGCATCGTCTCTGGAGGAATCCGAACATTCACTCTCATTGCTGCCACCACGACCACAATCACTGCACTCCCAGCCCACCGCCTTGCCTTTCTGCCACGATAATTCTCGATATTTGCATTTCTGCAGCCATCTATCACCGAACAATGTCCTGACCTTAATTCATAATCTTTCGCTCCCTCGTTTGCCGGGTTTATTGCATCAGGGCGGCAGGCGGTCGCGGTTGCGGAGACCGTCAACACAGCGAGCAGAATTACCACACGGCCACTCTTCCCGGAAAACTGCCCTGTACGGACCTTATCACAGGCACTTCACTTCAGTCTCACTCTGACTTCACTGGGGCTCCATCCGTCACCCGGCCAGAATAATCCTCACCGTGTCACCTCCAAACAACATCACAATGGCGGAAGAATCCTCAATTCCTTTAAGTATCGATCCCAACCAGCGTCCCCGGACACCGTCGTTACCTACTCCCGTCGGCTCCAAAACCCCTCCCACAATATCGAGCAAGCGGTTTACCGGGAACAACGAGGGGATGTCGGCGATTCAGCGCGCTACTGAGGCCATGGAGGCAGACGCCTTGCATCGCCGGTTAAAGGAGATCGAAAGCGCAGGTCGCCAAAGAGAGAGGACACCGGGGCGCAGTCCGAGCCGAAAGAGGCAGCGAATATACGGAGATCGGTAGGTTAGCTTTGAATCGTGTCTGGTGCAATTCTGACAATCATATCCAGATTCATTCCAAACAGAGATGGACAAGACCTGCAAGCCAGTTACAGCCTGTTGCTCGATGACGGATCACCAGCCACGCCCTCGAGGACAAAAAAGAAGACGCCGAATGGAGAGCTTCATTTCCAGCGAACAGAAGAGGCCAACAGAACCTACTCAAAAGTGCTGCGCAATGAGTTGATGGGCGATTCAGTACCACAAGACTACAGATACGACACTCCTGATGACCTCTTTGGCCGTCGCCAGACACCTCCAGGACAACCATCAGCTTCGGCGCTTCCACCTGCGTCCATCACACCGACTACCCCTCACAAAAACATGTTCTCCTACACATCACCCCAGAAAGTGATAGGATCTGGCCATCCAACCCCTTCCTCGAGAGCAGCGAAGCATCCTGGGATAATCAATTTGAACGCAAGATCCGACCTCTACTCCATATCACCCATCAACTACTCGTCACAGTCCATCCTGCAGACCCCTCGAAAGCAACCCCGTCCGATTGCCAAGGTACCTTTTAAAGTGCTTGATGCTCCTGAGTTGGCAGATGATTTCTATCTCAATTTGGTGGATTGGGGATCGGCCAACATCCTCGGTGTGGGCCTCGGGTCATGTGTCTACATGTGGAACAGTACTACAGGCAAAGTCACGCAGTTGTGCAAACTACCCGACAATGACCTTGTGACATCTGTGTCCTGGATACAACGAGGATCACATCTGGCCATTGGAACGCACAAGGGCTTCGTCCAGATTTACGATGCTGAAAAGGGTCGGAGATTACGGACAATGACTGGTCATACCGCCAGAGTTGGTGCGCTAGCTTGGAACGACCATATTCTGACTTCGGGGTCAAGGGATCGTTTGATCTATCATCGAGATGTTCGCAGTCCGGACCAATACCTACGGCGATTGGCCGGACACAAGCAGGAAGTCTGTGGACTGAGGTGGAACACTGAAGATGGGCAACTTGCTTCGGGCGGCAACGACAACAAGCTGATCGTGTGGGATAAACTCTCCGACACGCCCCGCTACCGGTTTTCGAACCACGTGGCCGCAGTCAAAGCTATCGCATGGAGTCCTCATCAGCACCATCTACTAGCATCCGGAGGTGGTACGGCAGATCGAACAATCAAGTTCTGGAACACCTAAAACGGCTCCCTGATCAAGGAAGTCGATACAGGAAGTCAGGTATGCAATCTTGCATGGAGCAAGAACAGCGACGAGATTGTCAGTACACATGGTTATAGCCAGAACCAGATTGTGGTGTGGAAGTACCCCAAAATGGAGCAAGTGGTCAGCCTCACTGGACATACGTTCCGTGTACTTTACTTGAGCACGAGCCCGGACGGGACCACGATTGTGACCGGGGCAGGGGATGAAACGCTACGATTCTGGCGCGTGTTTGGCAAGAAAGGGAATGAGGGCCGAAACAGTGATGGGATATCGGGCCGACTGGGCGATTGGGGCGCTATCCGCTAGACCCGGTGCCTACCTGTGATGATGTTCAAAGAAACCCCAGCTTTTCACGAATCACACGAAGCTCAAGATATATGCCCTCACGACTTTCAATCTCGAAAGGTCATCAAACCCTAGAACCCGCAACTCGACAGGAATGTACAGGATCTCGCGGAATTCGAGGATGTCGTGCCACCTACGGTTGGGTATACACGGCGGATTTTTCTGCGAGCTGCACATTTTCATCTCTTCTACACACAATGCCAGCTTGAAACAGCAAGCTGAACAGCAACAGTCCTCGTTTCTTGAGGACAGATGACCACGACATGATAGGACAGGTGTGGCAAGCTTTTGCTCAGATCGAAAATCATCGATCCAGGGTTGAGCTCATGAGATTTGGGGTCGGGGAAAGGCCCTCGGATTTGTTAGCATGGCGCTGGGTTGATACAGTAGCAAGCAAGCAAGCAAGCATTGAATTTGACGTTGACTCTGACATGGCGAAGTGGCTTTTCTGCATTTTTGACTCGCTTTAATGACTTTCAGAGCTCTCCCACCGCAGAGTAATAGAGTACAGTGCCTGTGCCAGTCTAGTCGGCGCGATTGTGGCCATCAAGAAAACCAATCCATCATCCATTATTGAAGCGCCGCCGTATGAATTGTACTGAGAGTAGAAAGAATTGACAGTAGACTTGGTAAACCAGGGGGCATGGGACGACACAATACAACTCCCGTCTATAGAATACTACTAAGGTATAAGGTAACTCGAAAGGCTACAACAAAACGATATTTTTGCACGCTCTGCTCTGCTCTGTTCAAGCATCACGCGGATTGCCGGTCACACGCAGGTGACCAACCACCTAGGTACTGTACTGAACTAATTACAGTAGAAAGTCCAGTACAGTACGTTTGGATGGCATACATGATATGCCCTTAACGCGGCCAATTGATCAAATCTTTCCAGCATTCCTTCAAAAGAGCAGCTTCCCAGGCTCGACCTGCAAGACAGTCTTGATGCGTTCCAAAAAGGTGCGGGCACGCTTCTCCTCGCCCTGCGGGACAGTCAGACTAAACACGTTCAAGGCGCCGTCTGCAGTGGAGACACGACGGGTGGTGGTGGAAAAGGAGGAGTGCTGCCTTGTTGTTGGCGAGGACGTGGCGCTGCCAGCCTTGCCAGACAAAATATCGATGATGTCGGGCTTTTGGGTCGTTGCCGAACGCCGGCGTTGAGGAGTAGGTTTCTTGTGGCTCTGACGTTCAACCGGCAACGCGTCAATTTGAGGCACATAGGCGCCCCGGGAAGTCTTGGGGATCGAGTCCAAACCCAGCACGGAATTGAAAAGCTCATCAGCCGAAGGTTTCTGCCCCTTTGGTCGCGGAAGGTCGTCGTTGGCCAGGTCGACTGCTCGCACAAGAAACGTGGAAAGCGGCACCGTGACGCCCAAGGTCTCTTGAACTCGTTGTTGGACTTTGAGCACCTCGGCGAGAGAAATAGTCAAGCTGACGCTGCTGACTTTGGGCTCTTCAGCTGCAGCAGGGGTTGCTGCTGTTTCTGCGACAGCGGCGGCTGTAGGCGGCGAGGCGGGTTGCAGGATCTTGATATTGCTGAGATCCAAATGTTCCAGGTGTTCGAGCCGCTTGGCCAGTTTCTCAGTATAGTCCCGGTCAATTGTGCCCAAGTAAGCGAGCACATCACCCTTTAGAAGACGGCCGTTGGGGCCGGTGGCAGGGATCTTCTTGACCTCTTCGTCTGGAATGTGGTTTTCGTGGATCAGAGCAATGACCGACGGGTACAGAGGATACTTTGGATTCTGGCCGGCTCCCGTCGGACTCGTCGTGGGTTTATCCTTTGCGGGCCGTTTGTTCTGTGGTGTTCCTGGCACCTCCTTCTCAACTCCCGATGTCTCGTATTTCGAGTCTGCATCTCTGCCTGCGCCAATGCCCTCGCTCTTAACGTTGTCCGCTTCTTTTCGGACGGGCTGAGCATCGTCCGGAGGAATTTCCAAACTCGAAATGTCGTCTCCTGGATCGGCGAGCACGGCTATCCGTGTGCCTACTTGGATCCCCTTGGAGCCGTCCCCGGCGAATATTTTGGCCATTACTCCGTCGTCCTGAGCTTCGACGTCCATTGAAGCTTTATCCGTCTCGATTTCCAAGAGAACGTCTCCGGCCGAAAAAGAGTCCCCTTCTTTGACTTTCCATGTCGCGATATTGCCTTCGGTCATGGTGGGTGACATGGCTGGCATCATGAAATTGTGCGCGGCTAGGCACCGCGATACAGAGGAAAATGTTCGTCGTGCATGGCGTTGAGATTGGGCGCAGTGCGACGAGGTCAATTGGCGGGCAAGCTGCCGGACAGACTGTCTGCCCGCCATGGCTGGAGGAAGCTGTTCTCTGAGGGGAACAACGCACAGAGAGAATTCAGGACTGCATATGAAGGTGTACGAAAGAATCCGAGAGGATATGGAAAGAGGATTGTCGAAAATGCGGCGTAGTTGAATGTTGAGTGAGGAAGTTGAGCAGCATTGACTTTCCTGCCAGCAACGGTTGCAGTTGTTGTAGCTCCAAGTCGTCGGGCTCCGTCTGCTCCGCGCAATGAAAGTCTCAGTCACTATGGTCCGCCGTAGGATTTCAAGCAGCTGCATTTCGTAACCATTTACTTGACCGTAAACTTCTTCTTCCACATCCCATGCCTGAACCACACCGCTGCCAATTCGTAGACCTCAGCAGTTCCATGACAGCTAGTACTCTACATGGCGCTTCCCCTCAGCGGCCTGTAACACAGACGTTGCTCAAAAATACAAGGATGGGTTACAAAGCTTAGTGTTACTGACCAATTACCAGCCCCAAGCCACTCTTGGGGATTCTTGAGGGGTTGCCCTTCGTATTCAGCCAGGTCGCGCCTCTAGAACCGTGGCCGGTAAGATGCCATGCTCGTTCTGGACCTGAAAGTTTGTGTTTGTCTCGCTGCAAAGCTGAACGGCTTGAGGTGGCACCAGACCACCACATGGATTCCCCTCAGCCATCACAACCTGGACCCTGGCCTGCATGAAAATCGCTGGTTTGATTTGCTGAAGTATGAAATCCCGTGAAGGTCTGCCCCTGTAATGCCGGAGAGGCAGACCAGACATCATACGTTGACCATTGCTGCCTTGCCCGTTGCTAGGGACGAGCTCCCCCGCGTGGGAGTCTGGAGCGTCCATATAGTGGAAGCCATGTCCCACCAACTCGTGGCCGGTATTGACGTTGGACGACGAGGCTTTGCCAACCTCAATCCCTCAAAACAGTATTACATTATGAAAGGAGTCGTCTTCCCCGCCGTCGGTGCGGAACCGAGGGTCGTGGATGATCTGGAAAGGCCAACCCCAGGTACCGATCAAGTACTGGTCAAGTCCATCTGGACAGCTATCAACCCGGTGTAAGTCAAGTCGCCTGAACAACTGAAGAGCTCCAAAGGAAGTGTGTCTGTGGCGCAACACCTCTTGTTCTCTCTGGCGAGTCAAAGGGCCCAAAGTGTTTCCTGCATTGCTGATCTTGACATAGTGGTACCTTCATGAGCGCTTCTGGCCTTCTTGTCGAGGCATGGCCTCTTGGACTCGGCGTCGACGCCGCTGGAAGGGTGGTCGAGGCGGGTAGCGAAGCTTCGTCGAAATACGGCTTCAATCCCGGGGACGAGGTCTTTGGTTGCACAAGGCTCGGATCTCCCGGATACTCGACTTGCCAGGAGTTCTTCTTGATGGATGCACGTGTCACTATACCAAGGCCCATCAATATATCTCTCGTCGAAGCGGCGACTTTGGGAGTGGCCAGCGAGACTGCCTGTTTGGGATTGTTCGATGGCCTCCATATCCCACTGCCCGACCCTACGAATCTTCCTGCTGTCAAAGATGATGAATGGGTTGTCGTCCTAGGAGCAGCGAGTAGCGTGGGGAGGTGCGCGATCCAGCTGGCCATGGCTTGCGGCTACCATGTGGTCGCCTCGTGCTCGAAGAACTCAGCTGGGATTGTCAGAGGTCTAGGCGCCGCCCCGTTCGACTACAAGACCTCGCTAGAGGAACAGCTAAAAATCGTCATGGACTTCACATCCGGCAACTTCACCAAGATTTTCGATGCTGTTGCCGCCGAGAAACCGACACTAGCCGAGGAACTGTTCAAAGCATGCAAAGGCTCTGAGAAGTTCTTCTCTACCACTAACGATTGGAGCGGCATTAAGGATTTTGCTGGAGGGAAGACATACGCTGTTCAGCTAGGGCAGGTTGGTAGACCTGAAGCAGAGCAGCTAAATGCAAAGATCGAACAGTACATACCAGTCATTGTCGGATTGATCAAGGCAGGCAGGCTGCAGCCAGGGGACTTTGAAGTGGTCGGAGAAGAAGGGTTTGAGGGTGCTATCAAAGCTTACAATCTCCAACGTTCAGGCGCTGCGGGTGCTCGTAAAGTGGTGGTCCACCTCCAGGAAACAGAGGGCTAGAGGGTATCAAGCCGGCGCAAGCGATGGCATCAACGACAACCTCTTGAGAGAATAGGGGTCACTGGATCACTGCTGCTTCCATGTTCCCTAAGGCCCTCGTGATGTGGATGGAGCTTCCGACCCTTGGATTGCCCCAGCTTTGCCGCTGAGTGAGACTTTCTAATCCGGATCACATTGAAAGGGAATCCACTGTCTCGGTGTCAGCAAGAGTGAGGCTAGAGGAGCCACGTACTGAAACCGAAGATAACGCTCGTCACCATTTCCTCGACGCTCAGGCAAAGTACTCTGCGTTAGTTTATTCTGTTAGTTGCGACATGTACCCAGTTGTAGAATATGACAAGTGCGATCCGTCGTCATAGCGATGTCCAAGGCCCCCATTGGGCCCGAAGATGGCATGCGAACGTCCGAAGTAAGCTTCCTTCTGGAAGAAAGGCACCAAGGAAGTGATAACACCAAGTTGAACAATGGGCGCTCCAACTGCGCAAGCTGCTCAACCTGGCGTGGACATACTTCCGCATGATCTGCCTGTAGCCTTTTGAGGTAGAAGTAACTGCGAGATTGCAACTCCATCGAGTGGCAATATTGCTCCAAGAAGACTGTACTGCGCGTGCCCCTGGAGACACAGACCCGGACAGGGTTTCAGCTGTGCTCCCATATTCCCATCTTTCCATCTTTCCCCGTCTTGCCCATAGCAGATCAGCATCAAATATGCATCGGAACCATGGTAGCCCTGGCTGATTAGCCTGTATCACCTCCGGCGGACTATGTCTGTTACCGCTGCACAAGGAAGCACAATCGGCTATGACAATAATGACCGGCAAGCATTGTGGAACAGCAGTGTTTCCTTGTGGATCGGTGAACTCTGCGATTATGTTTCATGCCGCGAAGAGGATGATCATTTCCTTCTCCATGACCTGCCATCCATTTTATAAGATGCAGTCTACAGCCTCATTTTGAGCCTTCGAGCCGACCCATATACAACATTGTACGTGGCGGGATGTGGCAAGGGGAAGACCCCAGCCTGACTGGTCGCCTGTCAAGGCTGATCGTCGCCGCGAGCCAGGGTCGAATAATAGCTGGGCTTCGGCGTAGGAACAGGAGCCCTGGCCTTCAGGCTCTCATGATTTGTAGCCTGCAGCCTTTTGTTTTCGCCGGCTGTCATCCAGGACGGCGCAGATAACCACGAGACTGACGGTTATTGGTGAGACGGCGATGGCCGGACTGCCAATGAAGGTCAGCAGTTGAGCTGCAAGCTGGACCTGGCCAGACCAGGATCCACACGCAAACATAGACAGCGCCATTGTCCACCAGCAACGCTGTGTAAACCCGTTTTTCTTGGGCAGCGGGAGGCATCTGTGGCATTTGTGGTTTCTGATGACAAAAAAGGGCCTTTCCTATGTCTCTTGTGGCAGCACTGCCATGAGCGACAATTGCTTATAGTCGACTGACAGCATGATACAGAGCAGCCACTGAGGCGCAGGTGTAATCTCCGAGCCTCCATACAGAAGAGATCAGGCCGGGTTCCGTTCACAAAAGTCCCCTGAAACATCGAAGCGATAGAAGCCAGCACGTTCCTCCCCAGCTCATCCCAAAACAGAAGGATGAGGCTCGCAAGTCACAGCCATGGGCCCTGGCCAATGTAGTAGAGGCACATGAGGTGAGTCCGACTCGAAGAGGATCCGGTCGTGCGTGGCCCTCAGCTTCAACTTCAACTTGTCGTCGGAGACCTGTAGTATGGCTGCGTGGTGGCAGCGGCAGGCACAAACTTGGAGCTGGGCAGGTACCAGCCTGAGATACAATGCCAGTGCCAGTGCCAGGTACCTGTACAGTGTACCTAAGGTTTGCTTGTCCCTGCGCTCGACTTGAACGGCACTGAACCTCACATCATCACCATCCGGCAGCCTCAGTGATGTCCATCCACTACACCCTTTGCCTCCACTACTACTACCTGAGATTGCAGCAATAGCCTTTCAGGAACTTGAACAGCTCCAAAGCAAGCTTAGCTGCATATCTTCCTGGCCCATTGCTTCTGTCCCGCGCCGTGATCAAGCTCACATTCTATCGAATCAAAGCCGCTATCCACCTTCCCGTGGCTGTCCCACCAGCCTTCGGCAAAGCCTCTAGCACTTTAAGGCGACTCAGGAAGCACCCTGCTTGCATTGGCCGCGGTTCCGAGCGTCTCGTCCTCTCGGAACTGAACTTGCCAGACTGGTTCCCACCACACAGCATGAAAATGATGCACCAATAGAACATCGGCCGCTCGAAAAGCAAGCATCAATCGACACTCTCCAAAGAAGGCGACAAAGCCAACAAGCTCCATGGAGACCGACCAGGAAGATCCTGCCGGCACGCCAGGGGAGGTTAGAGGGGATTCTATAACAGGTAGGCATCAGCCGGCTGAACATACAGATCATGAATTTACAGAACTCTCCTCGCCGTCAGATTCACCAGCAATGAAATCATCATCGTGCCCCAGAGTCGACTTGCCGTCGGCAAGGGCCGGTCCAGCTGAGAACGATGTCGATATTCCATGCAAACCCAGCTCCGTCCCTCACACAATATGCGACCAAGATCCTCAGCTGTCGTTCCAATGCGGTGACGTGCAGTCCGGTGGCGGAACGGAATATCATAATCTACCTTACAACCACTTCTCTCGGTCCATCCCGGTTCCTCCTTGTACAAGTATCCCAGAGCAGCATGCGCTAGTTAATGCCATGGCCGACCCCCCAGTTACCACGAGGTACCTGGAGGAAATCGACATTGCTCGCCTCAGTGAGAATGTAGTCCTACGCAATGAGATCAATTATGATCCTAATCCTCGGTTCAGCTTTGAGGAAAGGGACAGGAAGGAGTACGTTCGGGGAAAGTCGAGAGAATACTGGCTGAGTCTGAAGGCGGAGCTGAAGATACTGTACCAACATGGCTGGCCGCCTTCATGTGCCGATTGCCAAGCTATATGCTCGTCTACCCGACCTACACTTCGTCACTTCGAATCGAGGCTGCCCAACATGTTTACCAATCTCAAAGAACTACTCGATGACTCACTTCCAGAGGCAGAGAAAGACCAGCTCGCACAGTATCTCGATGTCCCTTTCCTCCTACAAGAGTTATCTCATGGACTCATGGATGTTGCCAGGTTTGCCGACTGGGTCAGCCGGCTTCTCATGAGCCATTGTGCTCCTTTCAGAGACGCACATGCGCAGTTCATGTCTCGAAAGATCCGTGAAGGCGCAGAGAACAGAGACTTTCAAGTTCTAGTTGAAGGTATCGAATCATTGTTCGAGTTGGTGAAGTTGATGAAGCTGGACTCAGCTCACTACCAAGTCAACAGACTCCGTGGGGTTCTCATCGACGACACCGTTAATTTCCAACAGCATGTTTTTCGAGAACGCTTGGAAGGCGCATGGCTGGATGGGCGTGAGCATTGGGGCTGGCTTCAAGGCCATGCAGTCAATCATCACGCCCGCTGCTCGATTGCTGGGCGCAGATTGAACGACTTACCGTATGTCTCGTTGATCCATGGACTCGTTGACACTTGCTTCAGCGGAAACCGTATACCCGATACACTCGCCTACGATGCAGTTCGCCTACAGCGCCTAGGAGCTCAAATGCACGAACTCACATGCCTGGAGGTGTGTCTTGACGTCTTTGAAGGCCTAGTGGGCAAACTCAACCAATGGAGGTCGAATTTGGGCCATATGCTGCCCGGCCTCCGAATGAGATTGCTGATTTTGACGGATGGAGTCCCTTCGCTCGAAGTCTCCAAGATCCATCAATGGTGGGAGCACCGAGAAGAAGCAATTGCGGGAGAACTTACACGAGCTGCATTTGAAGTCTGTGGAAAGCCTCTTGATAGCATCTCTCACGCCGATACTGCGGCCACGGCGCACTTGCTGGCTGCCGCATTACAGCGAGAGTGGACAGAGCATGAAATCGGGATCAAACTCTGCAGGACTCTTGAAGAGCACGCGTTTTTCTACGTCCAACAGTATCGAGAATTGTCACCTATGTCAATCTTCATGGCACAGCAGAGAATGCGAAGACTCTATCCACAACCACAAGGATATCGATTGCCCGACATCGCGCTGATGGCAAGCCTGCTCGGCCATATCAGCGTAATACACTGGAGAGTGTTCGCCGACCTTATTTATTTGCACAGAAATTATGGGAAGGAACCTTCTGATGAAGGAGGAAGCACGGATGATAACTACACCAGCCCGGATGACACCGTTATGGATGGTGCTCCGGACAGCAATGACCCCTCTCCTGCCGATAATGAGGGGCCCCTTATTGAAACACCACCATGACCCGAAGGCACTGCTGATCGAATATACACATTTCCTTTTCTGTGCAGACGGGGACGGGGCTTGCCAAAAGTGCAACAGCCGGGGCGCTGGGGCGTGTTTGGGCGGTTTAGGGTTTTCGGGTACACAAGCGCAGTGCGACTGTTGGAGGCGTTTCAGGCGTGTTACTATCGGTGTATGGTAGAACTACATCTAATATTGGACTTATAGGCGAGCAATGCAGTGTGTTGTAGGGGAAGTGTGTCCGCAGGCTGATGGAGCACGTTCGCATTCAGGGGTTAAAAATAATAGCAGAGAAGTTTGTAAAGTCGCATAATAATCCACTCGGTGGTGAGAACAAGGCTCCGACAAGAAAAATATTCCAACCACGGACACCATCCGCAGCAACTTGAAGATTACGACTAGACTTCGGATGTGAATGTGAAGCTCCATCCGGGGACCGGATTCTATTATAACTGCTGGTCGTGCAGCGTAATGGTGTTGTGTTAGGGGATTGACATGAGCCCAGCAGCGGGAGCAAGCCAGTTCCAATGGCTGAACAAACTGACCCTGGCCAAACTGCACCGCATCGCCGTCTCAGTCGGATCGCCGTGTTCAGGCACAAAAGCGGCCCGCGTGGCTGGAATTCAACATGCTATTATCAACTCGGGGGTGATTGGAAAGACTACTGGTACTGACAAGGAGGCGAGACTGGGAGTGGGAACAGTGGGAGCTGGAGCTGGAGCGAGAGACTTGAGTCTACTGAGCATTGATATGGGGATCCGGAATCTGGCGTTTGCACACCTCACGGCACCAGCACCGGTACCAGCACCGAATGAGGCTCAGAGTGATTGGCGTTTACAGTGCTACGGTTACGGCACGCCGACGCTGCGGGAATGGCGACGACTTGAAGTGGCATCGGCGGCATCATCACCTCCAGCATCACTACTGGGACTTTCAGACACAGATTCGGAATCTGAGGTGCTGGGTGCCAGTGGTTCAAGCTTGAGTGCAAGTTTGAGTTCTACGGCGGCATCTGATGCCAGTGCTGCTGGTGGTAGTGAACCACCAACAATTACGGACACATCATCATCAGCATCAGAATCAGCAGCATCGAAGCCCAAGAAAGGAAGAAACAAAACATCATCATCATCGTCGGCACTACCTCCAGAGACGACCTTGACAAAAGAGAAAGAATCCTTCGAACCAATCGACTACGCCCACCATGCCTACCGATTAATAACATCCCTACTTCAAACCTACAAGCCCACACACATCCTGATCGAACGACAACGGTTTCGTTCAGGCGGTCGCGCCGCCGTACCTGAATGGACGATCCGAGTCGGCGTGTTTGAGGGCATGTTATATGCTGTTCTTAGCACTCTTGTTGAGGAAAAGAAAGTTGAGGTGCTGGTTGAACCGGTGCAGCCGGCGTTTGTTAATCGGTATTGGCTTGAACGGGATGACGGCGAGCTCGGCATGACAATGTCAAGGTCGGCACAGGAGAAGCACGAAGAGCTTGAATCAGCCGGTAAAGTTGGTCGTCTCAGTGGTCGAGAAACGAAGAGAGCAAAGATCGATCTTGTTGGACGGATACTAGTTGATGGGAAGAAACAAGCTGAGGCCAATCACGTGGTTCTAGTCAACAAGGACTTGCAGGGGGTGACGGCCCAGTTCGTTTCGATCTGGCAAAAGGACAAGAATGTGAAGGTGAAGAAGGGGAAAAGTGTCACCACTGGAAAAGATACTACTACTACTAGTACTGGCATTTCCAAATTGGATGATCTGGCAGATTCACTGCTTCAGGGACTGGCGTGGATTCATTGGCAGAATGCAAGACGACGGCTCCACGTTTTGGGACGGGAGGGTGTTGAGGATGGACTCGGAGCTGATCGGTAAGTAGGCTGTCGCTGTGGCTGTCATGAGACACTGGCAATGCACTGCACTGCCTTTCAAGCTGTGATCTACGATGCTGCTCCTCAACATGTGTGCGTGTCGAAACCATGAAACCACGGCTGCCAGTGCTTGCTGGATGCATCGTGATGGTCCACATCTTCCCTGCTCGATACCCGGAGTGGCGTTCATGGCAGCATTATGATGAACAGAGGCAGCGGCTTCTTCGGTGGCGTATTTTGCAACGCTCTGTCCTGGTGTGTTATCGTCGGAGAAGGCTCGCCCTGCCCTGCAACCCCTTCTCTGAAGGTGTGCCCGCTACCTCCTGTTCTGGGAACACTTATTTCATCACCACTCAGTCTGGGCAGCACATAGCGGCGCGGAGAAGACTGATGGTGGCGCATTCGGGAGGAAGTGTATAGCTCAGAAGAACGTGAGCTACAGACGAGAAGCGGAGAACGGGAAGAGCAGGCCGCGCGACAATGTCGGCTCGTTGAAAACGTGCACAGAAGTGTATTTCGGCCCGCTGGACGAGTCAGGGTGAACAGACCGACGGCGACGGAATCAAGGTACGAACGACGTAGGACTTGGTTCGGAGCATGAGCTGGAAGAGGAACTGCAGATTTGAGACAGCCGAGAAAGTGGTGGGTGAGTGTGGGAGTAGGCCGAGGAAATGCAAGGTTATGAGCTGCGGACTGAGCCGGACAATGCTGTCGATGGACTTCAATTGAACACATATTCTTGCAAGTAGTTGCCTGGAGGATCCATCTCGACGGGTTCAGAGCAGAATTCTGACCGGATATCAGCATCTCCGCGTGTTTTGGCGTGTGGCACAAGCTGGCTCGGGACTCGGGAGGCTGCGAGGACCCGTGGAAGATGACGAAGACAAAAAGGAGCGAACATGGAACTTTTGCAGCGTGGCTTCCTTCCGTCGCGGCATCCTTTGCATTTAGAAAGGAAAAATTTCAATTCTTCATTTCTCTCCTTTTTGCTTCCAAATCACCGTTGTTCTGTTCCGCAGCTATTTTGTCTTCAAAAGCTTCAAGTTCGGGCTCGTTTGGCCTGTTCCTTCGTTCGTCTCGTCTCTCACTTAACAAGCTGAACAATCTTTCAATCATGCAATTCACACAGTTCTTCGCAGTCCTTCTCTTCGTGATGGCCGTTAGGGCCTCACCTCACCCTCAAGATGGCCGGCCTTCGGTCACACGCCGACCTTATGGACATGGAGGTCCCACATCAGGCTTTGCTGGCAATGGCACTACCAGCATCAGCAGTCTGGGTACAGCAGCGAGCACGGCCACCTCGACATCGAGCAGCACCTTTTCCGGCGCCATCACGACCCCAACCACCCCTCTTACCGTTGTTGCATCCCGCAGTGGCTCTCCTATCCACTTCCTGAGAATGGTCGCTGCTGGGCTGCGCTTTTATTTGGGAGCAGACACCCTTTCATACTGTCCGGATTTTGTGGAAGAAGTGGGGGCATGCCCGCCCGGCAATGAAACTGCATTCACGCTGTGCAACATGGTAAGTATTTTCGCCGTTAACCTCAAACAGATACTAAGTAATGTTGGATAGGCCGTTATTGTCCCTGGAGGTCAGCAATTGTATGTTACCCCTCGAGGCGAGATCGGATACACCCAAGCACATTCCAGCTTCATGCCAAATGGCTCACTGCCATGTCCGTTCACGTACTTCAAAGGACCCGGGGCACCGCTTGGGATTCTGGGCATCGACGCCTTCGGTGCAACTGGGTTGATGGCATGCCCCACGGACGGGACTGCTTGGCAAGTCTTTGCAAACTTGCCCAACGCCACCGTTCCTCAAGGCAATGCATCGCAGTGCTTGGGATTTGACGCTCTCGCACTGGACTCTCCCAAGCTTTATGCTGCCTGGCAATACACCTGAGAGAAGCAAGTGAGGGAAGGACGCCACGCGCGGCGGAAGATGCAGTGGCAAGATAAACGAGTTGGCAGTGACCAATTAACTCGGTGGAAAGAGCTAAAGAATGACATCTGGAGCGCACTTCATAACACTGAATTGAAGGGGTAGCTAGAGATTGAGACAGTAGCAGCATTGAGCTTGCAAATCTATCATCAAACTTTCCTACCAGTTTCTTTTGCGACCTGAATCGCTGTGACCGCCACCGAGCACATCTGCCAACAAGGAACGTTGCCATGGTACACAGTACATTGTACAATCATAATCGTAGCATACGAATAGTTCAACTTGCAAGTTGTGGTTGTAGAGGTTCGGAAAGAACCGGATGTACAACATTGTAGACTAGTACGGGACAAGTCGGGGGACGCTTGGACGAGAAGCGCCATGAGCGAATGTCCAACTGAAACGATCTGGACCTCGGCTCTTTTTGTAGGAAAGTCGAGGCCGACAGCAACGAAGTCGAACAGAGCATGCCGTTGCGGTTGCGGCCGGACACATTTCCTGCGGACAAGATAGCCAGCGTCATGCTCCACTGCTACTGACCCTGCCACCCGCAAGCCTGATTCCAATTCCGAGGACGTTTCATAGTAAATAGATGCGTTGCCGTAGACTGTATTTGCAAGTTCAATCAGTGGCAACCTCATGTGAAGTGCCGGCGATCGACTTGAACTGCAAAGGTCAAGATCACGAAGAGGGATGGCGATCGATGGGTAGAAGTAGAGTGACCTTGTAGGCCGTTGTTGGTGGACATCGAGGCACCCTCCGGAGACATGGGAAAATCGTCGCGGCCTTTCGTCCCATAACTGCGCACGATCGCCGGTGTCGAACCAGTACCCCACACAACGTCGAGCAAACTGAGCAACTGGCATGTCCTCTTTCATCCGCATCATCCACCTCCCCGGCTACAAGGGCTGGTCTGAGCCCTGCCGACGGCTAGCAGGTCCATGATTGGATCCATGGCCCGGCAACCTGAGAAGTGCGCCGGCTTTGCGACCGTGGACAGACTCGGAGCCCCTCCCTCAGCAAGACGACTACTAGTCGTGGCGGGTGAGTGATGAGCAGCCGTGTTTCTCTCTGACGTACGAATATATCAGCTCGTCGTCCCCGGCTGCCCTCCTCTTTGAGTGTTAGCTCATCCAAGCATCCTCATCTCTCCATCCTGTCCATACACTCACTCGTCCTGCTCATCAACATGGCCAGCATCGAAACCATCAATGAGGGCGTCCTCATCAACGGTCCCGTCAAGGACTCGTATCGCAAGATCCTGACCCCCGAGGCCACGGCCTTCCTCGCCCTCCTCCACCGAACCTTCAATGGCACCCGCAAAGCCCTCCTCCAGAGACGAGTGATCCGGCAACAGGAGCTGGACAAGGGCAACCTGCCAGACTTCCTCCCCGAAACCAAGCACATCCGTGAGGATGATACGTGGAAAGGCGCTCCGCCGGCTCCTGGTCTTGTTGACCGACGAGTGGAAATCACCGGACCAACGGATCGCAAGATGGTCGTCAATGCTTTGAACAGCAACGTTTGGACATACATGGCCGATTTTGAAGGTGAGAATTGAACCAACACAGCAACAAGACATGGTCGCAGAACAGCCTACTGACGCGTGATCCCGCTAGATGCACAAGCCCCAACCTGGGACAACCAGGTTTCCGGACAAGTGAACCTCTACGACGCTATTCGACGCCAGATTGATTTCAAGCAAGGAGAGAAAGAATACAAGCTGCGAACCGACCGTGTGCTCCCCACACTGATTGCCCGGCCACGAGGCTGGCATCTGGAGGAGAAGCATTTCACTGTGGACGGAGAGCCCATCTCTGGTTCCCTGTTCGACTTTGGCCTGTACTTCTTCCACAATGCCCGTGAGCTTGTCAAGCGAGGGACTGGCCCCTACTTCTACCTGCCCAAGATGGAGTCTCATCTCGAGGCGAGACTGTGGAACGACGTGTTCAACCTGTCTCAAGACTACATCGGTATTCCTCGTGGAACCATCCGAGGAACAGTGCTGATCGAGACCATCACGGCGGCCTTCGAGATGGACGAGATCATCTTTGAGCTGCGCGACCATTCGGCCGGTCTCAACTGCGGTCGCTGGGACTACATTTTCTCTGTGATCAAGAAATTCCGCCAGAACCCCAACTTTGTGCTTCCGGATCGATCCGCCGTCACCATGACCTCGCCGTTCATGGATGCATACGTGCGCCTGCTCATCAAGACCTGCCATCGTCGTGGCGGGCACGCCAAGGGTGGTATGGCCGCCCAGATCCCCATCAAGGACAACCCAGAGGCCAACGAGAAGGCCATGGAAAACGTCCGACAAGATAAACTCCGCGAAGTCCGAGCCGGCCACGACGGCACATGGGTCGCCCATCCGGCTCTGGCCTCAATCGCCTCGGACGTGTTCAACAAGCACATGCCGACTCCCAACCAACTCTTCAAGCGTCGCGAGGACGTCTCGGTCACCAAGAATGACCTGCTCAATATGAACGTGCCCGGCAGCATCACCGAGGAGGGTATCCGCAAGAACCTCAACATTGGCCTGGGTTATATGGAAGGCTGGCTCCGTGGTGTGGGATGTGTGCCCATCAACTACCTGATGGAGGACGCTGCCACCGCCGAGGTGTCCCGATCCCAACTCTGGCAATGGGTCCGACATGGCGTCAAGACCGCCGAGGGCAAGACGGTCGACAAGGAATATGCTCTTAAGTTGTTGAGAGAACAGGCCGAAGAATTGGCCTCCAAGGCGCCCAAGGGGAACAAGTATGCCACTGCCGCCCGCTACTTTGAGGGCCAAGTGACTGGCGAAGACTATGCCGATTTCCTGACCAGGTATGCTTGCATTGCTCTGTTTGTTGTTAAGAACTGGTGGCTAACCTCGATGTGTTTAACAGCCTTTTGTACAACGAGATTACGACCGTGGGGTCTTCTCAGCCCGTGGCTAAATTGTAAGCAAGCAGTGAATGTATGTTTTTGGTAAACTCCTAGGATGGTTTGTGCTGAGTGTGGCACTCCCACAGAGAGGACTGAATTCATGATCACTAGCAGAAAATTGTATACAATCAAAACAGTCTGTTCAACTTGAAAGGCTTGGGTTTTATGTTATGTACCTATCCTTTTGAATAGCACTCGTACGCCGATACCAACAGCACCAAGTCTGTCTTTACCTTACCTGGTATGCAATGTAGTGGACAGAATCCACAAGCTGTGGCTTCCGGATAAGACCGGCTTGTTTTGACCTAGACTCTCATGCGGCTCTCCTTGTCGTATCCCTGTCACGATCTCCTACTGCTAGCTGTACAGTACAGTGCCTAACGGTAGCTGTAGTAGTAACAAAGCCATTAACGTAATGTAGTGTAGCACTGCAGCACCACAACGATGGCTGCATGCCTAGCCCCAAGCCACAACAGTAGTAGGCAGTAGCAAGACGAGCGCCTTGCGCAAGCCGCCAGGTTGACGAGAAGAAATCCGGTCGCCCTCTTCTCGCCTCGATTGTCTAGGTATTGTGCCAATCTTGTAGATACTGGTGTGATAAGCAGGGTCAATGGGCCAGCTGGAAAGCCTCCAGAACTTGAAGCTGAGGATGGAGTCGGTCTGCGAGAGTCCCAGTGGCACTGGGACAACTTCAAGTTGAAGAAGGCAAACTTAAGAACAAGTTGAAGGCTGACAGTGACTGTGACAGCAGTCAACAACGTGCGAACCGAACGGGTGCCTGGTGGATGCAGATGCAATGACCGACTTCAAGTTCCCTGAAACCTGGAATACATCAATCACACTTAATCCCTGCCCTGCTTCTGTTCATCCCAGCCTCTTTGATCACTTCAACAACTGCCCAGCTAGGTAATCAGTCATGCTCATGCCATTGATCACACTACCTATGCTACTACCACCCTGGCATGGTGTACTCGATGTTCTACTCTCCGCGGCCGGCCGACATTTAGCCTCTCACTGCTTGACTAAAAAACAAACTGGACCATCATAATCCATGCAAGTGCCCAGGAACCGATTTTGAACGCCCCAATGACCGTTGCGCTCGCTCGCTTAACCCCAGGCCAATCCGTTCCCCGTCTCCGATGGCTGCAAGTGTATGCCCCTGAAGAATGAATGCCACCTGGGTCGCCTGAGCATGTGGTGTCAACCTGCGGTCATCCCTTCGCATGGGGGGTCCCATCTTCTTCACAGACTACTACTACACTTTAGTATGTAGGTACACCACCCTCGCTCGTCTTATGCAGATTCCTCCGGATCTCCTTCTTCCAGCCTTGAACTCTGGCGAGCGTGAGCTTGCGATAATATTCAGTCGAAGTCGAAGCTCATTCAGGGCCTCGGCTTGTTCTGATACGCTCGCTTTTTCTATTGACTGCGAAATACATTTCAACGTTAACCGGTGTGGATCTTGTCGCTCAGTGGTACTGGTAGCTGATGGATGCTACATGACTCGCAACTGCATACCCGTTACTTCAAGTTCGTGATATAGCGTTCCTGGACGCCTTCGCTTTCCTCACTCTGGATACTGGAGCACAGCACGATCCAAGTACGAGACGAACAGAAATGCAGGAAAGGAAACGCGGCCACAACTCCGCGCATTCTTGATGTTGATACCACTGGCAGCGCAAGATTGAAAACGAAAAATGGTCGACACATTACACCGTAAGTCTGACTTTTTTGCGAGTTGCTGCTCATCGGTGGGACCAAAATAACCAGGTTTTCTGCTGCCAGCTCCGCCTTCGGTCGTTGCCTCATGGCCGCGGCCCAACTACATCGACCCTGACACACGAGGTCCCGCTCTCGAATACATCTGCATCATATTCAGTGCGGTGGCAGTGGTTGTCATCGCGGCTCGACTTTATTCGCGCCTATTCATCACAAGGGCACCCGGACTAGACGACCTGCTAGCAGTCCTCGCTCTTTTCGCCAGTATAGCTCTTTCTGTGCTTGTGATCATCGGCAACAAGCTCTACTACAGTGGACGACATGTATGGGACATTCCGCGCTCAACATTTGTTCCGCATCGCATCAACGTCTGGGCCAGCATGTGGTGTTATGTGGTTGCCGCGACTTTGATCAAGATCAGTGTGCTCTTGTTCTACCGACGACTGAGCGTCAAGTTCAGCCGAATTTTTCTCGTTGCTACTTGGTTGGGAATTGTCTACAACGTCTTGTATTTGGCCGGCTTTGGGTTGACGCTGTTGCTCATCTGTGATCCTGTCCGGGCATATTGGAAACAGTTTGACTTTGTCTGGGCTGCTAGTACCTCATACAAATGTGGTGCTGAAAACGTGGCACTGCCGGCTTCAGCGGGACTCAGTGTCCTCGGCGATCTGTACAGCACTCTCCTGCCATTGCTGCTGATCTTCAACCTTGATCTTCCTCTACGACAAAAGGCTGCTCTGTACTCGCTTTTCGCCCTGGGGTTTCTGGCCATCAGTGCGGGTATCGTGAGGACATTGCTGTTGTACAATATGTTGAACACGGACTATGATTTCACCTGGGTCTTGTGGGAAACCTGGATTTGGGCCGTGGTGGAATTGTACGTGGCTCTTTTTGCCGCCAGTGCGCCTGCGCTCAAGCCTTTTTTCCGCTGGTTCTTTGTGGACTCGATCGGAGGAAGTATTATTGGGCGCATGGCATCGCGACAATGGTGGGCAAGCAGGAGGAGCGGAACTGGAACGGGAACCAGGGAGGGGAATCACAGTGGAGCATGGCCCTCGTATCCTTCCAAGGATGCAGGGACGGCCGACCTGGAAAGGGATCCGGATTCTGATCCCACGATATACTACTATGGCCATAGTAGTCGAGGAGGGGGAGGGCCAGCCAGTCCCCAAAAAAGTTCTTTTTTGTACGACATGGAACACCATGAAACAAGACACTTTGAGCTCCGGACGAGTCGTGATGGCAAGACCAAAATTCCCATGCAGGTCTACAAGGGGGAACAAAGTATAAGCGGCAGCAGCAACGCCGACATGTCTATGCCTATGTCTATGCCTTCGATTCTTGTGCTTGGCGAAAACGAAATCGAAAAACAATTCAGTTTCCAGCACCACCACCAGACTGGACAGGACCATGATGACAACTGGCCTT
The DNA here is from genome assembly GCA_010883475.1 of Exophiala phaeomuriformis. NCBI lineage: Eukaryota > Fungi > Ascomycota > Eurotiomycetes > Chaetothyriales > Herpotrichiellaceae > Exophiala > Exophiala phaeomuriformis. Next base: position 601,954 of record JAAAJI010000075.1, on the reverse strand, counting down.
TATCAGCGAGTGCGAGTCCGGATCCGAGAAATTTTGCTTCCAGAGACCAGTCGAGACTTGTTGGTGTTGGTCCCGGAAGGAAGACATCTCCTGCTGGCAGTGCACAACAGCAAACAATGTTGCGGCCTCAATGGCATACTGGTGGGACCCAAAGGTTCAGGCCGTTGGGGCCTGGTCTCCGCTCCTCCTCTGGCGAGGACATTGACAACAGCATGCATGGTGGGTCGAGGCTGGAGTCACCGAGTATCTCGGACCTCGACGTGGATTCAGTCATCTACTTTGAAAAGCCGCCTTTGAACACGATCCGGTCGTCGAGCAGTATCTCGAGCAATGGCAGTGACGATGTTAGTACGTTGCATTTGCCCCGGATGGGATAATTCTGCGGAACTTTGCGACAAAATACCGATACGAAGTGAGGTGCCAGACCGACCGACCGACCGACAGACAGACATATCAGACTCCAGATTATGTATATTATATGATTATGTCAAAATGATGAGGACGATAATGGTGAATATAAGTTGCAAGACCACCTGCAGTACCTGGAGGCTGTAGACTGTGTACCTTGAATACCCTATTCGCACTTGGGAGACCGCCATATACTCGAAAATATTCAAAGGTCTTTTGTTCCGGCAGCTGGTGGTAGCCCCTTGGCCCCCTTTTAGGAGTACTTAGTACTCGGGAGACCGCTGTACGTTGGAAATTTAAGGGCTCGGTCTATAGCCACCGTAACTCCCAAAGTATAAATTCAACACTTAATTAAATATTCCGTTCCTATTTAGGAGGCCGCTATATACTCGAAAGACTAAAAAGGTCTTTTATTCTGGCAGCTGGTGGTAGCCCCGTGGCCCCCGTTTAGTACATTCAGGAGACCGCCCGCAATATATATACTTATATACTAGGCGCCGGAATTAGAAGTTCGAGGGCTCGGTCCGTAGCCAGCGTAACTCCCAAAATATAAATTCAACACTTAATGAAATATTCCCTTCGCATTCAGAAGACCGCCGTAGGTTTGAAATCTAGGGCTCGGTGTATAGCTACCGTAACTCCTTAAGTACAAATCAGTACCTAATTGAATACTCCGTTGGTCTCTAGGAGACCGCTATATCCTTAAAAATAATTTAAAGGTCTTTTGTTCCGGCGGCCGGTGGTAGCCCCGTATCACCTTTTCAAGGTACTTGGGAGACCGCCCGCCACATATTAGAAATTCAAGGGCTCGGTCCGTAACCAGCATGACTCCTGAAGTACAACGAATGAGGGATACAATGGTAGGTACCCTCCTTAAAGATAAAGACATGTGGAGCTTGATGTTTTCGGAGAGGACAGACACTGGCATAAGAAAGTCGATCTGCCCGGGTGCTGCCAGTCCGTCATGCCACTGGCACAGAGAAGGAGAAGAAGAAGAGAGGAGGAGAAGGTGTGAGCGGGATTATATGAAATACCTTCGTACTACTAACAGTATCAAGTACACGAAAGTACTACCTGAGGTATGCTTGTTGGGGGGATGTTGGTGTGGCAGCCAGTATTTATTTCATTTCCATGTTCTGTTGGCCGAGGAGAGAAGATATCTCTGTACATATGTACATATGTACTTGTTCAAATTTTATTTTGAGGAATTTTTGCATTCTTTTCATTCTTTCATTCTGAAGTTTCGTTTTTCGATGTATGAAGCTGGCTCGCTCGCTGTTGATTGGTGTTGAAGCACTGCAGGGAGGGACAAATACTGCAGCTTTGCTTCACTTTGCCTCAACTTGGATGAGGGTGTGTTGTTCTTCGTCATAGTGCTGCCCGAGGTCAAAGATATCAGGTACCAGTAACCACAGGCAAGCATTCGCATCACATGGACATCAATTCATACTGAAAACATGTCCACTTTTTTTCCCGATGTGCGAGTGAGCTGCTCCTTTCTGCTCCGTTTGCCGTTCCCTTTCCATTTCCTTTTCCGTGGCCTCTT
>JAAAJI010000074.1:0-178406 GCA_010883475.1 Exophiala phaeomuriformis | reverse complement strand
GATATATTATAGAGCCTAAATAGTATTACTAGATATTTAAACTAGCCGAATCGGGTCGAAAACGTAGTTTTCTATTCGTCTTCTTTCTTAATTCGGAGTCTATTAAATACAGTAATAATATCGAACTTAGTAAAGTATTTAGCCTTATATAATCTATCTAGCGTCTCTCGAATCCTAGGTATCGAGTATCGATTCTTGACTATAATTATATTAATAGCTCTATAGTTAATATAAAATCGTAATCTACCGCCTAGTTTCTTTATAAGAAGGACTAGAGAAGCGATTAGAGAGGTAGACTATCGAATAAACCCTTTAGCTAGGTATTCGTTAATATATTTTTTGGCTATAGCTAACTCTTCCTAAGTTATTCCATATATTTTCTTATAAGGAAGTTAATATTAATTAGTAATAGTAAGTAGAATCTTATAATCAATACCTTTACGATACGGCGATAGCTTATCGAATAACGATTTTAAGAATACGTCTAAAAATACGTAATATTTAAGAGGAACCTTAGTGGCTAGGTCGGCGTAGACTTTTCCTTTTATAAATTTATCGAAGTTATCTAAGTTAACGGTATAGTATAATAAAACTTAGTTAACTATATATAGTTAGAGGTCTTCGTATAAAGTTCTAATAATCGATTATAGCTAGAAAAGAATAGTATCCTTAATCTTATTACGTTTAATTAGATTATAGAGTTATAAGATACTTAAATCGAAGATATAAATACTATTAATAGTAGTTATAGGTAGTCTAGGTATAGGTCCGATAACGCTATAAACAGTATAGTTAGTTTTATAGGGGAGGTAAGTTAGTAAGTAGTTCTCGGGTAAGAACGTAATAGACCTAGCCTTAAAATCTAGTTTTATAGCGTATTAAGTTATCCACGAAAGGCCGAGAATTAATAGATAGTTTAATTTTAATACGACGTAATATTTAATACGCTTAAAATACTATCTAATTACTAGGTCGAATTCTATAGAATAAGTAATACTAGATTTCCTACTATCTATAAGATATATAGATCTTGGGGTTTCTAATAGAGTTATATAGAATTCTAAACCTTTTTTGCGTAGAAAGCGCTAGTTAACGAAAGTAGCTATTATACCGGTATCGAGTATAGTATAACCTTTTACCGTAGGGGTATTCTTATTACCTACCGTATAGTCTAATACTAGGTAATCTATCTCTTCGAATAAAGATATTAAGAAGAGATTTTCGGATCTCTCTATTTTATTACGCTTAGAAGGGAGACGTCCTAGATCGAGTAAGTATATATAATCTAGGACGGCTAGTTTTCCGATAACTTACTAGCAGTATTATTATTATTCGATATTAAGGAGTCTTCGATAATATTAAATTTATTCTAATCGATATCGAGTATAGATAAACCTATTTCTTTTCGCTATTAGTTTATTCTATATTCTAGTTTATTAGGTCGATAACCTACCTATCTATATTCGAAATAAGCTTCTTTACTCTTTAACTTTTCTTTAACTATAGGGTCGGAGATATTCGGTACCTAAGGTAGGCGCTAGTCTAGCTTAGGGGTAGTTAATATAGATATAGAAGTTTTCGTCTTAGATATCCTACCCGAAGTATAAGTCGTTATTTTACTAGAAGTAGTATTCTTCGACGTCGAGGTTCCACCTAATATCGTTAATTTATCGTAAGTCTTCTTTCGGAACGATTTATCTAGTAGATATCGTTCTTTTTCTCGATATAGCTTAATTAAGTCTATTATAGTATAATATTCGCTAGCGGAATATCGTACTAGTAGCTATATTATATCGTTAAGTTTTATAATAAGATCTTCTATTTAGTCTTAAAGTATTTTTGATAAGAATATTATAAGACGTTAGAATTTAGACAAGAAGGCGTTAAATTATTCGTTAGGCTATTTATTAAGCGTAATATATTCTTAACGCGCCTATTAACTTCGATAATGTATACCGTAGATTTAGTCTATATACGTTAGTAGGTTACTAGTAGTCTAGAACGTAGTATCGGACGTAATCTTAGTATCGGGAAGATAAGGCTTAACGGAATTATACGCGTCGCCTATAAGTCGGGTAGAAACGTAGATAATAGCGGCCTATACACCAAGAGATTTCTAGGCGTCCTCCTCTACTCGAAGCTTATATATTATCTTCGAGCGCCACTTATAGTATTTATCTTTATTACTATTAAATTTAGGCGGGTTCTAAACCTTTAATTTATAACTCGAGGGTTATACGGACTATATTCTAGGGGCGGCGGTAATATAAACTAGTAGAGGAGCTTACTATCGAGATAGTATATATAAAGATCGAGGTTATAATACTCGAGGCTACGAAGAGGTAGCTCGCTAGCTAGTATAGCGTTCTCTATATCTATTAAGGTCTTAATTAATATTATAGATACCGTTACCGGGAATATTAGTATTAAGAGTCCTAGTATTAGAGTTACCGTAATCGTAGGCAGTTATACGTTCCTAAGGTTAAGGGCGATACTATCTAGGAAAATAGATATAAGGGTCTATAATTAACGAGTTCTCTCGAGTAGGTAGAAGTATAGTACGTCGAATTAGGGCCTAAGTAGTTAAACGGTTCTTAAGGTCTACGATTTCTCTATCTTATTCGGCTAATCTAGCTATCTATTATTTATAGGTATCGCTAATACGCTTACGTTTAGTATCGATATTATTAATCTTATTCTATTAATCGGTAATTATCGTAGCCTAAGTAGTTAATTTACGGTTTAACTCGTTCGCTTAAAGATCTTAGTTAGCTACTATAGTCTATAGATTATTAACTAGAGATATTTAAGTCGTTATCTTATTATTTAGCTCTCTAACTTATTATTATAGAAGTCTCGTATCTCGCTTAAAACGATCTCGAGAAGCTTAAAGATAAATAATCCGTATAATAATCGCGTAATATCTCCTAATTAGTCGACGTAATAGATAAAATATCTAATCCGGATAGTCGCTAGTATAATCTAGAAAGGCTTTAGTACTTAGAAAAGTTAGGTCGTTTTTAGGATCGATATTAGCGGGTACGTCTAAAGATACGTACGAACCGTCTAGTACGTGCCTTTAAAGAACTAAGAAGAAGAGATTTATACCTTACGAGTAAATAATAGGTATCTCTCTATTCTAATATTAATAACGTTTATAGGTCCGGTATATAGCTCGAGGGTTAACTTCCGTAGGGGGTTCGGCCGTATTCGATTCGTGCTTAATATCTCCTAAGGCACCTATAATATCTACTTTATTATTATCGCTCTTAATATCAGGAGGAGGATTTAACTACGATTCGTACGATATCTAATACGGTATATCCGATAGTAGTAGTAGCCCTATAGTCGAGGGGGTAGTTAGTACTAGATATCGAACGGACGGTGAATATATAGAGGGAGTTTATAGCGTCGATAGTAGTTATAGGACGAAAGTATCGTAATAACTAGGAGTTATAGGTATACTAGTTCGAGTAGAAAGACGTCGAATAGTAGAGTATACTAGTAGTAGAAGGTCTCTCTTAATAGAAGGGCGTACGTCGTCGTCGCCAAAGAGAGATCCTAAAACGCTCTATTAAGAGTCCTATTAAACCGTATCCTAGGATTTAGGTTATACGGTTCCTTAAGATTAAGACTAAGAACTAGGATCGTTATTCTAGTCTAATACTAGATCTAAGGTACTAGTACGTTACTTACCCTTCCTAGATACTATATATTATAGTCTACTAATAGGAAGGTTATATTTACGGAGTTAGTTAGTATAACGTTACTCTATTTACTAGGAAGAACTTTTAAAGGATAATCTAAGCTCTTAGGTAGTTTATAGAGAATAGTTCTAATCTCTTCTAGTATAGTAGTTTCTTTTAAAGTATATAGTAGAGGAGGTTCGATAAGGAGGAGAGGACTCGAAGAGGTTCGACCGGTTAAGAGTAGGTTCGAGGAGGTAGGTTCGATCGATCGGGAGTAAGTAATAGAAAGGAAGGATAGATAGAGGATTCGAGTAGTAGAAGGGTTTAAGTAGGTAGATACGACTTATAATTAGCGCTTGGCGGTGAAGTCGCTGTCGCAGTTGTTACTATTGCCCGCGCGCTAGAGATGAAATAAAGCGCTATTAAGGTTGAAATCTTTATAGATCTCGCAATTAAGGTGATCGTAAGAGAGATCGAGAAGGTATTAAAGAAGGCTTTGCTTTATAGATCTCGTAATTAATATAATCGTAAGAGAGATCGTATAAAAGGCACTTCTCTAGTCTCGTAATTAAAGTAATCGTAAGAGAGACTTTCGAGAAGGGGAGAGAGTATTAGAGTAACTATTGAATAAATCTTACGTAATTAATATAATCGTAAGTAAGAGATTTTAAGTAGGCAGTTGTAGATCTTACGATAGAAGTTAGTCTCTATAATTAATATAATCGTAAGTAGAGACGTCGGCTTATTAAGAGGGAGGTATTAAGATCGAGAGATTTAAACGCCGTAATTAATACGATCGTAAGAAGCGTCTAAATCTCGAGATATTAACGAAGAGTTATTAAATCGGCAGCTCGTTAAAGAGGTCGATTCGAAGGAGAAAAGGTCTTAGAAAGTATTACGGAGTACTACTACGAGGTATAAACTAAACGTATATATATATTATAATATAAATTCTAAGACGAAGGACTATAAAAGAGTTATACTCGGTTACACGAGTAAGTATACGGTAACCGAGGCGTGCCAAGCCTTCGTCGAAGCACGTGCTAGTCACGTGTAGCCAGGATCACGTGGTGCGTTCAGTGGCACGTGATATTGGGATATCAACCATGTCAATCCGTGACACTAGTATAAGATAATATTCGTAGTATTAGATAGTAGAAGATATATCTTTTTCTTAGTAAATAGATATTTAAGATCCGCGTCGGGCTTCTTATTTCTAGTATAATTCTTACTAATAAGATATCGACTTAAATAAGAGATATCTATCTTCTTTAGCGTAGAGTAATATAGTATTAATCGGTACTAGAGATAATATACGAAGAATATACTATTATACTTTCGGGCGTAAGACTATATATTAATCTAGATATCTAATTACTTACTAGAACCTTTACTAGTAGTCTAAGAGATTATAATAGTTATATACTTACGAGTCTATAGAGTCTAGTTCTACTACTTCGAAAATACTTTATCGTACTCTTTCCTCTATAGAATAAACTATTTATTCTTATAGCGATTAATCGCGTCTATCTAGAATTTCTTAAGATCGAATAGATATTATATAAGTAGATCTTATACGATATCGTTAATAAGCTTATCGTCGTCGAGATCCGATAATATAAATAGATATAGTATTATCTATTTAAGAATAGACTTAGATATCTCGTCTAGATTAATAAGATCTATCGTTCTAATTATTAACGTATAAGAATCTCGAATAGTAGAAGAAAAGTTAACGAGAACTAAGGACGAAGTAGAGCGTAATAAGCTAAAGATAGACGATATTTTTAAGAGATAAATAGTAGACTACGTAATTATAATAATCTTTATTCTTATCTTCGTTATATATTCTCTATAAATAAGTAAACGGAATCGCGATAACTTAAATAGATTTTAAATACGCTTCTCTTTTTATAGATAACGCGTATATCCTTTAGGGAAGATAAGCTATATAATATAGTAAAATACTAATATCTAAGTATATACGTCTATCTTATTATCTATCTAATAGTTATAACGTATCGATATAAAAGATACTTATTTTTCGTATTACGTTCGCGTTACGCTCTAATTATAAGATATTATAGATTAAGTAAAGTGAAATTTAGAGAGAGATTACTTAAATCTTAGTAGTAGCTAAAAGTAAGTATAGAGTATAAGTCTAAATACTACTAGTATTAGATTTAGCGACTACTAAACTCTACGCTATATAATAATATAGTCGATATCTCTATATAACTAGAAGCCTATCTCTAGTTATAATAATTAATATAGTATCTACTCTTATTTAAGGGCTTCCTTAGGATACTACGTAATATTAGAAAGAGCCGACTTATTCTAGAATAAGTTACTACTTTCGCGCTATAGATAACTAGCTTATTCTAATACTATCTTCTAGTCTCTCTCGTCGTAATTACTTCTATTATCGCTCGCTTCTATATTCTCTATTTATCGATTACTAGTCTTCTTTTTAATTTAAGTTATCTAGAGACGAGCTATATTCGTAATATCGTCGTTCTAGTCGTTAGAGTCTTTAGATAAGCGGTCGCTTAGTACCTTAGTCTTATTCTAGTCGCTATATCTCTTAACTATTTCTTTCGGTATATATACTAATAGATCGCTCTTTAGACTAAATAACTAGAATACGCCCGTCGGGATACGGTCTTCTATTTTTAAAGTATTAAAAGTATATAGCGCTACGTTTATATCGACCGGATCTATCGATATACCGAAGCTATTTATAATAATCTAGTTATCGTTAAATAATTTCTAGATTTAGATAGAACTAGGAAGATAGTTAATTTAGTAGTCTAATATAGTAAATTATATAGCTATCTTACTTCGTAGTATCTCGCAAATTTCTTTAGGCTGCGCAGTGGCGCGGGTCAACCCGACCCTACCCGCGTTAGGGCTACCCTAAGGGTTAGGCTAGGTAGGCACTCCGTAGCCTAACGGGCGCCCCGAGCGGGTACCTAAAATCTAAGCCCTACCCGCGGTACCTATTAGGGTCGGGCCGCCCTATCGGGCGGGTAGACCTCTCGAGATTTTTACCGTATTTTACGAAAAATACGCGATTTTACTAGAAAATATCTATAATTACGATATAGTATTATAAATTAGTAAGCGATTACGTAAGAAAAATTACTATTTTTAGCGAAAATCTCGCTATTTTTAAGAATTTTAGATTCTTAGTAAAACCCGTCGGGTACCCTACCCTACCCGAAACCCTCGCGGGTAGGGTAGCGCTTTTTTTAAAAACCCTAATAGATTAACTGGGCGGGCGGTAGGTACCCTAAACCCTACCCTACCTAACCCGTTACGCAGTCTAAATTTCTTTAGGGAATAAATTAATCGAATTAGTCCTACTATCTATAGTTATACGTTAGTAATATAATAATTAATCTAAGAGTCGATCTACTATTAATAAGATTAGTCTACTTAGGACTAATAATATAAGTACTGTCCTCTTAGATAATTAAAAAGAGTCTACGTATATCGATATTATCTAGAATATACTAGTACTTAGTATATAGACCGATTAAGACTTATTAATAAACCTTCTAGAAGGCGACGACTTACGTAGTTAAACGTTTATTAAAATTAGAAGTTAGTACTAGCTCTATATATAGTTAATTACTTTAACTTACTAGTATAGCTTAGTAGTAATATCTTTCTTATTAATCTTCTAAACTTCTACTTCTTTAGTAAGAATCTTATTATTTATAACTTTTAGAACGAGATCTTTAGCGAATATACTATCTTTATCGTAATTAGAATTATCTTCGGCGAGCTTAAGGTCTTCGAAATTAGCCCGTTTTATCTTAAGCTCTTTATTAATCTTAAAAAAGTCTATTAAGTTAAATATCGATAAAGACTCTACTATCTATAGTACTACTTCTAAAACTTATAGTAATTAGTATAATAGTACTAATTAGAGATATTAGCTAGCTTCCGTCTCTATCTTCTTACGCTCGGCGAGCTCTATTTATAACTATAAATTAAAAAATAACTTACTTTATCCGCTTTCGAATCTAGAATAGCGTATAATTAGAATATATAATAAAGATTAGTATATTTAGATTTACCTTTTTTATTCCTCTTTTTCCTTATATAACTACTTAGCGCGATACTTTTCTATATTACTAAGATTCTTATAGATTTAACTACTTCGTAGTCTCTTTAGCACTTAACTAAGAGTAATCGAGTTAGTCTAGACTCGTCTTTAGACCTTATCGATAAGCTTCGAAGCTATAGTACGACGCTTTCGAGCCTTTATTATATACGAGTTAGTAGAGTAAGAATTCTCTCGTTTTCTCTTTACCTTAGCTCTACTATCGGGTTTTCTATTCCGAATTTTTCTAAAGATTATATTACTATTATAGTTAGCTACTCCCTTCGCTAATAGAATATTATAAGTTCTACTATATCTTAATAGCGAGATAGTTAGCTAGCTCTAGCTATAGTAATCTATATTCGGAATTTTCGGTTTTAATAGTATCTATATTAGGGCTTAAAGACTCTAATAAACTATATAACTATAGTTAAGTATATACGAAACTCGCGTAGATAGTAGTTATATATCTCGAGTCTAGTACTAAAGCTATTATTATCGTAATCGTTATAATATACCTAAAGTAGACCTTACTAGATTTAGAAGAGTAAGTTAATCCGTAGGCGACTATAAAATCGTTATATATTTATAATTAGTATAGAGAAGTAGTAGTAAAGTATAGATAAGGTAAACGTAAGATTAAAGTAATTAGTTACCGATTCTCACGGCTCGAGCAAGAGAGGCGTTTAGAAGAGTAAATTGTTGTACAAAGGACTATGAAGAGAGTCGCGAGCGCTCGGTTGGTAGAAGTACCCGACCGAGGCTCGCGGATGCGCCATGCCTAAATACCAATTAGGGCTTAGCGTCATCCAAGTCACGTGGTTGTGGTCACGTGCTAGTCAGGTGACCACTACTGGGCTTGTTCCGTGACACCGATACTAGTCTATTTTAGAAGGAATATCGATTTATTATTAGCTACTATACTAATAGGCCCTTAGCGAGACACTAAGTCTTTATTATTCTCCTTCTACTAGTACTTATCTCTATCTCCTTTATAGTACTAAAACTATAGTAGTATTCTCTACGTCTCTATTTCCTATAGCCTCCGACCGTATCTAGCTAGGCTAAGCTAGCCTCGCTATTAGGCTGCGTAACGGGTTGGGTAGGGCTAGGTTTAGGGCACCTACCGCCCGCCTAGTTAACCTATTAGGGTTTTTAAAAAAAGCGCTACTCTACCCGCGAGGGTTTCGGGTAGGGTAGGGTATCTAATAGGTTTTACTAAGAACCTAAAATTCTTAAAAATAGCGAGATTTTCGCTAAAAATAGCGATTTTTCTTACGTAATCGTTTACTAATTTACAATACCGTACGGTATTTTTAGATATTTCCTAGTAAAATCGCGTATTTTTCGTAAAATACGGTAATTTTTTCGAGGGTCGTACTCGCCCGTTAGGGCGGCCCGACCCTAATAGGTACCGCGGGTAGGGCTTAGATTTTAGATACCCGCCCGGGGCGCCCGTTAGGCTATAGGGTGCCTACCTAGCCTAACCCTTAGGGTAGCCCTAACGCGGGTAGGGTCGGGTTAACCCACGCCACTGCGCAGCCTACTCGCTATTAAATCCCCCGATTACTAGTATAGCCTTATTAGCTTACTCGTAAAATAGCGCGGTATAATTACTCTAGTTACTGCGAGAACTACTTAGAGGAACTACTAGCGAGCGTATTACGTATATATAGGCTTTCGTTATTATAATTAATATACTAATCCCGGTACTAGAAGAGTAGCTACGAAAACCCTTCTTTCTTCTCTCGCGATAAGCTAATATTATTACTAATAGTATATATATCTTCTCTTTATAATACTAGTCTTACTAATAAGATGTTAGACTCTACGCCTAACGAACAAAATCGTATAGCTTTACGTTAGATAGTATAAGCTAAAGAGATCTTTTAGTAGTTTATAGTCGATCTATCTATAGCTAGGCCTTATACGCTACTATTTTATTTAGTATTAGTTAAGATAATAACTATAGAGCTAAAAAGATAATACGACTTAAATATTATATAAGTAGTATTATAAGTACGACCTTCGTATATATTTAATCTACGTCTATTACTAGATATTAATACTACGATTATCTCGTTAACTATAATCGTTTAGATAAGTATATCTTATATACTCGAGTATACTATAGTACTATTAGCTAATATTTCTTAGAGAAATATATAAATAGTAAACGTAAGAATAGAATCTCTTAATATCTTAGTAACGTAATACTTAGTAATATAGCTAATCTAACTATTCTATCTCGACTAGCTAATATAATCTAGAATACTTTTATACTAGAATTCGTAATATAGTTACGCGCCGAAAAAGACTTACGTAATACGCTCGGATAATTCTATATATTCTTCTATATAGTAATATAAGCCGAGTAGAAATAGTTAGACTTCTAATCTATTCTCGATATAAAAGAACTAGTCTCTATTTTCTAAGAATTAATATCGAGCTCGATCTCTATAGCCGCTACTATCGGCGGTAGTACTATATAAGATATTCTATAGCTAAGAATAAGAAAGTTCTATTAGCTAATCTTAGATAAGGCTTACTCTTTTCTTTTATAGTAATCTTTCTAATAGTTCTATAGTTAAAGAGTAATAATATATTACGCTCTCGAAATCGGTATTTCTATAGATATAGATAACGTCTAATTATCTTAATAGTAGTAAGTAACTACTTTATAATTCTATATAATATTTGCCGTATACTAACTAATAATAGCTACTAATATATACGGGTTTTAAATAAGTATTAAATAATAGATTCTCGGTATAATTAATATAATACTAACGCTATATATATCGCTTATTAATATTATATAATAAGATCTAGACTATATATTAATAGACGAGAAGAAATATAGAGCTAATTTAGAAAAGTCTATTCTACGAAGTCTAGTACGAAGGGTTAATATCTTCTAATTAAAGTAATATATAGCGCGTAAAATCTCGGAGAAATACTAGTAGAGAGTAAATATAGAGATAAGTATAGTACGTAGAGTAACTTCGCTTACTAATATAAAGAAACTACTATCTAGTTTTATATCGTCTATATATAATCTAAGACCGCGCTAGATAAATAGCTCGAAGACTCTACGGTCTCTACTATCTAGCTTAAAGAGCGATAAGATAACTAGCTCGAGAATCGATAAGAGAAGCGGAAAGACTCTATCTATAATCCTAAAAAGTAGAAAGACTCTACCTATAATCTTAAAAACTAAGGCGGCTCGAAAATCGATAGATACGGTTATAGTACGAATCGTATACTACTTAAGAGACGCTAATACTAACTTTATAAAGTTTATAGAAAGAAACTTATTATAGCTTTACGATCGAAGAGTAAATCGGACGATAAAGGTATATTTACTCTCGCTCTTTATATATTATCTATCGAAGAGAAAGTTATAATAGAAAACCTAATCTCTAGTCGAGCGAGTAATACGAGATTATTTAGGAATTCTAAAGTAGATAATTAATAGATAAAAGCGATTCGTATATTTTCTTATATTAATTATTATAATAAAGCTAATAAAATAGTAGTATTTTTACTACGCGAAATTATATACTACTAATATACTACTAATTCTATTATTCCGATAGTCTTCTTTATCCGTCTAGTAAGAGAGATTATAGAGGACTTCTCTAATAATATTACCTATATTAAAGTAACTATAATAAAGGCTCTTTAGATATCTATTAAGGCTTTCTTAGTATTATTATTTAAAGATAAGTACGAATTAGAACTTATATTAATTAGTATAATTAATATAGAATATAGATACTAATCTATATACTATTTATATAAAGTATATTACTATCTAGAGTAAAGATATATAACTTATTCGCCGTCTTAACTCTCGCTATATAACCGATTACTAGTAGCTATATTCCTACTCTAGTTAGAATCTAGTTAGTCGATATTCTAGTTAGTATAGTAGACTACTTCTTTATTAGGGCTTTTTCTAGATAGTTAAGTAAACGATTATATAATATAGAGATAATTATAAAGAAAGAGGCTATAGTCGAAGATATACTATTCGCTATAGCTAATAGATTTAACGCGATTAAGGAGTCTAGCTCGAGTTACTTATATAGATACGGGATATTATATACTACGAGTAGCGTATACTTATCTTCCCCGAAGCTAAAGTATCTATAGTATATATTTAGTAGTTTAATTTTAATTACTAGAATTAAGTTAGTCTATAAGAACGTCGAAAAGACTATAAAAGGCGTACTTATAGGCTATAAATAAGATTAGTTCGTCTACTACTAGTAAAGAGGAATTATCTCTTAAGCTAATCCATACTATATCCCGTCTATCTAAAATAAGTTATAGACTATAAGATCTTATAATTAACTACTCCTATTATAGAGAAATATATCTAGGGAGATTTAGCGAGAGATTTAATTTAGACTATTTATAGTAATCTATATTAGTATTATTATCTACTTTCTAGTAATTTACTTCTTACGCTATTATCTAGAATAGTTTTAACGATACTAGTATATTCTCTACTTCGAGGATCTTCTAAAATTAGTAGTAATCTTAGTAATACTATTATTAATATATTACGCTCGTATCTCGCGGGCTACTATTTACTTAGCTTTCTAGTTCTTTAGCTAGAAGTAGACTTTTATTTAAGTTTAATCGATTCTAATTAGAAACTTTCTTCTCTTTTATTAAGAATCGAGATACGACTAGTTACTATAGTATATTCTCGATAACGTCTTCTAGCTCGCTAATCCTTATAATAGCGATTAATAGTTCTCTACTATTACTAGTACTAAAGAGGGTTTTCTCGATACTTAATTATATAGCGATATCTATAAGGCGAGAAATCTATTTATATTTATTAACTAATCTCTTTAGTTTATAACCCGAAGAGTAGTCTTCTTCTTCGACTCGACTATACGAAGGCGGGCGGACTTACTTTTACGTAAAGCTCTCTAGATATATTAACTATCGGCGTTCTCGAATCTCGACTATTTCTATATCTAAGTTTCTCTTTATCTCTATATATACTATACGAGTCGTACTCTATTACTATTCTTAGAATATATCGTTACGTCCTTTATTCTAGCTATTTACCTTCTTTATCTCCTATACTACTATACTTAGCTAATCTTTAAACTCCGTCGATCTCTATAGTATATTATACTTATAACTAAGCGTTCTAGTAGTCTAAAGAGAACTAAGAGAAGATAGAAGGGTAATATTATAAGCTTAGATTATATATTTAAGACGGACTTTATATACTCTATACTAAGGCGGAAGTATTTATTATAAGTATATATCTAACGAGCTATAAAGTCGATAGAATATACTATTTATTATTACTCTTCTTAGTCTTTATCTAATTATTCTTAATTAAAGTCTCGTCTTTATTCGTTCTCTAATTAATCTTTACGTATATACTTTTAAATCTCTCGCGCCTCTTCGAGTCTTCGAAGAATAGATTACTATAATAACTATTATATTACGAATAATAATAATAAGAAGCCGAAGCCTAAGTATAAGTATAGTATACGCTATTCTAAGAGGAGTATAACTACCGAGAAGATCTATAATTATACTATACCGACTCGATATCTTTTAGATATACTAAAAGTACGAGTATATAACTTATATATTCTTATCTAATTATATAATATACGTAGAACCGTAAGAGTCTAAGACTAAGTAGCTACCTATCTCTATATAAATAGAAGGTTAAGCTATTATACGCTTCTTAATTATCTATCTATAGTATTTATAAAGAATTTAGGAGCACTCTATAAGATTAATAAATACTAAATAGTACTCTTATAATTATATCTTTAATTATATTTCCCTATAATAGCTTATATTTATATTTTCGTACTATTTCGAGAAGATAGTAACTAGAGTATAATAATAATTACTATAATAATCCTATCTATAGTATAGATTCCTCTTATACTAGTATATTTTCTAGTTAGCGTATAAGCTATTACTTTTCTATATATATTAAGCTATAATATTATCGATATTTTACTATTAAACTATCTACCCGATTAGGCTACTTAACCTAAATAGATACTACGGATAGGGCTTAAATTTCAGGAACTCGCTCGCGGTACCCGTTAGGTTACGGAGTGCCTACCCGGCCTAACCCTTAGGGTAGCTCTAACGCGGGTAGGGTCGGGTTAACCCGCGCTACTGCGCAGCCTATCTATTACGGTATTTAGTTCTAGAGCGCCGATAATACGCCTCCCGAGCGCCTAGATAGATAGAATCGATATTACTACGCTAGGACTATCTAAGTTCTACGACTTACTAGTTAACGAAGATATTAAGAGTATCGCTATTATAATATCTACTTAAACTACTTCGAATACTAAGAAAGTTTTATACGTATTAGAGCTCTTCTTATTAGTATATTATACGATAAGTTAAATAGACTATAATAAGTTTATAGTCGATAAGGAATATATATATCTAAAAGATAAGATATCCCTAGACTACTATAATTTTCTTAATATCTTTAAGAAACCTAAGGCCGACGAGCTACTCCCGTATCGTTCTAGACTCGATTATAAAATTAAATTAATTTACGATAATTAATATAAGTACCCTTATAAGAAGATCTATAGTATATTATAATAGAAACTCGTAGTAGTAAAGAAATATCTAGATAAATATCTCGCTAAAGAGTTTATTCGTCCGTTATTCTTATCGATCGCGTCCTTAGTAATATTAGTAAAGAAATCTAAAGATAGATTACGCTTTTATATTAACTATTAAGTCTTAAATACTATTATAATTAAGAATTAATATCTAATTCCTAGAATTCGCGAGATACTTAATAAACTTTATAAGACTCGTTACTATACTAAATTCGATATAATCTTAGTCTTTAATCGCTTACGAATAGCTTAAGAAGATAAATAAAAGATAGTATTTATAACTAGATTTAGCTAGTTCGAGTATCTAGTAATACCGTTTAGTCTATATAACGCTTTATTCTTATTTTAAAACTATATTAATAAAGCTCTATAAGATATCTTAAACGACTACTATATCGCTTATCTAGATAATATTCTAATCTTTAGTAATATACTTAAAGAGTATAAGCGATATATTAAAAAGATACTTAAACGACTACGTAAAGCTAAGCTTTATATAGATATTATAAAGATAGAGTTTTATACTAAGGAGATAAAATATCTAGATATAATTATATTAATATAAGATCTATAAATAGATCTCGATAAGATTAGTATAATACTTTAATAGACGATACTACGAAATATAAGAGATATTCTATTCTTTTTAGAATTCGCTAACTTCTATCGAATATTTATCGAAGAATTTAGCTATATTACCCTACTACTTACTAATCTAATAAGAGGTCTAAAGAAAGACTTTAAATAAACGCCGGAATACTAGATAGTCTTTAAAGCTATTAAGAAACGATTTATAACTACGCCTATTCTTTAGTACTTTAATCTCGATAAGTAAATTTAGCTAGAAGTAGACGCTTTCGACTATATAGTAGTAGAAGTTATATTTTAAAAGAACGATTAAGACTACTTATAATCTATTATCTTCTTTTTACGGAAAATAAATCTAGCGAAGTATAATTATAAAATCTATAATAAGGAACTTCTAGCTATCGTTAAAGCGTTCGAAAAATAGTAGCTAGAACTAGCTAGATCTAACTCTAATAAGCTCGTTAAGATATTATTAGATTATCGCTCTCTTAAATACTTTATAACTATAAAATAACTAAATAGATAATAAGCTTAATAAAGTAAGTTCTTATTTAAGTTTAATTTCTAAATCTAATATCGATCGAGTAAATAAGATATAAAACTCGATAGTTTAACTCGAAGATCTAGCGATTAGTCTAAGAATAATAACGACGTACGAGTAAAATACTAAAACTAGATTATCTTAAAACTATAGAATCTAGATACTAGTATTCTTCTAGCTAGTTAGTTAAAAATAGCTAGCTAACTAGTAATTACGTTCGTTCGAGAAAATAATATAAATATAGTCGATTCGTAGATTAGAGAAGCTTACGCTCGAGACGAATATCTACTATAATTAATCGATTATATTAAGAAAGGCTCGAGAAAGATATTAAAAAAATTATCTAATATCTACTCTCGTATCTCTCTTATAGACTATTAATATTAAGAAAATAATAATACGCTCTAGTATAAAAACTATCTATAGATTCTCGACGATAATAAGCTTAAGCTAGCTATTTTATAAGTCTATTATAATATACTAATAGTCGAGTACCCTAGAAAGTTAAAGACCTATAGTTTATTAAGTTACTCTTACTTCTAGCCTAGTATAGCCGAATACGTATATCGTTATATTACTAACTATTATCTATATCGATATACTAAGATATTCCGCTCTAGATACTCTAGCGGATTAATATAATTACCCGTACTATTATAACTATAGCTAGAGATCGCCGTCGATTTTATTATAGAATTACTAGATAGTAAAAGCTCTATAGATAGCGTAATCTATCGGAATATTATAGTAGTTATCGATCGACTATCGAAATAGAGATACTATATCCCGTATATAGATATAAGCGCCCCGAAAGTAGTATAGCTCTTTCTTTATTATATCTTTAGCTACTATAGACTACTAAATACTATTACTTCGAATAGAGAATCTTAATTCGTATCGAAGTTTTAGAGATATATATACTAAGTACTTTAAATCGACTAGTAACTATCTAGCGTCTACTATCTAGAAATCGATAAATAATTAAAAAACTCTAACTAGATTCTAGAATAGTATCTAAAAGTCTATTATAACTATCTATAGACGGACTAGATAGATTAATTATCCGTAGCGGAGTTCGCTATTAATTACTATATATTAAATACTATAAAAGTATCTTCTTTCTTTACTAATTATAGATACTAATCTAGATTAGGACTAGAGCCGTCTATAATACTCTAAGATCTACTAGTATCTATAAATACGATACTTAATAGATAAACCGTTAATAAATTTACTACTAAACTATCTAAAATCTATAATCGTATAAAAGTCGAGATAACTATAGTCTATAGCCTAGGCCGACTGTAAACGTAAAGTAAATAGAAGATACTCTTCGCTAGTATATTAAATCGATAATAAGGTCTAGCTAGATACGCGTAATCTAAAAACTAATCGCCCGTCGAAGAAACTTAATCTAAAGAATTATAGATCTTTTAAAGTAATCGAGGTCGTAAACCTATATATATATATAAACTAGAACTACTATTTATATAGAAAATCTATAATACCTTTTATACGTTACTATTATATTCTACTTTAGAAGACGTAATATCGAAATAAGTATAATTTATACTAGTACCTAAGATAGTTATATAAGATAAATCGACGAAGCTTAAATACGAAGTAGAATCTATTCTAGACTCTCGATACTTCGATAGAAATTAACGAGTATAATATCTCGTTTAATAGAAAGAAGATAGAGTAGATTAGAGAGACTAAATAGAAGTTCTTCTAGACTTAGACGAATTAGTATAAGTCTTTTATTACGATACTCTCTAGCGCTCTAGACTACCTAAAGGCTATATATTTCTAATTAAAGATACTAACGAGATAATTATCTACGTACTATTAATAGAACCGATAAAGAGTAACTAGAAAAGCGAAGTAGTATTAACGGAACTAGTAGCTAGATTTAATAAGAATAGAATATAGAGATCTTAACGTATTCGAAGACCGACTTAAAGACGAAGAGAGATAGACGACTATAGCTAATTCGTACTAACCGTTTTCGATAGATTCTGGCTATTTTAGGTCTATACTAGCCGTCGCTACGTTAAAACGCCGATATAGTAGGATATACTAAAATTTACGTATAGGAAATATTAAGTTATTCGAACTTAAGAGATCTCGTTATAACTTTAGAGAAAGTAATATTACGGAATAAGCCTAGTAGTAGTTACCTAACTAGTACGTAACTATAACTACGTAACTTAGATAACGCTAAGTCCTAATTAGTATTTAGGTATAGCGTATCCGTAAGTCTCGGTCGGGTACTTCTACTAACCGAGCGCTCGCGACTCTCTTTATAGTCCTTTGTACAATAATTTACTCTTCTAAACGCCTCTCTTGCTCGAGCCGTGAGAAAGAGAAGGGCGCCCGGAGCGTAGACGTAACGCTAACCCGATTCGTTTCTCGCTTAGTCGAACTATTATACGCGCTATAGATACCGATACGTTATATACGTCGCTTATAACCTTCTAGGAAGCGCCCACGTCGCGCGCACCTTCGATTTTAGAGCGTATATAGGGAGACAATTCGTGTCCGCGTCTTCGATTTGCGTTAATTAGCCCTAGAGGTACTCGTTGAGGTATAGTTGCGTGTTAAAGAGAAAGAAGGTACGAGACGCGTGCGCGTTTTGTGGAAAAACGCGCTAACCCTGTTCAGACTTTAGGCACGTAGCTGTACCTCGCAATGCAACCGAGTTCAAGTCATTCTGCGAACCTTTACTCACCTTCAGTTTGTCTTGAGGTTTGTCCTTTCATGGAATTGCTACTGCATCTCTCGGGCCTTGCAGATTAGTGCGCCAACTAATTGCACACACAGCCCACAATCAAGTTATTCATCGTCAGCTTCATGTCCCAATGCCGTTCGTATCATGTCGCCGAGGCTACGAGTTACTGGATTGAATGTACTCGAAACAGTGACCTTGGTACGGAAAGGAGATTCATTCACATAAGAGTACATGGGTCAACAGGACCATCAAACCCGAGATACAAAAGCTGGATCGTCTGGAGCAATTTCAACCACTGTCCTCGTCAGTTCTGGTTACGTTCAAGAATCAGGCCTCTTCTATGCTCACCTTGGAGCTCGGCAAATGTTTTCAGAGCTGATAGTGACCTATTCCCTCCTTTTTTTGTGACTGTTTCTCTTTTGATCTTTTTTGATGTTTCTTTTGTGGTAAACATAGCACGACTTGACTAACGAATAACGAATGAGGCATGGCCACCTGCTTGATCGTGTCCATCTTTTCCCAAGGGAAAAACAGAAGAAAAAAGAAGCAAAAAAATATACTCCGTCCCAACAGCATAGTCAACACTCGATGGTAAGCCAAACACATGGATTCCAACGCAGCAAGGCATCCCACCACATCCTGGTGTAAGACATGCCATCGGTATCACACCAGGAAACCAGGCGCATGGTAAACCACACGACATGATACACAACACCGACATACATCAACACGTCCTCGCGAACCAACACGAAGTAATAGTCAACACCTACCGAACATGACCCTGCGTCGGCCCACACCACTCCAGGAATCTCTCTGCTCTCCACTCTTTGCCAACGATGTCAACACGCCGCAACACACCTCAGTCATCGTCATCCTCAAAACAAACATGCGCAGGATGATACGGACACGGGACTCGTTCAATCTGGGGAATGGGCAGGATCTGACCTGGAGCCCAAAGTGGGAAAGGGCCTAGACCGCCATTTGGCTCATCTGGATCCGGAGTTGGCGGGCGGAGGAAGCGGAACGCACGCATATCCCAGCCATGGCCGATGGAAGGCCATCTGTAACCGTCGCGGAAGATGAACCCGCCTTGGGGCACAAAGTCCATATCTTCGACGCCCGTGACCTCGAATGCGGCGACGTCGCCAGCGGTCGTGGCGACCACGACGATGCCGCCTGCGTCCTGGTTGCGCCGCTCGTGAACCCAGTCGATCATGATCCCGGTGGTCAGGGCGATGGCCATTCCTCCTGGCGACAGATGGAACACACTTTCGCCCAGCCCATTGTGCTCGACCTGGACCTCGTGGCCAAGGTGCGACGTCATGTACAGATGCAGATAACGCTCGCGTTGCCAACGCTCCAGGTCGTAACGGTCAATGGCCTGGTACCGCTCGTCAAAGAAGGCCGCATACTTGACGTTGGCTTCGGTGACGAGCTGCAGCAGGCGCTCATGGTCGTCGTCGTGGATCCGCAATGGTGAATTCAGCTCATACTGCAGGCGCCAGAGGATTCGCACCATCACGTCGACGTACACACCATCGTACACGGCGACCAGGCTGCGTCGGTCATTGCGCAGGTCTGGCTCGCACAACAACAGGGCCGTCGGGTGAAGGTGGCATGTGATGTCGGTCGCCAGGTTCGGCACTGGGTTGTCAGGCCGACTGTAGGGGCTGGAGATTGGAGGGAACGGGGGATTGAACGGTCGATGCGGGGTCGGGGTGTCACAGACCAGCTCGTCCGTCAGCTCGAGTCGCCAATCTTCAGGTTTATTCGACACCAGACGTGACAAGGCCTCGTTGTGCATGCGAGCCATCTCTCCTCGGCTATAGCTGGTGACCTTGCGCAGAAACCGTGCAGTCGGCGTCCTGGGCTCCAGGACGTATCGGTAAAAATAGTTGAGGACCCATGCCTGTGTTGCCGGCTCGAGCGCATCATAGAGCTTCACGTACTCCTCGTACTCTGGCAGGACAAACATCGAGGCTGTCGCTGACGGCATAATGGTGTGTTTCACAGTCGGACCCTGGATGGACTATAGTCTGTCCGGAATGAGATGTTTTCAGGTTGATGGTGCACTCACACAGCGGAGCAGGATAGGTAAGAACAAGCCAGCCAGCCGCTAACTGCACAGCAGGATGATCAGTAGGGTTATCTTTCAATTCTTCTGCTTGCGGCTATGCGGGGTGATCTCCTCGGCGGCTTTTGAGTGCTGTTGTCCTCTCGCGATGATGCCTCAACTGCAGCTGGAGGTGCAAACAACCAGTGACTTGCAGGTTGGCTCGCTTGGCTTGCGATGCTCTCCGAGGAGGTATATAGATACTGATGCTGTACAGCTGTAGTCACGGCGTCCACTTGCTGTTGTCGGACAGATGAGTTGGGTGGGAAATTGACTGCTTGATTCTCGTTGTTTGGTGGGTAATAACACGTCTGCTCTGAAACGGAAGCCCGCGCGGCAGCCTGGTATAACCGCAAGTGTGCGGCAAAGTCAAGGTCAGAAAGAGGCACGATAGTTGATGCAGGAGAAGTCACGGACGAACCCGGACCTGGTGTGTGTCCCTGCGAGACTGCTGGCGGTGGCAATGGAGCTTGAAACAACCGCAGATGAGCGGCGAAGTCAAGGTCAGAAAGAGGCTCGACAATCGATAGTGGCGACGCAGTCGATCCTGGGGAGGCAGTCGAGTGTGGAGAGGCGTCTGATGAATCCTGACCTGGAGACGAATGTCCTTCAGAGTTCTCTGACGGTGGTACAGGAGCACGAAACAGCCGTAGGTGAGCGGCAAAGTCCAGAATAGAAAGAGGCTCAACAATCGACACTGGAGAGGCAGTCGGTGTTGGAGAAGCCTCTGATGACTCCTGGTCTGAAGAGTGTACTTCTGAGATCTCTGACGGTGGCACAGGAGCACGAAATAACTTTAGGTGAGCGGCAAAGTCAAGATCAGAAAGAGGCACAACGTTAACAGTCGATGCTGGAGAGACTACGGATAGATCTTGAGCTGGAGAAGGCTGTCCCTCTGGGTCGTTGTCTGACGAAGGCGCCTCAAGCGCGGCGCTTTCTGGAGCTTTCTGCGCCGCAAGAGATGCGTACTGATGGTGTTGCAACGCTTCTCCAGACCAGCTGTTGATAGACAGACACGGCTCTGCTTGTGGAGGGAATATTGATGCCTGATTCTGCCAAGTATCTGGCAGCTGGTGCACCTGGAAATTCTCAGAATGGCCTTCCGCAGGCCAACGAAGAATAGCTGGCTGACTCCAAGCCTCCTGTGGCCAGCTCCAAGTGGACAGCGCCTCCCCTGTCAGTCGAGGATCTATGACAGAAGAATATCCGGTCAAGGAAGTTTCTTGTCCCAGAGAAGGGCTAACAAATGGGTAGGCCTGCTGTTGCAGAGAAGAGGTCGCAAAGCCTTGACAGTCACTTGTCGTGCCCGGTACCTCAGTGTCAGGTGCCTGACCAGGGGCCGTGTAGCTGGAACCGGGCGAAGGCTCAGGTGAACTCGGCGAGGCACACCTGTGGGTGGACTCTACCTCGTTGCCTGCAGGAGAAGGATAACCTGATGGTATGGGGGTAGCTGTTGTGCTCCTTTGTTCCGGCTCACTCGGGGATGCTGGAGAGGATTCAGTTGCCTGACGGTCTCGTGCCGAATCCTCCAAGTCCAACTGCCGATGCAATTCTTCAATGAACGAGAAGGGTGTCGGAGGGTCTAATTGGGGGAAATCGTATTCACCGGTGGGAGACAAGGACTGATATTCAGTCAGAACGCAGTCCTGGCAAACTGCTGGCCAACCTGGTGCCGAGCAGAAAAGTTGACCGCTGACTGCGATTGAGCACGAGGGACAGACGTTTGTTGGAGATTCTGTTGGAGATTCAGGATCAGATGGTGACGGGACGCTGGATGCCGCCTCGCTCTGCCTCTGTTCAATGGGCGACGATGATACCGCAGTTTCTTCAGATGATACGGTGTTGTCTGGCAAGGCCGGTGGATGAGCAGATGGCACAAACGTTACGACTGGACGTGGTAAAGCCTCCCGAGGAAGAATGGGTCGAAGACTATTCTCTGATGCTGGAGCAGCTGCGGGGGGAGGGACCACTACAACGTAGTACCCGGTCTCTGGGAACACAGTCGACCAAATACAAGTGTCTGGGGGAGAATGCAGAAGAGTTGAAAAAGCCCGACGGTGTCGCTCCCAGGCGATCTGTGGATCGTCCTTGAATGTGACCCGGCGAGTTTGTCCACGTCGATCTGCGGCACGCCGCAAAGATGATGTTTTCAAGGCACTGGGCAAGGCACTGGGCACTCCGACAGTTCTGCAAGCCTGTTTCTCAAGGAAACGTTGTTCCTTTGTCCTTGGACGTGGAGGTGGTTGAGGCCCTATTTGTCTGGCCAAGACCTTTTCGGCAACCTCAATCAAGGCTTCCGACGGCTGGGGGTGTCTGGGGAGTGGCGGGATTGCAACCCTTTTCTCCAGAAACCGTAGTCTGGCGGCTCGCGCAGCTGCTGCGCGTCTCGCCCGTTCTTTCGGTGACGGCGGTGGAGTGACAGCCTTCGGGACTATCGGTATTGGCGTCGCTGGTAGCTTTGCTTGACGTCTTTTTTTTCGACCTGTGCGCCACTCTTCCTGCGGAGTTTCTTTTAGGCCGAACAGGAATCTGGGAGGGTTCTGAATTGTTGGACGAGGCTGGATTGACACAGGAGATGCTCGCTGGCTCTGGGATTGAGCCAGTGGAATGCTCATCAGGAAATACCAGCCACACGACCCGAACGAAGCTGTCAAAGCTAGGGCAAGAACTCAGGGCAAGTAAGAGAGGTGATGCTGATGGAGAAATGTCACAATCAAAAAAGAGTGTGAGAGGCCAAGAATGGTCTCTCTTGGAGCAGAAGTTAAAGAAGATGAAAACGAGTCACTGTATCGAGGTCGAAGGAGCTCTTGATATAGGTTTGTTTTGTACAGCGGGTGGGCTGGGCTTTCAGCCTGACCACTGGCAAACACGATTAGCGAAAACGTACCTGGACACCACTTCGCCTTAGCTGGTATGATGAGACTGGCTACTAGCCGCAAGCGTGCAGTTCTGGAGCAAGGACTTCGGATCCTTGTCAAGGAAAGGTAACAAAAAAACTAGCAGAAGCAGCGGCGCCCCATCCGTTACCCAGCTGCCACCTTTCAATCGAGCGGACCTCGAGCCAGGATCTCGTGCGCTAGTCGCGTCGAAGGTATCAGCTGCATTCTCAGTATGGGAGTGGCTTGAGTCGAAGCATCATTCATGCAGAGCCATTGTCATTTCTCGTATGAGCGTCTTCCGATCAGCTTGAATCACGTCGGTGTCCAGTCCCGCGGTGGGACGATATTGCATGCCTTTCTCACTGCAGGGGTACGCTCCGACACGGGGAAAGGCGCCAAGCCCAGGGCTTGAGGAGCCCTGACAGCATCAGAAGAAGGCGAGGCAACAAGTACTGTGAAGAAGACCTTAAAGCGAGCACCAGTCTGTGACCAATGGTGTATGCGGCTGCATCGACGGATGGTGATTGCTGCCATGTTTGAGTGTTTCTATTGGATCGATCAGCAGAGCCGGTATGTAAGGGTTGCGGATCGATTGGACGACTATC
This sequence comes from Exophiala phaeomuriformis, assembly GCA_010883475.1. Lineage (NCBI taxonomy): Eukaryota > Fungi > Ascomycota > Eurotiomycetes > Chaetothyriales > Herpotrichiellaceae > Exophiala > Exophiala phaeomuriformis. The sequence goes on along the minus strand of JAAAJI010000074.1, from coordinate 154,502 downwards.
AGCAGCGCCTGAAGAACAAATGAACAGAGACATCATGCAACTGGACGACAACCAGGTCGACCTGTTCTAGTGAAGATGTGCAGTGTAGGTCCATTGGCTCTAAGTCCCAGGCGACAAGGTTCGAGATAGAAGCGCGGAGCAATCTCCCCCGGTATGTACAAGCAAAACAGGCTAGAATGAGGGGAATCTTGCTGGTGGCGGACGAAGCGAAGCGAGGCGATCAGAACTTGCCAGGGTGAATCTCCCAGTACAGTTCAATCAAAGGCAGTATGTCCTAGGCGCCTCCTGGCTTGGCCGGTGCAACCGTTGCAGAAGCAGAGGGTTGGAAATCAGCTCGCTCCACAGCGCCACGGCAAACTTGGAGCGTTGGGTGGCCCGGCGATCAGATCGTCCGAATCCGATTTTCCAACGCCGTGGAGCGAGAGTGTCCGGAAAGTGGAGCAAGATCTCAAGTCGGCACTGTCATTGGCGGAGAGGGCTCAATGGCATCGAGATTGCAGACGCAGGCGAATGTTTGCTGCAGGGTCAGGGTTGGCATTTGGACGAGAAATATGCACCCTGAGGAATGTGAGCGACCGGGGGCTGCTGAGACTTGCCGTGCGCTGATCAAGCGAGCGAGATTGACGGCTGGAGCGGCACGAAAGCTACCCACACCCTTGACCTGGGCGGGCTGGACATCATCTGGTCCTGAAAAGCGACCGAACAAGAGTTTTGACCATTTTTATGGATACTACAAAAGTACAGTCCAGTGGAGAATAGAGCCGAAGCCAAACCGACTCGGAGGAGACGAGTCAGCTGGCTTTTGATATGGGCAAAGGCTGAGGAAAGGACAAATTTAACGACATTGGAGGTGAAAATGACTCAGAGAAGGGCTCGAAAACGCGATCCACAGGCTGATGGAAATTCCTATCGCTCAGGCCGGTCGGTGGTGAGCAAGCAAGCATGGACCCCGGCGTGGGAAAGCACGATTGGACTCAAAGCAGCTGCTTGATCTCTCAGCCCTTGCAGATTCAAAGACAGAAGGCGGGAAAAGAAAAGTGCAATTAATACGAGGAACTAGATGGCTGCATTTGGCGCCATATTGCTGCTGCTCAGGCTGGCCTAGCTTGATGGGGATGTGTGCTGGAATTAGAGCGCAAAGACAGGGTCCTGGGGACGAGGGAGAGCGAACAAACAGACCGAGCGGGACATATCTTTCAAGGATATTAACGCCACCGCAGGAGGCCATGGTCCCGTGCTCTGGGATCGCATCATAGGTTCGATTTGGTCTTGGAGGAGTCCAACAACCCGGCTGAAAGAAAACGCACGTCAAGCCACGACACGGTTGGACTGTTGCCAGGAATGACCAGTTCAGGTTGCCGCTGACCTCGTGCCGTGCGACACGCACGATTCATGCGGCGCCCACATTCACTGTCATCGAAAAGCTTCGCGAGTCAGTAGCCAGCAAATGTCGGTGGAACTGTCGCGGTTGGAGCTGAAGGTTTGAACTTTGAAGACCGTACAGCCCGTCTTCCTTCCTTTTCAGAGGGATGTACCTGGCAGCACGTCGCGACAATGGCTGCCTCTCCCGCCATTTGAGCGGGACAAAGACGCTAGAGGGGAACTGCATCCTAATTCCTGCTTGACATGAGGGGCGCAAGATTGCTCTTCGACGGAAGCAGCAATGAGAATGGCGCTGGACTGCATATTGCACCAGACACTGACAAGGATCTGATATTTGCAGTGGAGTTGGCCGGTACTCAGCTGAACAGCGCACAGTGGCCTGAGCTACAGATTTGCGTCATACAAACGTCCTTACACACCTACCCCTGCTTTGCCATTGTCCGCGAGTCGAGTCAGAGAGGCGTTGCCCCCACGGGGGACTTGGGAGGTTGATGTTGGTGGCAGGGTACAGCATATTATGAGGGGAATAACTAACGGTGAGCCAAAATCCAAGGGGATTTTGGGAGCGTCCCGTGCCGGGGCTCTGGAAACTTGATTGATAGCACGCAAGCTCCGAACCACGGCAAACCTTTGGCACTGGGACGACATGGATGCTGTCCAAGAATGAATTCAGACAGGAGGAGTGAAGACGCCGGGCGTGGGAAGTACCAGAACACTCGGGCTCTGACAGGCGCGCAAGAAGATGCCAGGAGAGCAGGCAGCCCAGACTAGCAGTGGCCCAGGCGGTCCTTTGCGGGGCAGTTGTGGACAACGCCATCCGGGGGATGCGGCCCCCGGACTTCGAGGCCGGGGTAGAACTTAGACGGTGGCACCTGCGACCTCCCGCCTACTGCTCCGAGTCCTACTACTAATTAGTAGTAAGTCAATAGGTGGATGGCATCCCGTGCCAGTGCCACTGCCAGTGCGACTCGCTAGTTTAGGCGCGGAACGATACTCGATCCGGCTGCTCACCGGCGTCCGAAGATCCACCAGAATCGAAGCAATCCGTCTCCAACTCAACACGAGCTTGATCCGACGTCAGACACGTAGATACACATTAGCAGGATCAACACCACGCCCGGAAGGCCTCAACGCCGATTGATCCCTGACTGATCAGGAAGGTCTAGAGTCGCAGGCTGCATCTTCTTACAACTTGAACCTCGTGTTGGCCGCATCTACGCCTGCCATCCTCCAAGCCAGTCTCACTAGTCCATCCTCACTCGATTAGATCGGAGTGCGATTGGACGTACCGAACTTGAACACAAGCCATCGCTCCTCATTGAACGGGATCTCACATCCATCTTGTTCTCCTTGCATTCGGCTTGACAAGCAATGATGGAGACTACGCCGACATCTCGCCAACCCAGCCTTCTTGTTTCCACCGGTGGCTTCGTGTTGCAACACCTCATCACTGGAGGGGATACTTCAAACCTCCAGATCCTGTGCCTGGACATGAAGCAGGGGGTTGTCTCGCTTGCTAGCGCTGGGCGATGGGTCTTGGCCGGATGAACACTCCTACTGTAAAACGGGATATACCAGCGGTGAGATATTCGACAGATGCAAGCTTGCAACCAACCAACAATCAAGGCACTTCAAAGCGGCGCCTTTATCCCCGGTATCCATGACCACTGCACGGAGCATCAGCTGGCCGGCATGCCTTGAGAATCAGCCCACAACTTTGTCATCATACCATGTCTTTCACGGATACAACACTGTGAGTTGACCAGGTGCTTCTCATCCCCATGCCTTGTCATGCGAGCATGCAACTGCTACTGTGCAATCCGTGTTTTTTGACCAGCTTCACTAATGCAAGCTGATGCTACTCGCTCGGTATCAGTCCCAAAGTCGAGACATTCTGTCCGACAGGCATCGTGTTCGACCCTGTCTCTCCCCAACTTGGAGTCTATCATCTGGAAACACCTCAAGTCTTGGACACCTGAACATTTCTGCGAGAGGCGGGTCATCGTAACAGTCCAGCAAGCCCTACGGCCGAACGTCACCTTCTTCTCGATTGCATGTCCTAATTCGTTTAGACATGCATTGCTCATGTGCTAGTTGGCTGGCGCCACTCCAGCTCTCGAAGTAGCTCAAATTGTGAGCATTGCATACAGCCAATGACAATGACGTCGAGCAGGTCAAGTCCATCTCTTTAGCAGCGATAGATCTGGCAATCATGACGATTAAGCTGCCGTCCTTACAGCCGGGGTTTCGTCCTGTTTCGTCCTTGCGTCGAAAAGGTAAGCAAAGGTTACGGTGGGTGTAGCAGCCAACGATGTGGCCTGGGTGATCTGATAGTGCTGTTGAAAATCGCAACAATCATGTCCTAAGTTCAAGAAAAGCCATAGAAGAATGTGTCAACTACGGACCGCCGAGGACAATGTACTCCATGTGTAAAAGCTATGCAGCGGAGCTATTTCTTATTCTCGGTTAGAAAGCTCCATGAGAGCCTTAACCGACCTCTCCAGGTGTGCCAGTCGGTTCCGTTGTTGGAGAATGCCAATTGCACGCCTCTGAGATGTCTATGTTTGACTGTTTGGAAGACACTGGCGTTGTGCTCTCATGGTTTCGATTGTGAAGTGCAGCATATACTAATACATTATATGCACACATGCAAGTCTACTCAGCAAAGGGGCTCCTTTGACGTTGAAGAAGGCCGCCAGAGACTGGATACCAATGCTGCTATTAGAAAAATGTAGTACACGCTCGTATCATACATAATGAAATCGTCTCCCCTTTGGGAAAGCTCAACACACGCGGAAGATTCGTTGGTATCCTGTCGAATCTCAATCGTCTCACCTACAAAAGGTGCTACGCTCAACATTGTGATTGAACAGCCAAAGGTATCGAATTCAAGCCTCATGCTCTTGTGCCTTTTTTCGCAGCCGCAAACACACCCAATGTGGATGCCAGAAGAGTATATCTATGAGGAATGATGTACAGAAAGTGTCCACAGAGGAGAGAACTGAGTCGAAGGAAAACTGAGACGGAGATAACGATGGACAAAATTCCATCAGTCGTCCAGGCTTACTTTCATCGCAAGGACTGCATAGCCGCCCAAGGTTGATTTCACATCGTTCAGGGCACGGTCAACAGGTTCCACCTTATTGTAGCAGAAACCGAAACAGATCTTTGGTCTTGACTGTTCCACGATGCCAGCAGGTTGGTCGATACTAATGCCTTATACAATGAGAGGCGAACTTGCTGGCGTTGAATCACTGACTCACTGCCTCGGATTCTGGCTCAATGACTACCCGTGGGTTTTTGGCACTTTGAGCATCGCCAAAGGCATACAGTACCCTCGGAATTCTCGCTTTAAGTTTTAACTAGACATATAGCACCTAGAAGTACCTACCCAGGTAGCTACTGTACTAGGATGCTCTTCTAGGATTTCTGAATAGAGACTATCTATTTTTCATGCCCTATAACTGAGGAGAATTATTACTCCTCTTGTCCTTCCATCGTGATCAGCTACGTACGTGACAGTTCAAGTTTACCTAAACTTGAATATCGTAGGGTTCGCATGGAAATTCATCGATCCAAACCTTGGAAGATGAATCGTGTCTGCTACCTTCCCTACTCATCTGATAGAGCTACGGTGTTTGTTCATCGGCACTGCATGTTACTTTTACCTCGGGCTTCATCTGGCCGAGTTTTCAGCGAAGGCGCGGTGGTTGCCGGTTTGCCTGCCACTTTCCATGACAGCACGCAATTTCAAACTTCAAAGTCGGTCTTTCAGCACGGCGAAGCGTTTTTGTACTATTCGTCTCACTTTGCTTAAATACCACTTAGATGTCGAGGTTGCTGACCTTTTGCATCTAGTAGTTGCATTGACGGTTTCTTAACGGATTTCTCATGAGCTAAATGATCCGCCATACATCACAGCCCAGACAAAATATCGACCATTATTGCAGTAATTGCAGCTTCACCTGGACTCCCATACAACATTCGGCCGTAACATGGCAGGGGAAGTGAACAAGGTCACAAGCAACCTGGCTGGTTGACGAGGGCCCGGGTTTACACTGATGTCGCACAGAAGGAAATCAACACACTACACATGTTGGCAGTACGAGCGCCGCTAAGATTGCGTGCACCCTGACTTTCCTACCCAGGGAAGAGCGCATGCTCTAACTCCTAATGCCCCCAAGGAAATAAGTGACCCTAACATGCGTACCAACATTTCTGAGTGGAATGCAACACCCTTGCTGCCAGCAATAATCATCCGGGCAAGGCGATTATCCTTGCTCGTAGACTGGATCAGCCGCACCTACTCTGGACATGGACGGTGAAACATCAAGACCATCTCGCCAGCCAAAACAAAATGCAGAGCATCGAATCACTTCCCCAGTCGAATAACTTGCGGGGAGAATTACTCCTACCAGCCAGCCCGGGGGTTCACATCAACAGCTGGGCGCTCTGAGGAGCTTGCATGGTTGGCTCTTCACCGTCCACGAGTGTGTCAGTCTCATGTTGGGATGAGACAATGAGACTGAGACTGTGAGACTGGGACATTGGAACTAATGAGACTGGGAATGGCCCTGCAGCCATGCATTTGCCAGCACACTTTGCGCTCTGTGTAACAGGCCGTTGATTGGTTGTCCATGGTCTGGAATGAACAGACGGTCCGCGCCACGGCCCTTGGGTCGCCCAACGGACTGGCCAACACTGCCACGCGGTTTAGGGGGGGCTTGTGGTGGTGTGTGGTGAAGAAAGTCGGATGCGTTGACAACTCTGTGACTTGATTCTTCGAGGGCGACAGCAGCACGATTTGTTGCCTGATGTTCAATGACCGCACTTTGTTGATACGAGGCTGTATTTGTCTCCTGGGCTTTCTGGTTTCTGCAGTGGCCTGTTAGGGCATGGAAGCTGAATCCCTCAGAAACTGACCTGAATCAGCACGTCTTTTGCGTCATGGATCGCTTCATGCGTGCCAGACGTGTCAAATATTTGCCCGCAAAGGAGCGGCTTTCAGGGCTGACGGATTTGCACGATGACCTTCAGGAGCTTGAGCGGCTGGGTGATAAATTCGAGCGTGCTGTCAACACTTTGTGCAGCCGAGTTCGATCTCGGTCAACTCACTACAGGAGGAAGCGGTCGCTCAGCCGATTCCAGCAAGCTTACGAAAAGGTTGACAAGACTCTTTTGGTTTTTCTTGTCGCCCGGTGGGGTGGCTATATCCTCGACATTATCAGTGATTATCATTGGGCTGAGTTTGATGATCACTACAGATCCCTGCTGACGAACTATCCTCGACTTCCGGAAGTTGGACGGGTAATTTGCGAAAAGTACAAGAGCAATATCGAGAGTCTCCTCCACACTGCGGCAAAACTAACCGAGTGTGAGGCCGAAGAGTCGACACCTTCGCAACGACCGCCGAGGGTGAGAGCGAGCTCAGAATTGTCACAGCAGGAAAGCTCGGAAGGGTCGCCGGGGGACAAAGTGGCGCATGGAGCACAAAACTGTCTCTTTCCGCCTCATACAGACATCCTTCGGTCGGATGGAACAGCAATAACGGTCTTGAATGCTTCAAATGCAGAGGCGGTGCGGACGAAGACACTGGATCTTCTCCCTCCAAAGCACACACAATTTGCAATAACGCCAACCTCAGAAGACAGCAATAGAGCTTCTGATTTGCTTGATACCTACTCACAAATGCAACACTCGACTCGGACTGTAGCTGCTTGCGTGGGCAACGAGTACAGTTATCCAATGGCGGCACAAATTCAAGATGAGGGGGCATTGGCGTATGCCAATGCTGCCCAGCAACAAAATGTCGTTCAACAAGGAACAGCGTTCCTTCACAGCCTAGTTGGACAGAACTGCGCGCAAAGGGATGCTGTGAACCAAGCGGTCAACAACATTACTCCAAGAGGTAATCCCGATGCATCAACAGCCTCAATGAACTTCCAAATGCAACAGATTGAACAGAATCATACAATATTCCCGCTCTTGAAAGTATTGTTGATTTTGTCCAATATCACAACTGACACGGTTGCCGAGTCCAACGATGGCGGAATCTCTATCTCCAAGGTCCGCTTGCTCAACGCGGGTGAGGTTATTGGGATAATCGAGGTGGGCCCGCTTATGTCGAGGGTCCTTACCGAGCACATCTGACGCACATGCTCACCAAGCAGGCCTCGATCATCGTCGGAAGCATCGAACCTCAGCACCTGCTGCAACAACCTCTCGTTGCCCTGGCTGTCGAAAAAGAATAACGTAACCCTTCTTGTCTTCTCCCGTATCTATCTCAAACAACGTGCGATACGCATTGTCGGAAACAGTCAGCCTGCCCCTCTTGCTGCCGAGGTTGATCAAAGCAGCGCAAACATTGTTCTCGAATTTCGACCAAGGGGTAGAGGAATGATGGCTCAGAGGCGTCGGATCGAGGGATACTTTGGCAATTTGTAGCTGCGAAGCGCATCAGGCCAAGTGTGCAGATTGTGAATCTTAGGCATATACCTTGTCTTGGACAAGCCGTCTCAATTTCGCTTCATCCTCCACATCCGCCTCGCTGACGGGGAGGAGTTGCGTGTTGCCTGGCATGGGTCCAAGCAATGGGCTGATGATAAAGGAGTATTCGAGGATGCGCGACGCTGTTGGAAGCCCAACATCAAGGACCCGGAATCAGGTATCTCTGAAAGTTGGGCCTCAGGCTGGCTGCTCCTTGAAAGTCACACACAAAGTTGATGCGCTGTATCTGGCGAGACATGTTGGACAAACACAATGCGCAGGCATGTCCCGTGAGGGGCAGCGGACTTGGTGCGACACTACTAGTAGCACGTGAATCCTTTGTCGCTTTTCAAGGCTTATGGCGTACACGTGACAAGTATTGTGTTTTTGAAAACCTTGGAGACCTTGAAGTGAGCTCCCTTCGCGAGTAACCACAACGGTAGCATCTCGGAGGGTGTCCTGTTATAAGAAATGAACCTGCAGAAGTGTCACTAGCACCTGACTAGCAAGATGGAACGAAGCTTGCCAGTCAGACCCCATAAAGGCTCCATGTTGGTAGATCCACCAGTGCTAATTTGGCGGAGCCAGACTGAGAGCCGCAAAAGTCCTTCGGCTTTGGAATCTCCACGCACTTAATGTTAAAATCAACTGCAAACGCAAGCAAGAAGTATGTTTTCCCTCGGTTGCTTGGCGATCGTATCGTCCCAGCTAGACGTGTGCGCAAAAGCTGATATGTCTGGTGACTGGAACACTGAATGATTGTGCCATGGTACAATGAGACTGTCACCCTGGTGAGTGGCACCGTTGAGGCAAGGACGTTGAAACACTCGAACGAGCACACGGCCCGGTTGGATGTTCCACTGGAATGCTACTCGTATTCCTTCTTGCGAAATGGCTCTGGGCAGCAGCTTACGCGGGGCTCACCGGCTTTGCGACGTTGCAACTTCTGCTCTTGTCCGTGGTCTAGCTCGCGACAGCAGCTCAGTGCCATTCCATGTCAACACTGCCGTACATGTGCAGGAGAACAGCAAATATTTGTTCAGTCAACCACCGGGATGACGGTCCTGAATTCCGTGCCATTCCAGGGATGACACGGTCTCATGACGCTATTCCCAGTAATAGATCGTTGGGACTGATGCCGTTTCTGAGGCTCGCACTGTTCCTAACGGAGGATCTGTGCTGTGTCGCTCGCCACTGCAAGAAAGCAAGGAAGAAAGGGACGAGACAGACTGACACTCACCTGGTCTGCATGCAATCATTGGGTCATCCAACCGCTGCATAAGATTCGTGATCATATGCTCCGAGCCTCAAGTCCCAGACATTCATGCCTCAGGGTCTCATTTACCATCTGAATTTCTGGCGAATCATCTCACTATATCCCAACTTACACCATCCCTGTGATTCCTGGGTGAAGCGGTTGCAATCCTATTTCTCCGACAGTCAAAACTTGGTACGAGGTTGAAGTGGACCGGATTTTGTGGGAGTATTCGAACATGGCTTAATCTGCGCCCGGTTAAAGGGTCAAGGGAGAACGGCCATCCATGCAATCAAATTTTGGAAACATGCAACCCGCTGCTGCCTAGTCTCGCGGGGACGTACCATACATGCTCTGAGGAATTGGAAGGACCAGCATTTGATAACGCTGGCATTGCATGGATACCGCTCTCAAGTCAAGGAATGAGGAATGCATGGTCTCCTCACCGGTTGGTGGCTGTTGTCGAGAAGCTGACATTGAGCGTTCATCCTCCAGCGACTACTGCCCGCGCGAGACTCTGGCACTGCAGGTCTCCTGGCGCATTCACAATGGGAATGGATAAATGGAAAGGCGACATGACAGCACATACCCAAGCCGGGGAGAATTGGTACACAGCCTTCACCGGTTGGCGGCGCCTGTTTCTAGACCTGCTGACGTGGCGTGCAGTGTACAAACCCAAGCGACCCTTTCTTAACCACGGGAGACTTTGACACTGCATGTTTCCTGACACATCGAATTCGAGAAGTGATAAATGGGAACGCGACAACACAGCACATACCGAAACCACGCAGAAAGTTCTCCGCCCTTCACCGGCCAGCCAATTTTGGCACGGTTGTCCTCGCGACGTTGAATACGAACGCCAGGGCGCAGAGGTAGGTGCACCCCCTGTGTGTGTCAGTGTCAATCAGTCAAAAAATGTCACTTGACACTCCGCCCTGCCGAGCAGCGCTTTGACCATTCTGCCAGAATCCCGGATATGCGCTGTCCTTTTACGGCTCAAGGCCTCTACAGGCGACAACGTCAAGGTTGTCTATTACCAACACACAATCTATTGATGGACCAGTATTGCTACTGCGGAGGGTGGGAATGGCTGTGTTCTATCCGCGGTTACCCGGGCTGACAAGGTGAAGTGCTGCATGGATGCTATGTAATTATGTGTTCAAGGCGTGTATCCCCATCATCCTATGCGGGCGGGGGCTATGTTTGTTTGTTGACTACGCTACGATCAGCTTCCCCCGTCACTCATGCAGCCTATTGCAGTAGGGACGGTGGAATCCGGTCCCTTCGAGCGTCCAGCGACACTGGAGTCGCTACCGAGGATTTGATGCCCGCATTCAGGAGGAAGTGATACTAGTGCGACTTTATCAAGCCGACCATGCAGCTGAGCATACGGGAGATACTATGGTCCCTTTTTCTTCATGGCGATTAAGACGCTTATGTATAGTACAATGTTCATGCGATTAAGTAAAGCAATAAATAAAAGTTGGAAAAGGCGGTGCCTCCAAAACCTCTCATCGCTGTCAACACCTGAATCCAAACCAAATATATCCGCACCCTTATGCCTCCCAGGTCCGAGAGGATTTGTGACAATGAATTGACAGAAAATGTTGCCTCTGGGGCCCGATCCCGGACCGCCGCAGCTGAATATCACGGTGTTTAAGTAATCCTCACACCACTGTTGACAGTGGACGAAGCACCTTGGGAGATCGGGGTTCCTTGCCACAGGACACAGTTGTTGCTATTGTTGACATAGAAGACCGTGCACCCGGCCGTCGCGGCACACGTCTCGGCGCAGGTGCCGTAATCGTAGCCGGGCCATATTGCCATCGAGCGGGTGGTCTGCCACCAAACGCCGCAGTATCTGTTGAATTGGACGCCATTGCTGGCGGTGACTGGGTCGCTCTGATCCGCGCAAGCTCCCGTGGCTGTTGGAATGACGGCAGCTGTCGTTGTAGTCGTGGTGGTGGTGGTTTGCTCAGTAGTAGTGGTGGTTGCAGGAGAAGTGGTGGTCACCTCAGCGGTCGTAGTGGTGGTTACCTCGCTGGTAGTAGTGCTGGATACCTCGCTGGTAGTAGTGCTAGATACCTCGCTGGCAGTAGTGCTGGATACCTCGCTGGTAGTAGTGGTTGCCTCAACGGTAGTGGTGAAAGTACTAGAGGTGGTGGTCGCCACCTCACTGGAAGTAGTGCTGGATACCTCGCTGGTAGTAGTGGTTGCCTCAACGGTAGTGGTGAAAGTACTAGAGGTGGTGGTCGTCACCTCACTGGTAGTAGTGCTGGTCACCTCACTCGTTGTAGTGGTCACCTCAGCGGTAGTAGTGGTTGTCGTCTCGCTGGTAGTAGTGGTTGATTCAACGGTAGTGGTGAGAGTACTGGAAGTAGTGGTTGTTGCCTCACTACTAGTGGTGGTGGTGGTCACCTCACTGGTAGTGGTAGTTGCCTCAGCGGTAGTAGTAGTTGTTACCTCACTCGTTGTCGTGGTTGGAGCAGTAGTGGTAGTCACCTCAGTAGTGGTGGTTGTTGTCGGAGGAGTAGGAGTTGTTGCTTCAGCAGTAGTAGTAGTGGTCACCTCAGTGGTGGTTGTTGTTGTTGTTGCCTCGGGAGTGGTAATAGTAGTGGTAGTGGTTGTTTCAGGGGTAGTGGTAAGAGTACTGGAAGTAGTAGTTGTTACCTCAGACGTAGTGGTGGTAATAGGGGTCGCCTCAGGAGTAGTAGTCGCAGTAGTAGTCACTTCAGTGGTTGTCGTTGTTGGAGCAGTAGTGGTGGTCACCTCAGAAGTAGTAGTAGTGGTCTCCTCAGGAGTAGTAGTGGTGGTGGTCACCTTAGGAGTAGTAGTGGTGGTGGTCACCTTAGGAGTAGTAGTGGTGGTGGTCACCTCGGGAGTAGTAGTGGTGGTGGTGGTCACCTCAGGAGTAGTAGTGGTGGTGGTCACCTCGGGAGTAGTAGTGGTGGTGGTGGTCACCTCAGGAGTAGTAGTGGTGGTGGTCACCTCAGGAGTAGTAGTGGTCACCTCACTGGTAGTGGTCGTTGTTGGCTCAACGGTAGTGGTGAGAGTGCTCGTAGTGCTGCTGATAGTAGAAGTACTGGTGGTTGTTGTCGGCACCTCAGTTGTCGTTGTTGTCCCTTCTGTAGTGGTGGTAGTAGGGACTTCTGTGGTTGTGGTTGTCTCTACTGTAGTAGTGGTGGTGGTGGTAGAAGGCATCTCCGTAGTCGTCGTTGTCATTTCTGTAGTGGTGGTAGATGACACTTCTGTTGTTGTCGTTACAGCTGCTGTAGTACTTGTCAGTAACGGCGTGGTGGTGGTAGTTTCCTCCCTGCTGGTGGTTGTGGTGGTGGTGGTGGTAGTCGTGGTTGGTTCTTCTGTTGTTGTCGTTGTCCCTGGCGTAGTATTGGTTGACAATGTTGTAGTGGTAGTAGTCTCCTCCGTCGTGCTTGTTGAGGTAGTGGTGGTAGTCAGTTCCGATGTAGTGGTAATGGTCGACTCCGACGTGGTAGTTGTAGGCTCCTCCGTCGTGGTCGTGGTGGTCACTCCGAAGGTTGTTGTAGGTTCCGCGCTCGTCGTTGTTTCGCCTGCAGTAGTTGTCGTCGCCACAGATGTGGTTAAGCTCACGGAAGTGGAACTCTCGGTGGTTATCGTACTGGTCGCCACGCTGCTGATCGGGCTGCTCGGACTCGGAGAGGTAGTAGTAAGCGTGGAGCCGGGGGGCTCAGTCGTGGTTGATTCGGTGGTTGTGACAGGAGTGGTTGTAGTTGTGCTCGCTGTGGATGTTGTAGATGTTGTGGAGCTAACAATCGGTTGTACGTCTGCACAGATAGGTTAATGACATACACAACACTAGAGTCACGGAGGTAGACCACTTACCAGTTTGAATCAACGCGACAGGAGTAGCGCATCTGTCCCCTGGCAACAAGATGACGACCACGCCGCCCTCAGAGCAAAAGGAGACTCCACCATCCAGCTGGGTAACATTGTTGTCAGAAAATGACCACGCATTGAAGGCGTCGGGCAATGTAGGTGACCGGATCAATGCTGCGAATGAAGAGTTACTATCAGCGCCGACGTATTTACCATCCGACATCATTGGAGTGTGATCTCCCGCCGCAATAAAGTAAGCAGCAGTGTCTTTCGTGTCCACCAGGACAGCTATGTCTCTTTGATCAAATCCGATCCAGAGATTCGTTGCTTGGCGTTTACGACGTCGAGTCGAACTTGCTCCTGCGACCTGGATCAGGAATCCACTGGGTGCCGCGGCAGGTGTTGTTGTGACCGATGCGCTCGAGCTCGTCGTAGCACTACTGATGATGGTGGTAGTAAAGCTAGAGGCGCTGGAAGAAGATGCTGAAGACGCTGAAGACGCAGACGATGCAGATGTTGCCGATGATGCTGACGTTAGAGATGTGGCCGAAGATGCAGATGTGGCCGAAGATGCTGAGGTTGCGGACGACGCGGAAGATGCAGACGATGCAGACGTGGCCGAAGATGCAGACGTGGCCGAAGATGCTGAGGTTGCAGACGATGCGGAAGACGCAGAAGATGCTGAAGACGCGGATGTTGCAGATGATGCAGACGAGGCGGAAGACGCAGAGGTTGCTGAAGACGCAGATGTTGCCGAGGATGCAGACGAAGCAGAGGTCACAGAAGGTGCTGGAGAGCTCGTGGACTGCGAGATGGGTGCAGTAGTCTGTCCTGTGGTGGTTTCAGTAGTGGTGGTCGGCACAGACGAAGAACTGATCGTTGAAGTCACACTGGTCGACAGGGTGCTCGTCGAAGCGGTGCTCGTTGACGCAGTACTAGTGAAGCTACTGCTAGTAGACTCGGTGCTGGTCGTGGATGCACTAGTCAAGGACGTGCTGGTTGATGGGTTGCTCGAGGAACTCGAAATATTGGTCGAACTGCTTGTGGATGTGGATAGGGTGGCCGAGGTAAGAACTGTAGTTGTCGACGTTCCGCTTTCGGTTGTGCTAGTACTCCCCTGGATGGGTCCCAAGCCCGAGTTGGAGGTAGTGGTTGAAGTACCGAATGTGGTTGTTGACGTCTCACTTCCAGTTGTCGAGGTGGTTCCTTGAATAGGCCCCAAGCCCGAGTTGGAGCTAGTCGAGGAACTGGACGTTGACGCAGTCGTGGGAGTTGTCAAAGTGGATGATTGTGATGTAATGAACGTGCTACTAGTCGTCGAGGTGGAATATCCGATGGGGGAATCGGAAGGAGTAAGAGAAGAGGTCGCGGACGAAGGGCTTGCCGATACCGATGAGGAAGTCAGGGTGGCAGAGACAGTTGGCGAGACCGTCCAATCTTGCCACCCGGACGGAACGGGAACAGACGTTGGCCTTGGCCCTGGGACCACGAATGGAGGGACTGTATATACAACAGTGGTGGTCACCGTTACCTCGAACTCGAACTTGGTTGGCCGTGCACATGATCGAGTGACCCAAGCGGTCCATTCGCGCTCGGGGACCGTGGTGACTGTCTCTGTGATTGTTGTCGTCACCGTACTGGGCCGGATCTCACCAACAGTGTACGTGACGATCCGCTGGGGGACGCGGATCGTCGCTGGAAGGGCGCGTTGAGGGAAGGCGAAAGTGTAAGTACCAGCAGCCACACTCGTCTGAAGCGAGCACACAGCCGACAGCGCCGAGGTGGAGGTCGGAGCTGGGTTGTAAAGCCAGGTCTCACTGTTCTTGCGACAAATGGTGCCACGTCGATGACGGCTGGTACACTCAATAACGTCGAGCACTTGTCGTATCTCCCCTTTTGGCCCTTTGCAGGACTTGCAAAGGCCGCTTCCTTCGTAATTGGGAAGAGCTAGAGGGCCGATGTCCTTGAAGGGCGCGCTCCACTCCTTGACAATGGTGGTGGCATCAATCACCGCGGTGGTAGCGGTAGCATTGCCATGCACAATCTTGGTGATCGGTCGCGTGTTTCTGATGATCTCTGAAGACCTGGAGATCAAGACAGGCTGCTGGGTCTCAGTTACTGTAGTGGTGGATGCACCGTCTAGGCACGGAATCACGGTGGAGACGTAGTCATAGGTGTGATATTGATATTTGGTCGTGCACTTTCGCTTGATGCAGGCCGTTTGAGCCTTGCATGTCGACACAGGTTGGTACTGCTCAGTGACCGTGACGGGCGGTGGTGCGAGAGAAACCGGCGCAGCAGGACATGGGGTGATAGTTGCCAACGGCTGAATAGCATCCCCTCCCCATCGTGGCTTCAGATCAGCTCCCTGGGAAAGAACGCATTCAAGCAGAATCACAAGCCACACCAGTGGCAGTCTCAGCGCGCTCATGGCGAATGGGCACTATCACGTTGGGCGATAGGAAAAGGCATGGAGAACAGAAACATTGTCATTCAGCCAGACTTATTATACAGGAGACACAGATACCTACTATTCAGTAGTCAGGGAGGACGGGGCTGACACAAGCGAGATTGATCTCTGTTGATCCGGCACTGTAGCTCACATTGTTTGAACTGACGGACCCTCGCTTGAAGTCCGGTCACCTGAAGTTCGATATCAGCAATAACGCCAGCGAGGTAACAACGACACCGGCGATATACCAAGATACCAAGGCCTCAACCACCAGAGAGGGTAATCCCCTATAGGTATAGCCATGCATACCAAAGCATATAGCCTTATGTCATAAGAGATGAGCCCCTGCTGATGTCGAAGAAGGCTTTCTGC
Organism: Exophiala phaeomuriformis; assembly: GCA_010883475.1. Lineage (NCBI taxonomy): Eukaryota > Fungi > Ascomycota > Eurotiomycetes > Chaetothyriales > Herpotrichiellaceae > Exophiala > Exophiala phaeomuriformis. The sequence goes on along the minus strand of JAAAJI010000074.1, from coordinate 138,699 downwards.
CCTGGCCATCTGCCATATCAACGTTGGCGTGATCCCTTCACATTCCATTGGGGCGTTTGACGGCACGGGCGTTGAAGTTAAATGAAGGTTTCTGGGACCCGCACACTTCCGAAAACTCAATTCCAATCCAGGGGTCTCATACCAATAGCTGACCGAACTCGCCGAGAACCCGAAAGGGAAGGGGGCTTTGACAGGCTGGTGTTGAATGACAAAACATCAAACTTGGGCAGTTCCCGAAATCCGAGCGTCCGGATGCTGGAGCAAAAAGACGTTGCGCAACGGTTGCGATACGAAACGGCCGGCAACCTCCGGGCGAGCAACTCCAAGCGAACAACGCCGTAGCCAGAGTTCACGCGTTTTCGGTGCGCACCGTCTCTTTGCGACCGTGGACGGGCCATGAGGGCCCCTTACCAGTGCCCATGTGGCAACCCGAGCGTTGTGTAACCCTGGACGGATGCGACTGAGGATACGGCGTATGAAGCAAGGTAGCCATGGCATGCAAGAGGCAGTAACTTACCTGTCGCTGTTGTCGGGGGGTGCATGTGGTCGTCGGCGTCTTGCACCTAAGCTGAAGGCAAGAAGAAGTTCAAGTTGAGGTCAACGAAATGTCAAGCTTGGAGCCACCGAGCTGCCCCTGAATTGACTTGACCCAACAGGGCCTTAGCAGCACGTCATCTCACGCTGCTCCAAACACGCAACGGACTTGTGTTGCGCTAACTCGTTCTGACAGTTCAGATGAGATGCATCTCAGTTAGGCGCTGCACCAAAGACTCTTGAAACCCGAGTTCAGGGAATGTACACTGTATAGTGTGGAGGCGCGCTTGAACCACAGAAGTTGATAAAGATTGAGCGGGTCCAAAGGCACCGACTGCCTCACGCATGCCAATAGTCCCGTCAACCCAAGTACATAGCATCCTGACGGTAACAGCAAGCCTCCCATCGCAACAAGCAGCCTACGCGCAAGGAGCTCCGATGCTTTCAAAGAAACCTCCCACGTGCGTCGCTTACGGGTGTCACCATGATGGTCCGCCGTCTCTGATGTCCCTCCCACAATGTCAAGTCCAATAACACAACAAAGGGGCCCTCGGCTATGGCCATGAAGGCCAATAACGATAGCAACGGGCCACTTCGGGGGTGTTTGTACTGTCTTCCGGCAGGCTTACGAGTAAATCCATCATGGACGTCAGGAGAATGTCTTCTCGCAGGCTGGCGGCTCTGCGACTCATCGACGCCGAAAACGTTTGAAGTACACTCCTCAGACCCCGGAAGCCTTTTCATTGATCCCACACTATTGAAGATTGACAGTGTACTCGCCGCTCTACTTATTACGTCTAATTGCTTCTTGTTACTACAGGGCACCAGGTCGAGGCTGCTCCATCAATCACTCGTGCATTCAACGTGATGGGTCGACGCGGCGGCTAAACTATTCACGACGGTCCGTCATTCCTCCGAGGCAGGGTCGAACTTTGTCGGGGCCTTACCGACTCTAAGCTTTCGGTCTACGTTTTCGAACAAGACGAACAGGTCCTTGTCTGAAGCACAACATGTTTGCTACATCAGTAGCCCACGGGTGTACTTCGACTTGGTAGCACCTATTGCCAGTCTGGACATCATGGGGTACACGTCAGGTTGATTAAAACAGCAGAACGATACGCTTGGCTCTTAGAAAAGCTTCCTCCGCCTGCCTCCACCGCCTTCCTATTTCCCAACAACGCCGGATACTGACAAAACCGACGCCGATCACATCATTTTTCACAAAGAAAGCAACACGCAACTACAGGATGGACAATCGCCCCATATCGGTCTCAACTTCATGCTCACGTTCAGAGTCATGTTCCATTTCAGAATCATGTTCGGAGTGCCCCTCCAACTCACTGTCCAAACCGTGATCATCAGCAGGGCCGCGAATCAATTGCAAGATATTCGGACCTTGCTCGACCTCCTGAAATGCCATGGTGCCATTGAGGGCAAATGCGACAGGCATGTGATGCAGCTCAAAAGGCGCCTTCATTGTAAGTCTGAAGACATCTCCAGTGGCGTATTCCAGGAACCAAACGTTGACTGGGAACAAGGCCACCGTGGCAGGACCCTCCCACTGAATGATTATGCCAGCCTTTGTGATGCCGCAGATATTCATGTCCAGGTCTTGGAAGACATTCAAGAGCAGGTTCCCGATGCATGCGGATTCCAGCGCCAAACGATTGCCGAGATATCCCTCAGATTCCACTGTTGCAACCTTCTCGCGCATTGTTAGAACAAGGTACTCCCACTCAGGGAGATATCTCTCCGCCGTGGCTGGATCCATGTATCGCCACCTGGCAAAATCGTGCAGGACTTGAGCCAAAGGAGCCATATATGGCTCCGCTCGATCTGCCAAGAATAAAGCCAGCTCCAGGTCGACCATCACAAACAACTCCCCTGTAGCATTACATGATTGGATTTGCACGGAAGAGAAGCTCCTCAACCACGGGACAATGTTTCTTTGCGGTGGAGCAGCCGCTGGAATGGCCCCAGCCCATCGCAAGATTCTCTGGTAGGTCATAGCCTCGTCGCGGTCGTAAGCTGCTCCCGTGGGTGGTAAATGCTTGCTGACACGAAAGAACGCTTGCAAGACCTCCCTCTGCCCAGGGACGTCAAGCCAGTCCACAGCTTGGCCTTGATCAGCTGGCGCAGCATGATTGTGCTCCAGCTCATGGTCGTTGCCAGGATTAGTGGATTGGGCGGCACCCGTTCCCTGTGCGGCCTCCCCTTCCGGAGGCCCAGCCGGCACAGGTAGCATTGCCTCGGGCGGCTCGTCAGGGCGCGGGTCAAAGTGTTCAACCATAGGCATGGCCCCAATCAGGAGTTTCATGTTCGTCTCAGTCCACACGATTCTCCTCGTCCTTGGGGGCATGGCTGGGGAGCTGACGGAGATTAGATGTACTTCTGGTGGCTCAAGAGAAATATGTCAAGGACCCACTTGGACAAAGAACGGCTACAATTGTAGTTACCGTGGGTCAAGAAATCAAATGTAATGGAAAGCAGCTAGGGATATTGGGTTTCCTTCCTTTTGAGAATGAAAAGGAGGAAGAACAACTGCTGAGACAAGACTGCTTTTTCAAAGGCCCAACAGCTAGATATAGGCGAGCATTCGGAGGGCTCGACCAATATGCATGCCTTACTCCTTCAGGCCGTGGGAATGGTCGATGGAGCGACCGCAGCCACCCACTCACTGGACAATGTGCTGTTCACGGATGTAAAGTGGTGTGCTGGACGCCAGAGGCCTCGCTTACGGATATGATGCAGAGACCATTGGGTACCTAGGCATTGACTGCAGCATTGCTGCAGCAATGATTCGTCCGGGCAGACATTATCGAATGAGGATGACACTGTCTCATTCCTCAGTTCAGTGATGCAGCCATCCTGCTGCTCTTGACCAGGATTGAGGTGGCTTTGCAGGCGCTCTGGCGCTGCAGACAGCAACCGGACTCAAGCAAGGGTGCATGTCGGCAGTGTTATTGCCAGCATTCTCATTCAATAGCTCGCCATGCGGCACGTCCTGGTGCAGGGTGGGCCGTACTTGGACCGGTATGGTTGTGATACTTGGAGGAGGAGAGCGGTGCCCACTGTATCGCTCGCTAAACGAAAGTGTACTCGAACCGGTATAGGTCTGATCTCCTGGAGGCGGGAAGCGCTGCCCATCGCGAAGCTATAAACTCTAATGGCTTGCATACGGCCCCTGGAGTCGGGTTGCTTCTCTCAGTGCTGGTGTGTCCATGTCCGCTGGCACTGCATTGCAGGAGCAGCAGGAGGAAGGACCGGGCTTGGAGTACAGCACACCGCAGCATTGCTCTGCTCATCCTGTTCGTACGTTCCATGCAAGGGAAAGAGAGGCGCAATAACTCGTGTTCGATCACTACTTGATCGCTAGCACAGTAGTACCGCCCATACCACTGCGAGGCCAGACACAGACAGCTTCCCGCGCGTCGGCCCCCCTCGCCTCGCTACAACGAAAAGAAAGGGTCCTCTTTCTTTCTCCCATGCAGTGCCAGTGTGCCAGCGTGCCAGTGTGCCATACATGGGTGTGCAGCACACCCATGGACCAACAGTGAGTGGTTCTGGGTCTGGTTTCTGGGTCTGGTTCTGGGTCTGGCTCTGGGTCTGGCTCTGGTTGTGGTTGTGGTTGTGGTGCCAGCTCTCATCGTTTCTCATTTCCATCCAGAGAACCGTGTACCTGGTGGTAATATGAGACCACTTGCTGTTGGACATAAATCGGTCACTCCGAAAAACAAAGGATTGGCTCTCAGCTGCTGGCGCCTGGTCCAAAAGTATGGATTTGCCAATGAGATTCTCTTTCCTCGTAGACGGGCGCTTAGAGGTGACCGAGGGGGCCGGACAGATGGCCTCCTCAAGACTTCAAACCTGGTCTATCTCATTCTTCCTGGCGGCTGGGTAAACTGTGGATTTTCCCCCTGCCTGGGAGTTGGGTATGCTATACTATGCTGTATCGTCGGATCGGGCTTGAGGTTGGGGCTGGCTGAAAGCCACAGGTCAATGTTGATTGTGATGGCTCTTTTTCCCCTCCCCTCCCATTCACTGTCGTGTACTGTACTGCAGCAGGCAGGAGAGATGCACTGAAGCTGAGGGAGACGGCGGGATCATAGTCGATCGAAATGGAGCAAGGTCCGAATTCCAGTTAAGTCACCACGATGCCATCCGCCTGGGAGAACATTCAGGATCCAGAGGAGCCTGTGTCAGACGCAATTTACAGAGAGCCCACCACCATTGCAAGGCACCCACATGCGATGCGTGGTCAGGGAGCAAAACAAGCAGACCTCTCCCATCTCCGACGCCGACAACCCACCTCCCCAAATGTAGACAGGCGGTGACGGAGCCCCAAACCTCCCAGCTGCCTGGCTAAGTAGATCCACATTACCGACCTTTTGGAAGGGGACAAGTAGTAATAGTGACTACCATTACGGCCCTCGAGATATAGCTTAGCACTAGGCCAAGCATTGGACTCTGAGATAGTCATTTGGAGACATGTAGTACGATCGTCATTATGACCCAGGAGACTAAGTTGTACTGCTAGCCTGAATATTACAAGAGGTATTTGGTGACAAGAATATCAAGTCTCCTAAGTAGCTCATGAAGGGAGCGACGATTGACGGGTAAATAATCATAGCATAGGCTCATACCCAATCCCCAGTTTGTTAGAATGGGAATACTCACTTGAACCCTGACATAGCAAAAAGTGTTCTTGAAGCCCCTCCATACCCAAGGAAAGAAAGCAAGAAGCTGTCATAAATGAAAGTCGAGAACCGCATTCTTTTTCCCAGCAAGCCTGCTGCCATTTTTCGCAAAGTCCGATGTAAAGCCCACCGGGTAGATAAGTGACCAACGCCCTTCATCATCCTCTCATCGTGACATTCATACATAGGAGGAGACTAGCCTCCTTGGATCGGCCGCTTGAGCTGCGCCCTCCTGTATGCACCAGTCGCCAAAGGGCCCCAGCGGTGCGCACTGCTACTCACAACCACCGTTCTGGGCCATGAGGCTGCTGATGCTCTGGATATACCACGTCGTTGCAGTATACTGGCTGTTTCTGTTTTCTTGGGGCGGGAGGGACAGCGTCAAAGGGTCGCAAGGTGCGGTTCATCTGTGGCAGCGCCGTCATTGGCATAAATCCTGGGGAGGCTCGGATCTCTCTCGACATCTTTGGGGCTTGCAATGCGCCGGGAATTGTAGGTTCACCAAACGATCTGGCAGGCCGAAGTCGCTCTGGGGAAATGGTGTGGGTGAATGATGTAGCCGTGCGGAGCTGTTGGGCCGAGTTGGAATTGGAAAGATGGCGCTGATGATTCCACCCAGCGTTGGATTTCGGTGAGGTGTGTGCGCTCTCCAGCCTTGCGGCAGTCTCGCACACGAACTCGGTCGGCCGGCCCAGGTTACTGCAGAATGATATCCATTGGGAGAATGGCAGACTGCAGATTGAGCACGAAGTGGCCGTGACCTGAACAAAAGAAAAAGCATTCGTCAGACAATACTTGGTTACATGGCCTTTGTCAAGACAGCCTTACCACCAGGATTGTGCGACGCCAATGTGCCCAGATGCAGACTGCCACTAGGGCGGTGGCGATAGTCGCACAGCATAGACTGAGTCGAATCATGTCGAACCGATGTAGCCATATGCGCTGCGTACTGGTCCCCGACAGACAGTACAACAGCGAATATCCATACTCCAGGAACAGGTGGGCGAAAATGAAGATGGCGAAGGTCCCCATTTCGAGACTGCGCAGTGTCAGGTAAAAGTCGTGCAAGTTGCAACGTGAAAGAAGTTGGCCTCGAAAACTCACCCGGCTGCGGCACTGAAGAATCTTACACCGATTGCAACAGTGTTCACCACCACGGAAATGTGCTTCAAAATAGAGGTCTTTGGCGTAACCTTCGCTCGGGTCAACGACTATTGATATGGCTTCAGCGGCATCTCTTTTCAGGGCTCTCGGTCCTCTTACCTCACCGACCAGCAGGAGGAGTAGAGAAGCAAGGACACAGAAGTCGATCCAAGGGCCATTGTGAGTCTGTTCAAGGAGGATTATGCTGGCCACAAACGCCATCAGGCGCAGAGAGGCCACGCAAAGTGTCTGCAAATCTCCGTTTAGCGATGTCTGGTCTTGCATGATGTTGAAGACGTCGCTGGCAAGGTGAAGGGCAGCACATGAAGCAGAGACTGCCAATAGGACCACATAATGATGGTCTTCGAAGGACATGTCCAGGGACATGTTTTCCGACTTTGATGCTATTAGCCATTGCAACCCTCTGGGGCTGGAACCGAATGGTACCTATGCTTAGTTCAACTTAAACGTCAACGTCGATGTCTGATGAAGTTTGGCGTCCTGTGCGGCCGCGTGGCAGTGGATGATTCGCGTGGTAAGCGGCAGCTTGTAACTGGCAGTTCTGGAAAGAAGTTGAGGAGACCAATTCAAGGTCAGAGCGTGGTGCTCAACATATCAATCACACTTGTTCGTGCCTGATAATGCCAGCCTTTCTCATTTCTCTTGAGGTGACACGAGTTCCATGCAAGCCTCAAAATGAGTTGCAGATGGCGTAAGGCTGGAGGCGGAGATACGGTGCTCAGGTATAAAACAACATACGTAAAGGACCTGCAGCGCAAAGGAGCACCATCCGTAGTCATGCACCGGACCTGTCAATGTCAGAATCGGATAGAGAGCCTAGGGTCTCGCTCCAAACCATTGGTGCAGCCCTTCCATGAGACTGTCGTAGGAGACTGCTCCAGCACACCACAATGTCGACATGTCCGCTCAGCCTCTGAATGTTGACCACCATGAACTGGTGACACTCATATTCTCAGCGCGGGCTGGGACAAGCTGGGGTACATACCGTTTGGTGGCAGTCCGAGTCCCATGGCCACCTTGGGAATCAACACGGGCAACCATGGAGTGTTGGCCTACCCTGGGGATGGGAATGAGACTGGGTAGCGCCACCGCCAGCACTCTGCCGGGCTCCAGTGGTATTGCGGTTCAATCCTTGTCACCTGAGTTCGGACTCTCCCAGATTGACAGAGGCTATAGGTGATGTGCTCCAGCGAGGCATGTGCACCAGTGCTTTTCGATAGTAAGCCTGATATGGATCCGTAGGCAGCCACAGAGAGCTTCGGAAGGACTCATCAAACTGCGGATCTCAATCGAAGTTGCGTTCATGACCAGATCGCTGAGGGATCACCACTCATTGCTCAACGTTGCTTTCGTGGGAACAACTAGCTAGACTTCCAGCTCGTCGGAGAACTTTGCCACCGAACCCGGCGATCGCAGATCTAATGCTGCCTTTGGGCTCGAGCAAAACTTCGGATCTGTCGCCTGGAGGAAGAAGGATTGTCGGATAGGACGCCCTGGTCGACTAGCCCCTCCGCGCAATCCTCGCCTCACTAGTACGTGGGATGCCATGGCGTCCCGTTTCCGCGGGGCGAGGCGCATCTTGCAAATCCTGGCATTCAGCTTTTCCGGCGCGAGGGGCAGGGTTATATTGTTTCAAAATCCTGGAAAGATAACGGGGGTTGTCACAGCTGAATTCTGGGAGGCGTTTGTGAACAGTCAAGCTCGCCATTATTAGCACTTTTTACAACCTCCTGAGAAGGACGCCGCATGATTTGGCGTAATGGCTTGGGGTTGTCTCCCACCCTGGTCAACTTCAGCTGAACGGAACCATGATCATAAATTTACCAACAATTGAGGCGCACACTAGATCAGCCGGTCTCTCCATGAACCCTTGCAGCCTCACCCATTCACGACTCTCAACCGATCCTTGCGTCCCTCACTACCAGGTAGATGCCTACAGTGACAATGTTTCACCGCCAAATGCCGCACTGTTAGAAGCTCATCGCAATGGAAGTCGAATGGTCATCGCTGGCTCCTTGTTCCGTTGCCCGGCTGAAGGTTCCCTGCGCCTCCGTGTTTGTGCTTCAAGTTGACTGCGAAGTTAAGTCGGACGAGGTATGGGAGTAGGCAATAAATTGTTTCTGCTGTTTGAAAGAGATTGGAACGCAGAATCCCACCAAAATAGTCGAGGCCAGTGGTGATCTATGCTGATTATCTACCCGACTACTGTCCTCGGTGTGGGCGCACGGTGGAAGCCAGTCCCCGCGGCTTCCTGTACGTTCTCAGCCTTTCATGGTCAACCCCAAGTGGTAGCTTTCCCATCCTTGTTTTCTGTCCTTGCCTGCGTCCTCTATCACCACCTGCGATATCTCCAGCGAGCGAATCAACCCCTCCTTTGTGCCCCTCAACTGCGTTGCGGCAACGGTGACTTCGAGGCGCATCATGCAGACCATGGCCAAGGGACACTACTACCTGTCTGTTTTGCCTACATCAATACTGAACTGTTGGTACATGGCCGTACTGGACAGAGTGATGCTTTCATGCTCCGAGAGACAGGAACTCGGGGGTCCAGAGCAGCCAAAACGTACTTTCTATGTTTGCATACGTAATGCCTATGTACACAATCCTCTTCCACAATCGGCCATAGGATTTGAGAGAACAGCACTTCCCGTCCGCTCAGTGGTACTTAAGCTCAATGCCGGTCAGCTAGTAGCAATGTGGGTGACCAATTGCGAATCCTGACTGTCGATTGTTTTTTAGGCCAATATCATTTTTTTTCGACTACACACTGGCATGGGACAGAGACGGGGCTATTCATGAAGACTCGACAATCATCAAACTATAAGCAGGCACGCCATTCAGCATCGTATATGTTTGCAACTGTACGCTTCAACCAATCTCGCTAATGACAACGAAAACTTCTTCATAATCGGTTTGGATCCTATCAATTCAGCGATCAATTCTGTCATGGGGCTTTCATCCTTTGGCGTTGTATTTGTCATTGAAGGCATTCACGGCTACATGTAAGGTTAGCTGGAGAACTCATGCCTGCTGAGCAAATAACAGCGGATTGTACTTACCAATGGCGATTTGCTTGTATAGCCAGTTCCGGCTGCCTTCGTCAGTGACAGGAATGAATGGCCCGTTCGCTCCTCCCTTGAGTCCAATGCTTATGCCTGTTCTCTCCTTGCTGATTGTTTGCACATCCGTCAGTTTGACATCCCACTCCATCCGGAGCTTTTTCGTCCGGATCATGAGAATGCGGTTATATGTGACCATGACCATCATATCCCGGCCCTCGAGCTCCAAGTGTGCAATGTAGTCCTCGTTGAAGTATTTCCCATCGTCGCAGGTCTTGAGCCAGAATTGTCCAAGGGCCTCACGCTGGGAGTATGGCCGAACAATGCCATCCATGCCAATGAAACGAGTGAGCCGAACTCGATCGAGTCCCTCGGCATCAAAGACCGTGGTGGTGTTTCGCACACCTTCAGCCACATTGGACGCCAGGTCGAAGGCACCAATTGCAGGCTTTGTAGCTAGGCCAAGCACCCCTTTGCCAACACCTTTGACGAAACCAAGGGCACCTTCCTTCTCAGCTCCTTCAAGAGGATGTCTTGCCAGGCCGCCGATACCGCTGGCTAGACTTGAAGCAAAGGCATTACCGCCTGCAGTGACCCCGTACAGTGCGTGCTTGGGACGATTCCGACTTTTCGACATTCGCCTTTGGTCTTGGAACTCCTTGTCCATTGTTGCCGCTGCAAGTCCCTTGGACATGGAGCCGGTGAACTTGGCCATGCTGTCACTAAATCCAAAGACGGATTTCTTGACAAAGCTACTTGCGCCCTTTGCGATGCCGACCCCAAGGTCCTGAGGTCTGTCCGTCATGACCAGCCCTTGGTATGGTTCGTAGAAGATGTCAGCAACCCCAGAACTGACACTGTTGAATAAACCAACAGGGTTGCCCAGGAAGTCTGCTGATCCAAGAATGATGTGGACCTGCCGAAGTACCTCTTGAGTGTAATGGTTTTGAATGTTTGCGATCAAGGCTGGCACCGATATTCTTGCATTTTCCAGCATGAGGGCGTTCAGCTTAATGGGAGCGTCGTTCACGTTGCCAATCGACATTGTCATGACATTCACGAAGAACATCAACGGACTGTTGACGAATGTGTCTTCGGCATTGACACGCTCCGTCCTCACGAAGGACAAATCCAACTGAATTGGCTGTAGATGAAGTAGCTCGAAGTAAACGTCTTGTCCTTGTTCTTCTCGAGTAGGCTCTGGCACATCTAGATCCTCATCGCATAGCCTGCCCTCCTTTTCCTCGGCCCATGATGCGCCAGGGACCTTCAAGAAGTCAAGCATAGCAAATATAAAGTCCTCGTCGAGTTCGATAGTGATCTGTTGCAAAAGTAATGTGGCATACTTTATGTATAGGACGCCATAGGAATCATCTTTGACCCGAGTAATCATCGTATGGAAGATAGGATGTGCCTCCATTTCTCTGCCGGTCTTGGGGACCACACTTGGGTAGAGCAAAATAGGGAAAATGCCGCCGTAGAGTTGATTGTCAATTTGGATCCATTTGACGGTGGCATTCAGTGTTTGATACAGCCTGGAGTCTCCGTACTTGAGCTCGATCTCTCGGAAAGTCAGATACATGAGCTCTTTGAGTTTGCTGTTGATGAGTGAAATCCCGATGCCAGCTAATCGAAGTTCAGCCTTGAAATTGATCTCGGACTCGATCTCCTTGACCTCGAATCCCTGATTGAGGCTGGTCTGCGAGGCAGTGCTTTGGCCGGTCCTTTGCTTATACAATGACTTTGATGGCTTATAGTTGGAAAGAACGAGAGTTTGCGTTGGGCCGTCCGCAACAATGTTGACGTCGATGACTTTTGGAGGACTACCGGGTTGATCGGGTGGCAGCTTGATAGGTATCAAGTTGCCTATTTCCACCAGCTTCACATATCTCTCTCTGCCCCGGGCTGTAAGGACAAGTTCCTTGTTCTTAGAGGCAGGGTAATCCCAGGCGTACGGCATGATGCTTCGCGGTGGAAGTTTGTACCGAATAGGCTTCCAGCCACTGCCTTGGTCCTCTTCTTCATCTTCTGCAATGTTTGGATTGGCCTGGAAAAACAAAAACTCGGTGTCACTTTCGTTACGCATCGAGAAGGGCCAATGTTTCGTCTCAATACTGAAGTGCAGGAATAATGTTGCATCTTCGAGAATGATCTCGACTCGAACAAGCGTCTGTCTCTGGCCGTGTTTAGCGAGTTTGACGTGGGTCATGCCGACGTTTGAAAGGTTGAAAGGTGCTGACCACTGGTTATTCACTCCAGGAAAGCACAGGCAAAGTTGTTTCTCTGGTGTCTGGCGCATAAAATAGATGGGAAGGAGGTCGTTGTGCTTCATCTTCCAAACCTCAGAAGATCCAGGCTCGCGCAATTCCAGGTCCTCTCCTATCTTGTTCTTGAGCACAAAGCGAGGCGCCACGGTCACCACCTTAGTCAGGTTGTACTTGCCCTCTCCCTCAGCGACAGAAACGCCAACATGCAGCTCGGATTTCCCGGTTGAGGAGGGCAAGACAACCTCATAAGCACTTCCAATAGCGTCAAAACTCTGTGGCTTGCTCCAGCTGGAGTCGCCAATCTTGAGCAGAGACCGATTTTTGCGGTCATCGGTGGCATAGGAATACAACATTGGAAGAGCCTTACCTTTGCCTGAGCTTGTTCTCGTGCCCTGGGATGACACGGCGCGCGACGACCCGAAGAATGCCTTGCTCTGCACGCTCATGTCAAGCCCAGTTTTGTTCAAGAGGACATATGGGCTATAAACCGAGACCCTAAAAGCACCTCCACTATTCTTGATGTTGGTATATTGAAGCTTGAGCCGGAGTTGTGCACCGTTCTCATCCTTCAACAGAACTGATTTCTCACGGCGGAAGTCTTCTTGAGTATCGTTGTTGATTATCGCAAAATCGCTTTGTTTGAAGGGGCTGTCTTCAATATCAACACTGAGGAGAAGAAGGTGCGAAAGCTCAACCACGTGGACCGGACTCACGCCTCCCTTGCGCAAGAAGTTGGTCCAGTCTTTCTTCGTGTTCCTGTCATAGATCCTGTATTTGAAGTCGTAAGGAAGAAGATTCTGTACTTCGACGGGGGCGGATATCTGGATCCTCATGTAGGGATAACTCTTAGTTATGGGATCTCTAGGGTCATATGACGCGTGCATCTGGAAGAAAAATGGAGGTGACCCATCTCTGCCCTCTGATTCGCATGTTATCGTCCTTGTAGATCTTTTGAGGAGATCTCTCCAGACAAGTTGTTCGTTGGACCATCCATAACCAAATCCTTGGTCTGGACGGACCAGGAGAGAGTGGACATAGGCCGCGCCAACCGGAGCAGGCTTCCCTTCACCAGGAGGTATCTTCTCGATCTTGAGAAGATTGCCGTCATTAGGAGAATAGACTCCGACTTCAATCGGTATCTGGGTTTTGTTTTCAACAAGCAGTGGTGAGCGGAAGGTGATGTATTTGACATTGTCAGCTCCCAATCTCACTTCCACGAGCATTCGGTGCTGGACATTCTCCTTTTTGGGTTTCAGGTTGTAGAGTGTTTCACCTTCGCGGATCACAGGTATGCGGCTGATGCTATCGAAACCGCTCCCTTCCAGTTTGACACCTACAAGACCGGCATTACCTTCGGGTGAGAGGCTTTCTCGCATTGATGTTGCGTCTTCGAAGCGCCATGGATACTCTTCTCCATCACTTAGCTTGGCAGCAGCCGCAGTGTCACTTTTCTCGTCTGCCCATACGCTGAGATCAAAGCCTGTATAATTGCGGATGCGATATGGTGCGTCCGCAACACGTGGTTTGGACAGGATATCCTCATCTGTAGAGAGAAAGTTGAAAGACTTGGAAGCTAAGGCGACTGTTGCTGATGTTATCGTGAGCTCCATTGTCTTATGAGAATAAAGCTCGACAGACATCACTTCAGGATGAAGCTGCTTTGACACGTGAAAGCCCAGCTTCCATGGTTCGATAAGAGGCTCCCATGCCGACTTAGAGAAGTTGTATACATTGATGAAAGTGTCAAATTTTACGTCGGCCGTCATGGCACCAGACCAGTCGCGGACATCGACGTCAAACTTTTTCACACTCCAGTCAAGCAGTGGAAGTTCATGCAAATCGCCAATCAACACTACTCGTATTCCGCCAAATTGAGCGACCAGTTCTTCCCTGCTCATGACCACTGACTTTCTTTTCGGGGAGTGCTTTGCCTCAGGCTTCGATATCGATCTTGATCTCTGGGTTTTCTTCGCTGTCATAGTCGTCCTGCCTGCCGTTGATTTCCGCCTGGTGGATGGCGCCTTGGAAGACCCTTTGACTTCCTTCAGTTTCCGTGGTTCCGAATCTTCCTGCATCTTCGGCTGCGGCATTGTAGATGATGCTTTGCTGATAATCTGCATGGCGAGTAGAATGTCACGCAAAGACAACCGGAGCACGAGCGGTTCAACGTCGATGTGGATGGATGTCAGAGAGGAATCTCTGCCAATGGTACGCCTGTCCATCGACATTTGAATACTGAAATCGTCAAGGATCCTCAAACGGCTTGTTTCAAATTTGTCCATGCGACAAAGAAACATTCCAACCCTTGTTATCTGCAATGTCGTCGCATTTTGCTGAGACACCAGGACTTCCTTGGTCCCCAAGACAATAGCTTCGGTGTTCGAGATAGTTGGGTTGGCGATCAAGATGACCTGGGCATCCACTATGTTGACACGGAATGAGACGCTCATTGGAGAATCAGTTTTCGACTCTTCTGGTAGAGGAGTGATACTCTTCTGTTCTTCCTCGTTAGAGGTACTCTGCTCAGCATCATCGGACAGTTCCTCCACCTCCGCGATTTGTGGAGGCTCGTCTGATTGCAGTGCAGTGTCAGCAAAGGCCTTGAGGGCAAAAAGATAGTCCAAAGCAACGATGATGCGCGGACTGTCAATGGTCAGCATGACAATCATGTGCCTATCGTCGCCGCCGGAAATCGACACGCTAGCCATGAACTGCTGCTGGACGTCGCTATTGATCAGCGACATAATCTTTCGAAATTTGTTGGTCTCCTTGGAACGACTATCGCGAATGGAGAACGAATGGATGAGAAGTTCTGCTTCCAAAGCGCCATCACTCAGCATCCGCAGCTTGACATTCGTTTCGTTCAGTGAGAACTTCGAGATGCTGGCAGCCTCGAAATTGTCCAATGGTTGATCTTCTGAAGCGAGGATAAGTTCGAGTCCTACCATGGGGGCCTTGAATACAAAGTTCACTTTTGTCCAGACTTTATCGCTTGAGCCGAGCTCTGGACCTTGAAAAGATGGATGTGACACTTCTTGCGACGGGCGCTTTTCCGACCTTGGTGTCGCAGCAGATTCAGACGTTGTTTCAGGCAATTTTTCGGCGATCTCCTCTTCCGATTCATCCTCTGTGGCAAAAGCCGCAGGGATAGTTTTGGACAACTCCATCAAAAATTTGAACTGAGTCTGAGAGACTCGGAGGTTGATAGGCGACAGGCTGCCGTCGACCTCCAGATCTGGCCTCTCTAGACCAGGCTGGTGTTCTAGGTATCGAATTTTGAAGTCGACATCCACCTCGTCAATCATTTTCAGCTCTTCTGACCTCCCATCCTCGTAGTGAAACTCCGTCGTCAGACGGATATGTCGGATACCTGCGGTCAGCTTGTTAACCAGAGGTCCGCCCTGTTGTCCTTGGATGCCAACGAATTTGTTCTTGGCGTATATTTCACCCAGGTAAGCCGTCAGGAGATCCCGAGGACGATCATCAACCATGGCTCTGGGAAAGACAACGATCGGTGTTTTGATCAACACGTCAAAGTGCAGTTTCTGAGCACTCTGCTGGACCTGACTGGCTTGCTCTGCCGCAGCTTGTCTTGCCGCGTTGAAGATAGTTTGCATTTTACCGAACTTCACTCCGAACTCCATGATCTTCCGGAAAGGTTCTTCGAGGAAATTGACTTTGATAGAACCAGAACGCAGGTAGATCCCAGAGTCATAGCCAGGGTAGTCCTTCCGAGATGAATCGAATGTCTGGTACTTGAAGTCGGCCAAGTCGTCCCCCTCTATCGCAATGAGCCGGCGTAAGGGCGAGTCTTCAGGCGCTCCTTGGTTTATATCATCCACCAAAGACAGACTTCCGAGTCTTGCTTTGACTTGCATGGTGCCTGCGTCCAGGAAAACTCCAACATCACCGGAGTTCAGAGACAATGTTGCCAGTCTCACGCCATCGTTGTTTAGGATCAGCGCGATACTAGTCAATTTGGCCTTGATTCTGATCTTATCAGCCTGCGCTGGGGCTTGTGGGAGACTCTCGACCGAGTCTTCCTGTGCAGTGGCCTTTCCCTCTCCTTCAATGGCGCCAGCTTGTTGCGAAGCGGGTGCAGCGAATGTCGTGAGCACAAAATCGAGAAGCGTCAAGAGGGTTCTTCTCGTCACAATAACATTGATTGTGGAGACAGAGACATCTAGATTGGTCACAATACCCTCATAGGTAGATTTGAACTCAGGGGACTCCGGGTTCACCTTGACGAATTTGACATTGAACAAATCCTTATCCTCCTCCGCCTTGAAACCCTTGGAGGAAATAATCTGCTTGAATTCCGGCAAGGGGGCTTGTTCAATATGATCATCGACGGTCAAAGACTTCAAAAGAACCTCTGCCACCATATCGTAAGGACGAAGGTAAAAATTGAAAAAGAAATGTTCCGCAACCAGCTCAACCAACAGCCGATCTGGTTTCTGTCCGTCGGGATCGGCCTTGTACAAGGACGCCTGCAGTTTCTCCACCGTAAAATTGATTTCAAAGTTGCGTTGATGGATGTTGGCGGGCGTCTCGGACTTAATAACTTGCTCAGACGGCGCCTCCTCGGAATCAGACTCGGGGTCAATAATCGGTATATTTCTCATCTCAAGTAGTTGGACGGATTTTCTCTTGACTTTGGGATCTTCGACAGATTTGCGTGTTTCCGGTTCATCAGCCCGGCCATTTGCCCTTGAGCTGTCATCTTCGAATTTGGGAACGGCCACGTCCAGCAGTCTCATGAGGTTTTTGTATTTCTTATCTGAGATTGACGCATGAAGAACAGGCATCGTGCCAGAGACACGAATCTTCGTAATGTCAGGAGCCTTGGGAACAATCGAGTTCTCGAGCAAGAAGGCCATGTTTATGCGGTCAATGATGTGCAGGCTCTTGGAGGGGTCGGGATTATCTAGTTGTGCTCTCGTTGCTTGAATCCCTGGCCCAATGAGGACTTGTGTTGAGTCGAGCTTGAGGTGAAATTTGTCGTACATCAGCCTCTCGAGATGTTTGAAGTCTTCCTCCGTATATTGCTGTCTTTGTTTGGCGTGTATTTCCTGCATCGTCTCCTTGTCCACCAGCTCGCTGTTGAGACTCACGTGACCTGCATCCAGTATCATGCAGAGTGTACTCTCCTCGGTGATGCTCTCCGGAATGATAAAGATGGGAGCCTGGATGTCCAGATTGGCGTTGATGGTCTTGTGTTCTTCTAAAGCAAACTCGAGACTGGCTCTAGTCTGTTGGCGGATCTCTTCGACAGTGGCGCCAGCTGTTTCCATCAAAGCGCCAATCGATTCCATCTGGCGTTCCGGTGGTTTGAAGAATTTGGCTATCTCGACCACAAACCTTGGGTTGTGGATGAATTCGAGGCTCTTCACCTTCAGCATCACTTTCGTGTCTGCGCTTTCGTCCAAAGGGTTGTTCTCAAAAACAAAATGGAACAGGCTATTTTCAGCGCCTGGAATTTCTGAGGGTTCTGGACCGGCATCACTGTTGTTGTCCAATCCATCCTCTTCTGCCTGCGCGTCTACCGGCTCATCTTTCGGCTGATCCTCTACGCCCTTGACTTTGACGATTTGAGGGAATAGAGTGCCCTCAGTCGTCCCGTCATACACGCGAAACCCGCCAAGAGCAAGTTCGGCCATCATGGAGTCGGGACGTTGAAGTGCTTTTGCGCTGAAATTGTCGAAGACGAGTTGAAGAATTTCATTTGCTTTACCGTGAGGGTCCCGTTTCAGAGTGAAGCTCCCTGTCCTCAGGCTTGATTCCACTTGCAACTTGATGGTTTCCCGTGGCAAGTCCACGCTGTCCGCAATCGCTTTCTTCTCATCCCAGTCGATGGCCTTATAAAGCTCTTTGAGCTGTTCCTCAGTCATTCCTGCCTGGTCGTCACCTTGATTATCTTCAGGTTTGGAGCCCCAAATCCAAGCAGACCAGGTTTGCTTTTGGGCTGGCTTTTTGACTCCAATGTCCTCCTTCCTTAGCTGGCTACGGGCGAGAGATCTCCAGAAACGCAGATCTTCGTAGCTCAATTTGTGCTCAAGGTCGTTCAGGTCTTTTGTTTCCTGCTCTGTTAGTTTTTCCTCCCTCTTCTTTTTCTTGAAAAGTTCAATATATCTGAGTCTCATGTCTCTGCGCTCTTTGAAGTATTCCCAGGTCCACTTGCGGTTGCGATCGTGGATCTTGTTCAGCACAACTGTTCCCGCAAATTTCAGCCATGCTCTAGGATCTTCCTTAGGACTCTTATCAGGCTGATCCTTCTTGAATTCGTGATGCCTCACAAAGTAATGCATGAGGTCCACAAGCATCAAAGCATCACGATACTGATCTTCATCAAGGATAAAACCGAGCTCCTGAAACAGAAGGCGAGCTTTTATCTTGGGTCGATCCAGTCTTCCGGTCTTGTCCATTTCAATTCCAGCACGCCCGCTGACTGGCTTCAGGAGATATTGGGAGCTGCCAGTATCTTCAATACCTTCCTTGAACTTCCTGATCATCTCATCTTTATCAAGCTGCTGGGCATCCGCACCCACATCGCCTCCTTTTCCGGTACCGAACAGTTCTGCGTCGCTGTTCCAATACAGTGCCAAAGAATTCAGCACTGCGAGTTTATGAGTCGTTCCGGAAGTGGATTGAATGAATGTTGGCCGCCAATCTGCGTCGGTACTCACCGCGCTCATCTCTTTCAGCGTGAACCCGACCGCAAAGGGGTGGCCTGGCGTTGCTATTGAATCCTCATAACGGATGTGAACATTTTTGATGCTGACTTGAAGATTGTCGACAAGAGCAGTGACCAAACTTTGCGTGAAAGACTGATTCTTCTTCTGCTCCTCTGGACTCATAGCCTCAGTGTTTCGTTCCTTCAACAGCTCGGCGCTCTCCAGTTTCTCCAGCTTGACAGCCACTGCCCGTCTTTCTTCCTCCTCCGGGTCATAGTCATCTTCCTGCTTTGGCGCAGAGAGGAGGAACACATCTTCGATGTTTACCTTGACGGGTTTGCCTCGTAGATTGGACCAGGGGATTTGTAAGGTCAACTCCCCTAGTCGACCTTCGACTACGTTGATTGGCAAGTGTAACTGGTCAAGAGCTTCTCGCCGGAGCTCAAGATTTCGGAGCTTGACATCACCGGACCAGATGCCGACATTCAATTGCTTCGGGTCAAAGTTCTTCACATACATGCCCAGGAAGCGATTGAGGAGATTAGCAACCAAGCCCTCCAACATCTTGGCTGGCTCCGGCCGTTACCCAGGCGGGGATCGATCAAGGCAACTACCGCACAGTCGTACACATAAGGACGTCGTATTATGTCAACTTTATGATGCAGTGAGGCAGAACTCGGTTGGCGCCGATGCCCTGAGAGCGAGAGGTTGACGCGTAACGAGCTTGGGCCAAGATCAAAGCCGCACAGCCACTGTGGCGTGAAAGTAGGTAGCTGCGGTCTTGAAATGTAGGATAAACGGTCTTCCACAAGGGGATGTGAGAGACAACACTAGGGGGTAATAGCAGGTCTGTGAGATGCGGTCAAAGTAATAGAAGGACGACTGGAACCCCCAATGGCGATTTCATCTATCACAAGATGCTGTGGGAGTCTGGTTCCAAGGAAGTCAATGTGTGCAAGGTAAGCACGGTTACGTCACTTCCGCAGCTCGAACGAACTTGAAGCGCCTACCTAAATACACGTGATCCCCCGCTATCTGAGGTTCATCACGTGCCCTCTTCTAGTCTTCAAAGTTCACCGCGCCCGCGCCTGGCATTGCCGCATGCAGTGCGCTTTCGCGTACCTGCGGCGGCTGAAACCCACTGCGACTTGGAGCGCCACACCTTCTCATTATTGTACAATGTTGTAGTACTGTCACTCCGTGGAACTCATTACTACAGTCCGTCTTCAGTCAGTCCTAGAGAGACCTGCGCCAGCAGCATCCTGTAAACCCTTCTTCGACAATTTTCCCACTCCCCAGCATTGACTGCGCTATTGAAATCTGCGCATTCATGACGCGGCCGTTATCCTTCCCTTCCTTATGGCTGAGCAGCCTCAGCTAGCCAGGCATGGGCATACGAATCACAACATGGAATGTCAATGGCATCCGCAATCCATTTGGCTACCAGCCGTGGAGGGACAAAAAGACATTCGCGGGAATGTTTGATACCCTCGAGGCCGATATAGTCGTGTTCCAAGAGACCAAGATCCAAAGAAAAGATCTGCGCGATGATATGGTTTTGGTGCCCGGATGGGATAATTACTGGAGTCTACCGAAACACAAGAAAGGTAAGGCACAAGTGAGGTTCAGCTGATGCCGCATACGCTCTAACGGAAACAGGTTATTCAGGCGTCGTTATCTATACTCGCAATGCCACATGCGCACCTATCAGAGCCGAAGAGGGCATCACTGGCATCCTGACCCCTCCAAACTCCTCTACCGCTTTCCGTGATTTACCAGTCGAAGAGCAGATTGGTGGGTATCCCAGTATCCAGCAGCTGCCTATATCGGACTACGACCCTGCCAGTCTGGACTCTGAAGGCCGGTGTGTCATCCTCGAGTTTCCTGCATTCGTCCTCATCGGCACCTACTGTCCTGCTGAACGTAACGAGACCCGAACGCACTTTCGCACCAGTTTCTTGAACGTTCTTGACGCAAGGATTCGGAACCTTGTCAAAATGGGAAAAAGAGTGGTATGGGTTGGCGACATGAATATATCACGAGAAGAAATTGACACAGCTGCGGCTGAGGAGAGCATGAGGAAGCACGGCATTGACGCAGCAGAGTGGATTTCCACTCCCGCAAGAAGAATGTTGAACCAGCTTCTTGTTGGTGGGAAGGTACATGGGGAACGTGATGAGGGAAGAGAAACAGCAATCATGTGGGACGTCTGCCGTGCATTCCACGAAGGGCGCAGGGGCATGTACACTTGTTGGGAGACAAAGGTCAATGCCCGCCCTGGCAATTATGGGTCCCGTATCGACTATATCATCTGCAGTCATGACATGAGAGATTGGTGGAGCGACGCCAACATTCAGGAAGGCCTCTTGGGCTCGGACCACTGCCCAGTTTATGCTGTGTTAAAAGACAAAGTCCTTATCAATGGCAAAGAGACCCATGTGCTGGACTTGATGAACCCGCCTGGCATGTTTGTCGAGGGTGTGCGCCAGCGGGAGTGGACAACGAAATGCTTACTGCCTTTGTCTGGGAAACTGATCCAGGAATTCTACAAACGGCAGAGCATCAAGGACATGTTGACGAGGAAGCCGACTTTGCAGAAATCCAAGAGCACCATAGATGAGGCCCAGGGAGTATCTACAACTCCACCATCCGTCCAAGTTTCTGCAACAGGCACTGAGCCGACTACAACTCCGTCTCGGAGTGACGACCGCGAGGCGGTCTCAAAAACTGACTTCAGTACCTGTCCCTCCTCAACGACCGTCAATGCCAAACGCAAAGCAAAGAAGAATGAAACTCTCTCGTCAGTCAAGCGCAGCAAGTCAGCCTCGACACTAACACCAAACGGTTCGGGCAAAGGCCAACAAAGTCTGAAAGGCTTTTTCGCGGCGAAATCGTCCACTACCGACAGCAAAATGACGCAACCGCCTGAACATAGTCCTCAGAGTGGCGTACTGCGGCCCGCTTCCATCATCTCTAATGGAGGAGCCGAGGCAACAAATGTCCTCACTTCGATGGCTACTGCAGCTGACGCCACGACTGAAGCTCTATCGTCCAAAGATGGCATGACCGAAGGATCCGGCCCAGAGTTTATCTCGACACCTGCGCCATCCAAGACGAAGCATACTTGGGGGAAATTATTCTCCAGACCGGTTGCCCCAAAGTGCGAACATGATGAGCCCTGCAAAATCATGGTAACCAAAAAGCCAGGCGTAAACTGCGGCCGGTCATTTTGGATGTGCAATCGACCACTGGGACCTAGTGGGAAACAAGAGAAAGGCACCCAGTGGAGATGCAACACCTTCATATGGGCCAGTGACTGGGACACGCATACACCTGCGCAACAATGACAAGGGCTCAGATGACTCGACCTCGCCTTAACCTCTCTCTGGTGCCTTTGTCCTATGGATTCCCCGGAGTCAGAGAGCGGTACTTAAGGCTACCAGAGCCTGGCACGATCTCCCAAGAGCCGGATCATTCAAGGATAATGGAGTTGATGCTTTGAGATCCATGGGTGGGACGCCATCCCTCGGTCGAAGGTGCACACGACTGTCATTAGAGCGGAGGCGTGGTAGTGCTTCTAAATGCCCGCTTCCACAAGCTACGGCATCTCTAGATTTTGATCGGGCCATGCGAGCAGGAGACGATGAACGTTGTCAATGCCGCCTAGATGGTTGGCCATTGTATGCCATAATACTACTTGCTCCAAAATGTACAATTTTTCATCCCATGATTACTTCCATGTTTGCCCACTCCACCCAGCATGTTCGTGCTGTCAAAGTAACACATACAACATTGTAGCTGGATGTCGATGAAAAGTGGGAACAACATCTGAACGTGGTAGGCCTGTGCGAGCACCCTCGGATATTTTTGATGTCATAGCTGCGCACTATCCTCTAGTCCATCGCTCTAGACCGGGGCAAAAGGACACGATGCAAATGCGGTACTAGTGGTTTTCGATTTGCAGGTGCATGAAAAGACAAATTTTGGCCCGAAAGAGAAGGCAAATTGCCCAGGATAGTTTAGATTGCGATCTTGCGGATCCCTTCTGCGGGTTGATTGGCAGTCAGCGCATGGACCACCAATGCACGCTTATGCGAGTCATCGCCGCGAAGTGTCGATCATGACCCGCCCTGAGAGCCTTTGCGGACACCACCGAGGACTCAAGTTGTACCACCTCCCTGGCAGGCCCAGTGTATGGAGACAGTTTTGAAAGTTTGTAGCAAAAAGTTTATCTTGACTCCCCTCTTCGCTTCGTCACCTAGGAGATAGAGAGATGCCCCTAGGTTGCGGGTCTGGTATATTGTGTATCCTTGCGCTTTCTCTTTCATGTACTCGTCACCCGGGACTTGGTCTCCATTTACTCTCTCCTGCTCTTTCCCTGCTCATCCAAGGGTTGTGAGATGGCGTACATTCAGGCCGGTAGGACGTCTGCTTCCAGGTCGAGGGCTTATTTGAGGCGATTGGCGATCAGCGGGCGTCTGAGAGGTCTTGCAGATGTGAGCAGAAGTAGTAGGATTTGTGCTTGGGCGTCTTGGTAAAAGTACGGCATGTCCTGAGTCTGTCAGTGTTAGCCGTCTAAGCCGAAAAGAGCCAGGGCTATGACCGTGATGCCGCTTAGGTTAAGACTGCAGCTGGTGATGGGTGCTGCTGCCTACAGTGAGACGTGATTGTTTCGAGATATTTGATATCCGTTGGCGCAATCTCTCAAGTGTCAGCATAGTAGGGTCTAAAGAGACGAGATAGAGCCAGAAACTGTAGTGAAACAAAACCTCCATTTGAAGTGCTTTCTTGGTAGCTCTTACGAGGACATCATCCTTGCATTATCCTCGAAGCACTTCTCTGTTGTGTGGCGAAAGCACTAATACTACAGGTAGCATGAAGTCGCTATCAGTGCTAAGCAGTGCCATGGTGTCATGCTCAGATACCAGCTGTGGCACCTGATTGCTTGTGCGGCTTCGCGACCACATTCACCATGCTACCAATCTGTGGCTGCGTTGTAGAACACCCGCCACCCTGAAACCTGGAACACCACTCTACTTGCCCCAGGAGCATAGATCCAACGTGCCGTCTCTCTTAACGTGGCTCTGGTTCGGTACGTTTGGTAAACACGTCTCTGATGGATCGAAACTGCAGACCCGATGCTGGTGTTGGTGGGTGCCAAGTACGAACGCCGTGCAGAGGTAGGACGCCTGTAGGGGCCAAAGTCGCAAAGGGAAAGTTTGGAGGTAGAGGGGGAAGCTCTAGACGGCCTGTATTTGTGTTAGTTGGTCAAAAGGACAGCGCTCAATACTGGGAACGTACTGATAAAGATTCCGTAATCTTCCAGTTGCTCAGGCTCTTGGGTCGGAACATCCAGATTGATCTTTTCACGCTGCGGCGAGTTAGAACTGAACGGTATAGGTATAGGCAAAACTCACTACGGTAAATAAATTTGGGCGCGTCGCAATCTGGGTTTGTTAGCAAAGGTCATTTCTCTATATTTCTCGCACTCACAAATTCTGTTGCTTGGGACGTTGGAACAGCCTCTGCATTTGCTTCGTCATCATCCTGTAGATCCTGCGAAAAACCGTGTCAGCGCTGGAGAGAGAATCATCACCCACTGGAACTCACTAGGTTGATCCGTTTGGTGGTTTCTGCCTGCAACACATCCACCGGAGTGGGAGTCTAGCACAGTTAGCTTTCGCTGCTCAGGTTCTTATGGCACTCTTCCAGATCTGACACCCTACCTCCATAATCCAACGAGCGAGCTGCTGCTCTTCCCGTTTCCAGTCATTGACAATTCTTGCCCCAACAGGAGGAAGAAGCTGGTATGCAGATGGTGGCCCACTGATCTTACGATCTAAGAAACCCGGTGCTCCTGGGGCCATATTGAGCAGGAAATTCTCCCAGCCTTTGGTACCATTTCGATACGGTCGATGAGTAAAGTGGGTGCGAGAGAACCGTGTGATGTCGTTGAGAGACTCCCTTACTAGAAGGTCCTTGACTGCCTGTATGAACTGAAGGTTGGCGTCAAGTGCTATGATAGCAGTAAACTTTGCTCGGGCAGCTTGAGACGCAAACAGATCCGGGTTTTGCAAGAGTCTTGTTAATTCCACCTCCAGAAACTGTACGCGGCGGATTTGAGCTGTCCAGTCGTGGTCCCTGCACATTTTCACAAGCGGGTACGCTTTGGCACGAAGAAACTCGAGCACTAGGGTGGTGAGGTATGCTGAGCTGCAGGGATGGACAACATTGCCATTATCTAGCATAGCTGTTAGAAAGTGAGTGTATGTAGGTGTTCTGGCTTACCATCCAAGAGACCCCGGTCCAAGTCAGGGATAGCTTGCTGCTCTTCATGTCTGTCTGCTGGCTGGTCAGGATTTGCTGCTTGCGCAGACATCTTGCTGAATATCTCTGAAGCTGATCTGCTCTGGATATCACGTTGAACAACTGGAGCAGGACTCGGACTTTTGAGGGTGAGATATGACTTGACCCTCGATGGGAGACCCGTGGAAATCGTTAGATGGCTGGAGGGATCAGGACTGAGGAATAATGCTCTTGGCGGGATGAACAATACTAAGAAATAAGTTCAGCGTTGCGCAGGCGCAGACCTTGAAGTGAATATGAGGCAATGGTAGCATGCTAACACAGTGAATGCGCAGTTCAAACTTACCAACTTTCACTTTAGCCTCACCCTTCGCTTTCTTCTCTTCTCGCATTCTTCTCCTTTCGCACTCTTCTCTCCTCCCATTCCTCCTCTCTGTTCCTTTCTCTTCCCCCCTCAATTCTATACAAGTAACTTGTCTTGATGGGATAGCACGGTATCCTGAAACGTCTGTCTCACATACCAGTCTCTTTGTTGACAAGTCCGAGCGTCCAATCTTCGCTACGAATCCTCCAATTAGAGCCGATCGGAGCAATTGACACGATGGCTGCGAACATCAATGCGGCACAGGCAGCACTTGCCAATGCCATCAATTCGTTGACTCCAGCACAATTCAGTGCCTTCTCGGCCTCGCTCGCAGCAGCGGGAGTTCAGACCACAGCACCTGTTGCCGCAGGGGCCATAACCCAGGGCAGCGCTCTTGCACAGCCAGTCGCTCCTCTTCAGACTATCAACCCAAATCCTAATGTCCCCGGCAATCAAGCTGGTGCTGGCAGAATGAAGCCGCTCAATGCCTTCATCACATACCGAAGTCAGTTCCACACTTCAAACAAATGAGAATATCATTAACATTGTTTCTTAGCTTACTACAGTCCCCTCTTCAAAGGTCTGACCCAGAAAGAGAAGTCGGGTCTTCTGCGTGTGATGTGGGGCGCAGAATTGCAGAAGCCCATGTGGACACTTCTTGGCCTTGCGTATTCAGACCTCAGAGACTACCATGACGAACATCTCCCTGTTGATGCCTTCCTTGCTGCAACTGTGCCGCTGCTTCCTATCGTGCCTGCTGAAGAATACTTCGCAAAGATGGGATGGGAGAATGCCAAAAATTCTGCTGGAGAGCTCACCCTTGCTCGATGTGCATGGTTTGACACGGCCTCCTTCTATGCACAGTATCCACCTCGCACCGATTTGTCTTTTGCAGACATCGTCAACCACTGCTATGATCAAGGCATAATGAAGAGAGATACTCGCCGCGCTACACCAAGACTGCGCCCTGGCCATCAAGCTCAAGCACCTGCTGCAAATAACAATGTCGCAGCGCCATCCACCAATACAAACCCTCCCCCGCCTTCTTGCGGTGGCTCCCTCACCTTTGCTGTCACCCCTCAATCGGTAAGTCTATTCTGTCTACACTTCTCTATGCACATCATGATATGGTCCCACTCCATATATTGCCTTCCCCATTGCAGACACTGACCATGGTCCTGCTTGATAGGCAATGTCAACTGCAGCTCATGCGGAGGCTTCGACTGGCACTACTGCGTCAACCGTGAACAGTGCTGCTGATTCTGATGAGGACACTGAAATGGAAGGAGTGGAGACGGAGCAAGCTAATGTTGGAGCGGCTGCCGAAAATGCCACCGAAACTCCGGCCTATCTGTCCATTGAGCACGTCACTGCCGACCAACAAGCTGCCTTCGAAAGTAATCCCCTGGCTCTCCACTTTCACCCTGGTGTTCAACCTCCCATCCTTGGATTCGACCCACGAATTATTCAGGACGATTTCGACCCATTTGATCTCGACCTGAGCGCCCTCATTGACTGGGAAGTGTGATTGTATCACAGCACATCTCACGTCTGCCATGGATTGTGCTTGGAAGCTGTCACAAATAACCACGTTGGAGACAAGCATCCAAACATCCTGGCGAGAGGCAAAGGTCAGAAGAAGTCTGAGACATGGCAGGAGAGGCCGCGGGAATCGGACAGAAGACATCACTGGAGCGTCCCGAACGAAGTTGTTGTCATCACCGTGAAATGCTTTTCCGCTTGCACGCATTTGCGAATGCACTCAGAGGGTTCCGGAAACGGCCAGGTCCACGGAAACGAACAGGTGCTGTTCAGCCCAGCACGCGCCGAAGTCAGTTGAGCAGCCGAGGGCTGCATTGTTGTCTCAGATGGGAAGGATGTTACTATGATGGTTTGGCGGGGAAGAGCTACTACCCGACACCAGCGAAGATCAAGTACATAGACATACCTTCCCAAGGTACCAGTAGCCCTAGGTACATACAGTGGTAATACATTACATTAATCATAAGTATTCGGGCGCACTGCGCGGATCTCAAAGCAGCTTGCGAAAGCCTGTTCTTTCACGTCCAGACTGTAGAATTGCTTCGTCCACTACCAGTCTGGTGCAACAAACAAACCGTATCAGCTCTCAAATCTCAATATCTGACCTCGACGAGAACTACAATCTTGACCCACTACCAGTACATTGGACTTATTTCTGCTCTCATTGCTCTTGCTCGTCATGCGTTGTAGGCTGTGTACCTGGCAGAAGTGATTTGATGCGATTGATGATATTGATGATATGACCCTACTACTAGTAGTACTGGCGGCTTGTACATACAGCTCAAATGCATAGCAAGAAATTCTACCATGCCGGAACCACTGTATATTCTCCGTCCAGCACATAGCAAAGCGGTACGGACACCCTCGGAGTGTGCCATAGTATGTATCCTCGCCTCAGAGGAAATCCAACGGTCTCATTTCATGCCATTCAATGTAGATACAGCGGGTTTGTCGACTGCAGGTCACGCGCCGGGAACAGGCAGAGTCGATATACATAGTACAAACATATGATTCGGTTCAACGTGACCTCGAGACTTCCAAGCTCATTTCTTGTAGCGGGCGGCCACCCCAAGATATTACAGAGTTAATGCAGTGCGGCTTCACTTTAAATCTGCTGTCGCAGTATTTGTTTTCACCTCGCCCGCAACTCGCAACTTGACTTTCCTCACATCTCGATCCAACACGCAACGCCTTCACATAAGAGAGCAATTAACCATCGTACCAAAATGAGACCTGCGTTATCTGACGACGCAGAATGGCTGGCGCGAGCACAGTTACTGCTCGACACTGCCTCTGCCACTGGCTCGGCCGCGCCCCCAGCCACCAATCTCGATCCTGCCCTCCGCGCCGCGTTGCGTAACCTCGTTGAAGAGGCTGTTTTCTTCACAACCAGAAGCACCTCGGTCCTTGTCAAGCTTAGTCACTTACACCAGAAATTCGACCTCACCGAGTTCATCACCAGTGACTTTGTCAACTTCTTCCTTCATGGGCGGGCCTCGAAACCCAAGAGCACCAATCATGTGAGAAAGCGCAAACCCGCCACAAACACCAACATCACCACCAACATCACTACCAATAACACTACCAACACCACTGCCAATACCAGAAGAGGAAGAAGAACACCAGTGGAGAGTACGAGAGTTGTGAAGGATGTTGGTCCGCTGTCACGCCATCACCCAAGCACTCGAAGTGGACGTCGACATCATCGTGACGGTGAAGATAAAAACTCTCATCCTCTTACCCATCACAGGGATAAAGCCTGGAAGTTTGAATGTGATTGCTGCCAGCACTGCGTTCGGTATAGGGCCGAGTTCAACCGCCATGTCGCCCTGGGGGTAGGGCGACAAGGCTTCAAGATCGTTCGCGCCAACCCTCCCCAAGAAATGGTCTGGTATGGCGTCGATGAGGAAGGGGCCGTGTACACCGGAAACATCGTGTACGACGAGAACTCCCAGGGCAACGACAAGGGGGGCTCCAGCAAGACACCAGGCCAGTGTGGGGAGAGACTCCGGGCTCTGGCACGGCAGCGCAAGTAAGAACAACATGAGCCACGATCGATTGTTCCTGCCGGACGCCAGGAGGAAGATGAGAGCGGCGGGCTCGCCGACAACGGGAGGTGTGGAAATATTGAGGAGAATCAGCGACTGGACGTCCGTCTGCTAGAAAGATATGGTCACTAGACCGCGCTGGAATGATATGGTCGGCACCCACTGTCAAACACCCTGTGAATTCTTTGTTTGAGAGATTTTTCTGCCATGTTCACATCCTGCACGTAAGTCGACTATCGACAGCCACTCTTGTTGATGTTGTGGGAGGGCACTTGCTTCAGTCAGTATCTGTTTCTGTACTCTTGATCTTGCTTTCCTGAGCACAATTTCTTCTGCGTGCACAGAATTTCTCCCACCGGATATGGCCAGCACCGACTCATACCAGACCATTCCAGGAGATTGCGTAGGATTCTGATTCCTGTTCTGATTCCTGATTGAAACAGTTGATGGGTTAGATTCGAATCCGACATTTCCAAAGTGATGTATTTGCTGTACAGTCAAACTCTTCGAATTCAGTCAAGATCGTTGTTCGTAGTCAGGAGGTAATCCAGGGTCCCGCACCGGGATCCGTCTCTCTGCTTGTTGCTGGAAAACTTGTGGCAGGGAAATTTCTCCCGGTGCTAAAAGTCTGCACATCCAGGGAGTAATACCCTACATCCTCAGATGGCAGAGGACAAGCACAAAGACCGCAACAGCTCTCACACCTGAAACGCAAGGCTGAACCTTGTTCTCCAGTCATTCCTGATGAACCGGAAGGCGGCGTGCACTGCCTCCTTCGATTGCAAACGAGATTGACGCATAGCAACTCCTAGGGAAGCTTCAAGAGTCCCGGGATATGTCTATTCGTCGAGATTGCCGTGGCGTTCATGTCCTGACTTGAAATGAGAGAGCGGCTCGGGGAGGGTTCGATTTGGTCCTAGTCGACGACGGGACCCCTGTCGGTGGTCGAAAGGCCCGCTGTCTATGGCAGATCCCGCGCCTTCTTTACCCTTGGCGTCCGCAATCCCACCATGACAGATGCCAAATCGAGATTCCTGAGACCGATTCGACCAGAGTGATCGGACCAGGTCACTGGTGGCGTCTCTGTGTTTTCGAGAGAATACAAGGCTGCGAATCACAAGGGGCGGATCTTCCATCGCGCAGCAGCCATGAACTTGAACCTTTCGGACAGCGGGGACGAATGTGGGTCTCGTCGGGATAGCTCCGCTGAGGCACGGGCATATCCCGAAGCGGACTTACTGTAGGTATGCCTGATGAATCACTGTCCTCAGTCTTCGATCTTCAGGGGAGCACCTGCAGCCATCCTGGTGGTATCACCGCTGCTTGGTTCATTATGGCCTTGTTTTCGGAGGTGATTGGTTCAGCTGTAGATGTGTTGAAGAATGGGCCCTGGTCCGTCTCCGTGAACGACGGAATGCCACCCCCGTTGGCTGGACAGTGATGTCTCTCAATGTCCACTACCAACCCGCAGTTGAGGACGCACTCTCAAACATCGAACAGGGTTCATAAGGCTGGTCTTGCATTCAAGACAGACGTCCCGCGTCAGCTCCGGAAGGCTGCACATCACGCAGAAACTGCGCATCTGCTTGAGACCAGTCCCCTGCGCAACTAGTAGAAGTGCGTCTCACTAAGGCGTCCACACAGGAATAACAGCATCATTTGCTTTGTGGGGAGAACATATCGTCCAAAGCGGTCCCGTTCAGGCAAGGATGCGGGTCGATGTGCTTGTGGCTATTACATGCAGAATAGGGCGCACTCACACTGTGCCATCGCGGAAACACGATACTACTAGTAGCTGATTAGTGATGCTGCAAGAGTTTCAGGGAATATAGATGACTACCATTTGTGACTGTCAGGGTTCTCTCTCATTCTATGTCAGAGCCTCCATGGGGTGACTGAAGGCCACGAGCGAACGCATTGTGCTGAGTGCGGAACAGCTCATGGGACCACATAGCTGGTGCGCGAACAGTAGCTGGGGTCGATACTTTCAGCGGACAGCTTCCGGGGAACATGGAAGCAAAGGGTGAAGAAAATCACACAAGCCCCGGGGGCAGCGTTGTAGAGAAATCGACCCAGGGGACTGCAGCGCGTAGTAGAAACCATCACCCAGGTCCTGTTGTTCGTCTTCGCGTTGAGGCGAATTAAAGTTCAAATTAGAGTTCAGATCGGTGCTACCGGAGGCCGATCAGAGTTTCAGCTAAGCCTATTTGAGACGACCAGACCTCGCGTCGAGGCCAGAAAGACCACTGTCGGTGCATCAACTTTGCCTTGATTGCCCTTCTGGGACGAAAATCGCTTGGATTGGAATAGCTCTTCGTCAAGAGGACAGCACATCATCCGAATCTTCGGTTGCGATTCGCGCTCTGCGACTGCCAGTGGCCACTAAAAGCGAGCCTTGGAACGCTGCCGCATGTTAGCCGGCTCTCAGTGCAGACACGGCCATTGGAATTCAGCAACTCATGCCCTTGTCCAAGCTTGAAGCATCGCATCTAAGAAATCAAGCAACGGCGCGGTGAGAGCATGTCTAAGGTGCCTGTCGCTTTACCAAAATCATTGGGCATACAAGGAGCAGATGTTCTTCCCCTTTCCAGCTTTGAAGGTACAACATTGTACATTAACTCTAGCAGCTGCCGCATTTTCTACAGATTCTCGAATTCATGAACTTTGCGGATCAAGAACTGAGCCTGAATAGGGCATTGAGGCTATCCATGGCAGGTATATCGTGCATTACTACGAGTATCGCTCTTCGTGCACCTCCCTGTACACTACCTCGTTCAATCACGTATCTTACTAAGCAAATATTGCCCAATTTCTAGGTGATTTGAAAGCCGTGCTTTCTGCGTGAAGCGTCATGGTCAGCACTGGCTGGTGGACGCTTCTGTCCACTCCTCAGATGGATCTTTTCATTATGTTCGCATTTAGGTGTTCATAGAACAACTGTCAAACACGTACTCCTGCACAGGCACAGTTGCCGGAGCAAAAGTGCCATGTGACAGCGGAATGAAGTGATCAACAACCGTGATCTTGTGCCATGGCCCCGTTGACATTATGAGGGTGCAAGAGTTCCATGTCCACTACCAAAAAGTCCAGGGACGGTCCTAGCTGAAAACTTCTAGCAGGTGTGTCCGATTAAACAGGGGCTGGGAAATGCCTATTGCATGCCTAAGGCCTGCCCAGGGTCACAGAACCCAGGGCCTAAGGCGCCCTAACACAATGAATCCGATCATGGGCAGAATTGCACTAGCTACCGCCGCAGGGGACATTGTTGTGTTGATGAGACGAATCGAACGATAAACCAATGAAGTTGAACGAAAGGATCGTCGCACAGCAATTGGAATTCCTGAAGCCAGGGTCGAAACTCGGAAGTGTTGGCGACACCATCTCGAGCGGCGTCTGCATAAAAGATCGACTGGCCACTGGCACTGGCCGCAGTCCACCAGCTAGCTAGCGTACGCACTACTATTGTACACATCTACGTTGTAGTACTATTCCCGTTTCAGACCTCCGCACAAGCTCTCCACTCCATCAATCAAACATGCACAGAAACAATTTGCCAAAAATTTTGCAATGGAGCAAAAAACAATCGACAGTCAGGATTCCCAAATCGTCACCGACTTTAGTACTAACTGACCGGCATTGAGCTTAAGTACCGCTGAGCGAACGGGAAGCGCTGCATTCTCAATCCTATGGTCGATTGCGGAAGAAAATGCGTGTGTATGGCCTATAATCCTTGATTTTCATTTGTCTCTGAATCTCAGCTTCGCTTTGCCGGCCGCAAATCCAGCTGAGGAATTTGACGCCCCTGTCGACGTGACTGGTTGTACGGTATACTCCTCTCGAAGGATGTAATGCAGTTGCCAGGGTATGCCCTTGACACCCTCCCTGATTACTAGGTACAGTCCATACCTATATCTACTTACCTGGTAGATATGCTTCGCCCAAAGACGGCCATTCAAGTCAGAAGCAGCGGCGTCTCCAGGTTTTGTTTCCCTCACACTCAGGCAACTGTTCGACACCCTGGCTACCCGCATTTCCATTCCACGATTGGCGCCTCATTCTGAATCAACAATCCCTGAAGCCAGACAAGACACATCTAGTCCAGGTCTCCGTCCGCAAATGCGTCGTGCCTTCCTTCATCCATGTCCCGTGTCCGGTACTCTCGTATTTGCTGCCACAGTTTCCACAGCGGCGCTTCAAATCTGCTGAGACCAAATGCACTAATGCCAAATACTCAGGAGCTGGTGAGTCAACAAGACACGAAACTGGTCAAGACTGCGAACTACACAGAGAAAGTAAGCCATGCTAAGGGTCAGGACTACCACGGATCTGGTATGTTATGTTTGAGTCCGGCTGACATGCGGGCTCGACCCGTCAACCCTTGTGGCTGGGAGCCAAGTGCTCGGGTGTACTATCTTTTGGCATTTGTGGCGTCATGATACTGGGGTTGCAGAATGTTAGTGATACTGCCAGCGGAAATGGATATGATGGGTGATCCGGATCGTCACCATTGGACATCCTTGTAACTTCACTACGGATGGTGGATCAGGCTGAATATATTTCGAGATGCCCGACCGCTTTGACTCCCTTTCGGTCATTATGCTCGTCCAGTTTTGCCCTTGACATTCATCTGCAGCTTGCTTCTACGCTCAGCTCGGTAGGTACTGGGCAGCTATGTTGCACAACCTTGGGCTTTTGGTACCTTGACCTACTTACATGCTCAGATTCAGCCGAGCACCGAATCTGCTGTCAACAACGTCTTGATCAAGTTTCCTGCCTAGGTGTGGTTGAGTACAGGATTTCTTGTCAGCAAAATCTGCATCAAGCGACCTGTTTCCCGTCCAGTCCATAACCTAGATGACCGACAATGACCCGCGTGGTGGGGATCCCAGATCTTTTGAACAATACCCACCAGGAAACCTCATCTCAAGCCATGAACCTGCACAACCTGTTGAATCCCTTACCCGACCCAAAGGATGAGTGTGACGATGAAGGCTTCGGCAGGGAAGAACCAGATCCTGGACCTAAATCGCCATCGAGACCAGCCAAAAGGAGGACGGCTTCTTCCGTCGGTTTGGAAACGCCTCGGAAAAATTGCAAACCCCAGGTTACTACGGGATCGGAGCCAGATCGATCTCGTGCTACCTCACTTCTCCTCGCCCAATCATTCCCATCGTCCGAAGAAGCGACGAAGCTGTGCGACGGAGCCGAATGCAATAACAACCGGTCGCAGCTTTTGTTTCCTACTAGTCCGGGTGCATCGCAAACTGGACAAGACGTATCCAATCGTCTGCCACCAATCTCTTTCCTAGAAAAGCCAGACAAGGTGCAGATTCCACCCCTATCAGGCCAGACCCCTCGATCTAGATCCAGCCTTCCGGAGCCACAGACGATCTATCAATTGATCCTCCCGTCAGACCAAGGGCCCCCGCTTGTCCTGCCCGTGGAGATTCAGCATCCTTCCCGGTCACCGTACTCGATCAAGAAACGCAACGCGTTGGCATCGGCACGATACCGAGCTAGGAAGAGGCTCAAGGCCGCAGAAGAGGCAAAACTGGCCTGCAACTCTGGATTCACCTTTGTTTCCGAGGGACAACGACCGGGTTCCGGCAAGCTGAGTGGAGGGCATGGTGTAAAGACACACAGCAAGCCGGTGCAGACAAAGTGAGGGGAACGGGACCAATCTCTTTCTTTGTGCTATGCTATGTGGTGTTTACAAGCCCTGGCTGGTCCTGGCTTGAACGCAGCGATGAGTGGGTACCTTTTGCTCGGAGGAAGTTCTGAGTCAAATCGAGATTCATATGTACGAGGAAAGGGAGATCTGGAAACTGACTAGGCGTCTGGTGGCTGTTCTTGTCTATTCGTTTGTTTCACATATTCTGTACTATCTGTCTCTTCCGCCAATACCAAACCGGGCTGAGGTCCCGTTTTTCATTTTTGTTTGGGCTGTATCTCGTCGCTCGTCCCGGGCAGTTGGACCGTACCGTTTGGCTTACTAAGGTAGTGGACCAGAAAAACACTCGCAACAAATCCAGATTTAATTCAACACCTGGAAGGGAGAGACAAGGAGACTAATTTACTGGCTTAATCGCTGGTGACCAAAACCCAACTGACAAACAATGAATGACTCGATTTCCAAACCGATCCGCGGCGTAAGCAAACAACTACTAGTGACCATCAACTAAGCTATAGGTATGCGACCCGGTCCATGTGTGCAGAGCACAGAAGCATGGACTGGACGAGGGAACCCGGGAAACTTGAAGGGGATGGGATAGATCTACTTAGGTAGGCAGATGACCCAAACCCGCCCACCGCATGGCCGTGGGGGGCATTGATGATTTGCTTTTAGTTTGTATTGGGCAGGAGATTCGCCGTCCACTGCACTCGGGCTGTGATTCAACTTGCCTTGCCTTGCAGACTCGGTGAATTGCTCGCTCGTAGCAAGCTGCAAGCTGCAAGCTGCATTACATTCAGTCAGGTCGGGCATAGCAAACCCATCATGTTCGAAATCAGCATGCCATGGAAACAGAACCAGATGCAGGAGCCCCTCGGCCCCTTGCGGGGTAATGCTGTGGTGCCCGGATTTAATTTCGAGATTCAACGTGCTGTTCCATTGCCCTGGGTACTACTCAGATTTGCAGATGCTTAATTAAATCGAGCAAACAAATGCCAGGTTTACCAGATTCCCAACCTGTGGTTGTATGTTGTCGATGTGCATGTTCCTGATGTATAACACGTATAGCAATAGGTAGCTAGGAGCAATATTATCTGCACAACAAACTCCGGAGACTGAGCTTGGGACTTGCATATGTGCATGTCTGTGTTCGACAGTCTCGTGAAGCTAGTTTCACGCAGTGTATAATCAAGGCAGCCTTTTCACCTTTCACCCATTTGGACGTTCCATTCAGTTACATCTTCCAGGGGTGAAGCTTGGCTGATCTAGCCCATATTCGAGGAAACTCTGCTTCCTGATGCAGGATATAGTGTAAGCATCGTAGGCACCTTCAAGTCATGCCATCTCGTGCGGCAACTCCTGAAATCAGACCAGACGTCCACGGATCAACATTGGTTCCACGGTCATGTTGTTGTTTGGTCAACAGTGATTGTGAGGCGTATTTCAGTCCTCTCGGTACGAGATCTTGCGCATCTCGCTCAATCTGGCCTGGGCAGCGTCGAGAGCATTTCTCAGTTTCAGAATTTCGACCTGTAAGACAAGAGAGTTAGCAAACACGAAGTTACACCAGGAGTCCAGACACGCTCCAATAAGAAGAAGTTATAACATACCTGTTGCTCCATCTCGCGCACCTTGAATTCGTGGCCGCTGAGGCTGGCATAGTCGACATTCTCACCTTCGTCCTGCTGCTTCTGTTTGATGATATCCTGGACCTGTCGGACCAACGCACGGCAAGCCGAACCGACGGCCCGCGATGCCTGTTCCAGACGGTCTTGGGTCTTGGACATGAAACTAGCCTTGACACGACTGGCTGCAACTAGTTGCGCCGTGCTTGCAGCGACATCATTGGATGCCACGATCAGCTGCTCATGGCTATTGCGACCACTAATCACCCCGTCTGCCGTCTCGATCAATGTGTTGGTTGATGTAGCCACCGCCTTAGCGGCCGAGATCAATCCTTCAGTCCAGCGATTGTTCTTCTTGTAGAAAGCGGTCCGAGACGATGATCCACGGCCTTCGCGCACAATCTCGTTCTGCGAATCGGTGGCCGCCTTGATCAGTTGTGCAATAGCGTTGGTAACGGCCACAGCGGCGTCGAGAATAGAATCGTTGATTTTCAACTCGTATGTCGAGAATCCGTCCCGCGGTTTGTTCTTCAGCTTCGCCAAACGCTGAGCGGCCGCGTCGATGGCATTGGCAGCCTTGGTCAATTCGGAATCCACCAGATCACCGAGATCTCCCGTGGTGCTGAGCTTGCTACTCTTGGGTGCGAATGCATCTGCCAGTTTGGACAGCTTCTGAAGTTTCATCAGGACCTCATGGTTGTTGTTGATCACGACATCGCTCTTCTGCATGGGCTCAAGGCCTTCCAATCGGAATGACTGCAGATTGCGGAAAAAGGCGATTGTCGCGAGCGCCGCCTGTCTGGCAGCGTCAATCAACTGATCACCCTTCTTTTCCTCCGTGGCAAATCGAGTGAGACCCTTGGTGTTGGACAACACGTCGGCGATGGATGCCGCAAAGACGGAAACTGTTTTGATGATTTCCGAGTGGTCGCTGTTCGGTCCGTCTGCCACAAAGTTGTTGAACGCAGTCGAAAATTCGGTCGCGCTGGCAGACGCTTTTTCGATCTGCGACAGCACATAAGGCGCGGTTGCATTCTGGTTACCTGCCTGCATGGGCGAGTCGAGCTCGTACATGGCATCATCTACTCTCTGCACGCCACTCTGTAGAACCGAATCGATAATGTCATTGATCTTGTTGATGTTGGCCTTGATCACTTCGTCGATCGCTCCATCGAGTGCGCCATCGGTCTCCTTGCTGCCTAGCTTGAGCTCTTCCAACTCCTCCAGGGCCTGTTCCATTCCGGACTTGTAGATTTCGATCTCCTCGTCCTTCTCGCGGAGTGCTTGTTCATGGTCGACGTCGCGGTCACCATGCTTTGAACGAATCTCCTCGAGCTGTCTCGTCTTGTTGCGCAAAGCCTCTTCCAGGTCGGCCATTTCACGATTGTATTTGGCCAGCATCGAAGACAGTTCCGAGCCCTTGGCCTTTTCAGCTTCTTCGGCTCGTTCGATGGCGAGTCTCAGCTCGCGCTTCAACTTCTCCACTTCCTCGCGATGTCCGCCTTGGACACGATCCTTCTCGTGCAATGCCCGGTCGCGTTCGCGGATCATGTCAGCCAGTTCGAGATTCTTGGACTTCATCTCACGCTCCAACCGTTCTCGTCGGTCGATGGCCTCCTGAGCCGAAGCGGCCTTGAGTTTGAGCGATTTGGTGGTCTGCAGGAGATCCAGATGTTCCTGTCGTAGCTGCGAGTACAATTTCGCCAGTGCTTCATATTTGTGCCGCCAAGTATTGACCTGTTCCTGTAGGGCGGCAATCTGGTCATCTTTGGACTGCGATTGCATCTGGAAGTTGTTGTTGAGTTGTTGAAGCTGTTCTTCCAACGCTTTCATCCTTTGGTCGTACTGCTGCAGCATGAGTTGATCTCGTTCGTACTGCGCGCGGGCGGCCAGATTCTCTCGTTCGAGTTCGGCCATCCGCCCTTGAGTCTGAGCTTGCATTTGATCGCGCATCAACTGTTCTTGCGCCAACCGCTGCTGTTCCGCCTGCATTCTTTGCTGCTCCTCAAACGCCTGTTGAGCCTGCTGCTGCATCCTGAGTTGCTCGCGTTGTTGATCTTCCCACTCCTGTTGCAACCGGCGTTGTTCGGCCTCGTAAGCCTCTTGTTGCTTTTGGGCCTCTCTCGACCAGAAATCTTCCATATCCTTGGGGTCCGGGGTGCCATTCTTGGGTACAGGTGTGGGCGCCTTCTCGATCTCTTTCGTGGGGCGCTTGGGCAAAGCGGGACGCTCCTCTTCTTCGGCGAGCAGGTTTGGCGGGTCTTGGGGCAACTTGGGCACTGTAATCAGAGAGGTCAGGTAGCGCAGGTTGGAGCACTCGTAATAGAACTTGATCAACCGATAATGTTGACCGTCGTACCGAGTTCGCAAGGGTTCCAGGGCCTCGTCATCGCCGGTGGTCGTATGCATCGCTCTCAGCATGCTCGTGATGAACTTGTAGATGCCATAGCTTTCCTGCACCAAGGGGACCAGGGCTGCGATTCGACACTCGTTGTTCGCGCCGCCCCGAAAATGCGAAAAGATGAGTTTCTGGAAGGTGTCGATCTGATCCTGCAGAGTCATCAAGTCCGAAATGGTCTCGTAGCCCTCGTTAGGGTCGTTGATGGATTTCAAGCTGATGTACTCCTCATATTCAAACAGACCGTTGAACTCAGGATGTTGCCGGTGGAAAGCTAGTTTGGCCAGCAGGAAGAAGACATATTCCCGAATCAACGGGCCGTATCCTCTCAATCCCTCACCAGTGACCCCTCTGGCCAAACTCTCGATCCAATTGACATTCTGTTGCGCCTCTTTGACTGTAACTGGGTGTCCCTCCTGCAACACCTTGTGGATGGTGATAAGGGCTTTGAAGGTTTGCACTTCGTCAGCCATAACTGGCTGGACCTTCATGCCGGCCCAGAAGGACAGGGAGGACTTGTGGTCCCAGGTGTAGACGATGCAGCTCCGGACATGTTTACGCTTGGGAGCCGTCTCCTCGATACTGGTGGCTTTGCGGATGTTGACGGCAAGCTCGGATTCGGATTTGGTCATGTCGATATTGCGGCCGGTGCCGCTAACAAGACCTGGATAAGACATGTTGGCGACGTGGGCAGCTCGGGGGTTAGGAAGCGGTCATCAACAGTTCGCGGGCGGCCGACTTCTCCCTGCAAGTATATAGGGAGACGGCGCAAAAAGGCCAGACGCGAAGATGGGGAGGAGGATAGAACTAGACAGAAGTGAAGGAGAAGATATGTGGAAGTTGGACAGAGTCAATATATCAAGGTGAGTGAGCACCGTTGGCGAGGCACTTCATTGCATGGCACGACATGCACACGTCGCTGCCACTGCGCAGGAAATGGGAAATACGTCGGTGCCTGCAGAGGGACACGAAACCATTGAGGCTGGTGTCGGGCCAATCAGAGCCAAGAGTGGCCGCCTGTATCGCGATCGACGGCTGGAGACGGCGAGATCCGCTTGATCACACGGCAGCCCAAGTTTGGCCACTGCAAACTGCTCGTGGTCGAGTAACTACCTGCACATGTTGGGTACCAGGTACCATTCAAGACTGATTTACACCGTACAACGTTGTACACACATGTCGCTGCGACCTCGAGTCATAATGGCGAGCTGCGTCTGATGTGAACATGCCCACTTGAATGAGCCGCGAAGGCGACTTTCTTTCTCCGCACCACTGCACTGCAGCCAACTCCACGTGCGACAAAGTCCCAGTCGAGTCCGAACCAATTTGAACTTCTGACGCTGCAGTGCTGTACTTGATCTCAATTACAAACACCGCCAACGCCTCGCTCTCCAAGCACACTGCCACTACTACTCTCCTCCGGGTCTGCTCCCTCCCGGCTCTTTGGGTCTTGTTTCCAAAACCTACACGAACCCGTTGCCCGCCATGGCGCAAAACCAACCATCCAAATCCAAACCTCCCGGGCCTGGCGCCCAACAATCCCGCAACGAATACATCCCCTCCTTCATTTCGAAACGACCCTTCTGGGCGGAAACGACCTCAGACGCAGACTACCTCGAGCATCAACGTCTCCAGTCGGCGCCCAAGGACACACTCGACCAAGCGAAATGGTACGATCGAGGCAAACGCGCGGGTCCCGCGGCGACCAAGTTCCGCAAAGGCGCATGCGAGAACTGCGGCGCCATGACGCACAAGACGAAGGAATGTCTCAGTCGACCGAGGAAACTAGGCGCCCGCTGGACGGGCAAGGACATCCAGGCCGACGAAGTGGTCGAGGAGGTCCAGCTAGGGTGGGACGCAAAGCGAGACCGATGGAACGGCTACGACCCTCGCGAATACAGTGCCGTGGTCAAAGAGTATGAAGAACTGGAAGCACTGAAGCGGGCTGCGGCAAAATCAAAAGGCGGTGGACACGACGATGGAACCGCGGACGATCCCGATGGCGACGCCGATGCCCGATACGGCGAAGAGACAGACATGGGTCGATCACAACCCACGTCGACGCGACAACTTCGCCTGAGAGAAGACACAGCGAATTACCTGCGCAACCTGGACCTAGACTCGGCGCGGTACGATCCGAAAACACGCACCATGGACACGGCAGCCCTCAAAGCTGCAGGCGGAGACGAACTAGACGCCGACGAAGGGTTTGTGCGACCGGCAACCGACGACGCGGCCGAGTTCGAGCGTGCCCAGCGGTATGCGTGGGAGACGCAAGAAGCCGCGAAATCGAACTTGACCAAGAAACTGCATCTGCAGGCGAATCCGACCGAAGGCGAGATTCTGCGCAAGAAACGGGAACAAGAAGCCGCCGAGAAAAAGGCCGCCGCCCGTAAAGCCCTGCTGGAGAAATACGGCGGCGACGAACATCTGGTCAAAGAGACCCCTGCCAAAAAGGCGCAAAAGGTCCTGGCGAACGAGCGGTACGTCGAGTACGACGAGACCGGCCGTATCAAGGGCGAGGAGAAGAAAGTGGCCCGTTCAAAGTATCCCGAGGATGTGCTTGTCAATAACCACACGTCAGTTTGGGGAAGCTGGTGGCACAATTTCACGTGGGGATATGCCTGTTGTCATTCCACCGTCAAGAACAGCTATTGTACAGGTGAAGCCGGGCGCATTGCTTTCCAGGAGGCCGAGGGAATGAGGACAGGTCAAGCTTTGGCTTTGGAAGGAGGTGATGCAGATTCGAAAGCAGGAATGGATGGCGAGACCCAAATTCACACCAATATGGATGGAGAAAAGGACACAGTACATCCCGATAAGCTCGACCGCGATTCTTCAACCGCGGGCGACCGGAGAGGTGATACCGACAAAAACCAGCCAGCAACAGGTCATGCAAAGAAACGAACCTTGCAGGAATTGCAGTCCGGCATCTCAGAAGAAGAACTTGAATCGTACAAGCGCAATCGCCTGGCCGCGGACGATCCCATGGCCAAGCTGCTTGGGAAAGACGAACTGGTTGAAATGCATTGATGAACTCGGTTAGAATGAAAAACTATAATAAAAGCTTAATCTCAGCTACGTATCGTCCCATGCGTGTCATTCCTCCCAGTTTGCTCCCTTACTATGTCGACACAGAAATAGCGTAGGGACGTGGTCAAACTACCATATGCAATGGTTCAGTGCAGGCACGAGAAA
This sequence comes from Exophiala phaeomuriformis, assembly GCA_010883475.1. Taxonomy (NCBI): domain Eukaryota; kingdom Fungi; phylum Ascomycota; class Eurotiomycetes; order Chaetothyriales; family Herpotrichiellaceae; genus Exophiala; species Exophiala phaeomuriformis. Next base: position 97,152 of record JAAAJI010000074.1, on the reverse strand, counting down.
AACAATAGGATTTGTTTGGTCTACCAACGTCTTCCACAATGTCACGTCCATCTCTCCATGCTCAGGCCTGTTGCTGCACCCCTTTATATTCATCCTTCTCACCTCCTCCCAGCTGGCCGTAGGCAAAGCACCCCCAGGGAACATTCTTCCAAAGCCACCCACCGCAAGGATTGGAGCATACAACCGGACGCATCATACGTTCCCTCCTGTTCTCATGGCATACCCGCTCTGACCACAGCACCAACGCATCTCCTTCGTCCTACCAGTCACTTTCGGATCGCCGACAGCCACGAGAGCCGCAGCAACACATCGGGCAGTGCCATTGCTTCCAATCCCATCCCTTCCATTCCCATTCTTTCCAATCCCTTCCCTTCCACACCTCATAGAAGCAATCTTCGATCGAGCACCACAGGTGAATCCACCCCTTGCTCTGCTCCTTCCTCTTCTCATTCATTACCAATTCCCTCACACGGGCTCGTTCGGCTTCTTCCGCCGCAGTGAATAGATGAGGCGCGCTCTCCATGCTCCTCATGGACATGACAAGGGGTGGAGGATACCCCGGGGTCTGTCTCAACCTGGAAAGGCTGGGCATGGCCGACGACCTCAACCTCATCGAGTCCCAATGTGACTGTTCCAGGGCAGAAACAACACTATTGCCTTGGAGTTCAGGGATGGGTATCCGAGGTGAGGATGTGGGAGGCGACAGATAGACCGCCGGGCTCGAGTGGCCATCTTCTGAAGAACTCACCAACTCGCTAGGACGGGCTGTCCGACCGCCTGTCCTGACATACGGCGTCTCCTGAGAAGGTGCAGCGGAATCTTGCTGGTAGTCGGACCTGTTCAGCATGCGCTGTGACAAGGCATTCTCCATATCAACTCTCTCACATGCCTTATCAATCTCTCTCACTTGTTCATCGATGGCGCTCAGCTGCGCGTTGCGAGCAATGGGATGCGCCTCAAGACTTCTCCCGCCGATTCCATGACCGCTTGATCGGGGTCCAAACCTTCCCCGAACATAGGTTCCGTCATCTGCCAAGGCTAGTGCTCCTGAGTCGGTATACGAGGTCACCACATTAGGCGGCAGAGGAGCACGTGGATTCTCAATCGAAAGTGGCGGAGGACTGACAACACGGGCCATACCCAGCATGGCCAAAGTCCGTCGAAAGATTTCGGCAGAAGGGCTTGTCGGAGGGCTCGGAGAACCATGAGGACTCTGCGGCCCCAAAGCTGGAGAGCCTAAAAGTCGCGGACTTGACGGAGCCTGTTCATCACTCTCATGGGAAGACCCCCAAATCCGACCCCACAGCGACCGACCAGGCGAAAGCAGTCTCCAGAGTCTGAATTCTTCTGCTGCGTCCGTTCCAAAAGATGGCAGTCCAGGCGGAGTGGGGCTTCGCTCGGGAGGTCCTTGAACAGGCCGGTTCGGAAGAGTAGGACACCAATTGCTCCGATCGATATCTCCACCAGAAGACGATCGATCGCGACTAACTTCTGCTGCCAGACGCTTGAGGCAGTCCAGGTCATTCAACGACAGCGATCGATGGTGGTGAACTGAAGTGACCGAAGGCAGTCGCTTCTTCAGCGGCCAGGGTGACGCCGAAGCTTCTTTCGGGTGTATTGAACGGATCGAAAGCCGAGGATGAACAATTTGGGACTTTCTTTCCGGACTGGCTTCTAGTCGCGGCAAAGAGCACGACGGTCGGATACTGTCAATGGTATTTTGTTCTAGGACGCTCGCCAGTTGCGGCTCCGCCCATTGACTGTGAGGGCTTGAAAGTTCTCCGAGAGGACTGCGAGGAGATGACGACCGGGAGGGACGGCCAGAGGAGTCCAAGGCGTATTCGCCCTCGACTGATGCTTCCAAAGCGGGTTCACTCTCGAATGGGAGAGCATCGCTGGACCCGACCACTTCCGCATTGTATATTGAGTCTTCATACAAATCTCGGCTTTCCGAGGAGTCGAATTGACGTGAGAAGGAACGCACAGATGCTGTACGGCGAAGAGCTCTTTGCTTTCGCGGCAGATTAGGATTTTGAGGTGAAACATTCTCGTTCATGTTGAATCACTTGCCGTCGATGGCCGAGAAAAACGAACGACTCGGAGAGGACGAAGGTAACCCATGCGGCACGTGCACCCATTCAAGACGGTCCGGCCCATCAGGAACCGGAACGATGGCCTTTCCTAAACGACGGACAGCGATATAAGTATGTGGTGAAGATAAGAATGGCTGTAGTGAGAGAAACTTTCCATTGACGGATTGGCAGGAAATAATCGGAAAGTACTAGCATATCCCCCAGCCGAAGAAGAGCAGCTGCGAAGCAGCAGAGGGCAGTCGCGACGGGGTAGATTGAGTTGTAGAAACGGCAGTAGTCGTCAAGATGACTACTAGTATGGCAAGAAGGATTTGATCGGATGATGCTATACCAATACCAATACTGGCCTGCCATGATGATACCACCACCAAGATTGCCGCTTCTCGGATCAGCATTAATCCATGTGTCGCCACGACCATATGAAATCGCCACAGCCACGCGGAGCGTTAGATCTGATGGTTGAAAGTACAGACAGCGCATGTTCGAACACGAGGCTGCCTCAGCCGGTACGTTATGCACGGTGACCACAATCATGGCTAAACCCCGAAGAAGCCATGTGTGAGGTTAGATCTGGTAGTTACATACAAGTACCGTGACTCGTATGTCAGGACAATACCCGCCTTTACCAGTAAGCTGTGCACGCTAAAGAAGACATAGGATAGAGTCATAATGCTTCGTTCAACCAGTAGCCTGCGGGGAAGAGATATCCTTAGACGAGCGACTTTGCTGAAGATCCTTCTTTAAGCTCTTGATCAAGGATTCGAGACGCCGTCGTTCTTCCTGTTCAGCCTATCGAAATGTCAACTTTGCTGCATCACACATACAGTATTTACGGAGTTTCTTACCTTGAGACTCCTGAGATTCTCGGCCCTGGTTTCCCGCATCATTTTCTTGAACTCATTCTTCAGCACCATGGTAGACGTGGTCTCGTTAGGTGAGCCGGCTTTCACACCAAGCCATTTGACCTTTTCTTCGCTGAGTTGAGATTCGAGTAGTTCGCAACGTTGTTGAAGAGCATCGACCTGTTCTTCCAGCCGCTCCCGCTCCTTCTCGTCTTCGATGCTTTGCTTCGTCATAGACTCGTAATCTTCAATGGTCTCTTTCAGTTCCTTTTGCAAGGCATTCACCTTGTTCTGAAGCTCGGCACTCCCCACACCTTTTGTTTCGTGCTGAGACTGGAGGAAATCAAGCTGGCTTTCGAGTTCTTTGTTTCGCCTATTCAGATCGTCGATCTCCTTTTGGATGGCGGGGTTCATCGACACATCTGCTGCTCGTTGGGCGCGTGTTCCATAAGCACCGTCCAATTCCGCCTTCACCATTGTGAGTTCAGTCTGAGCACGGACAACATCCGCTTCCAGCTCCTTCATTTCATCACGGGTCTTGGCTAACTCAGCCTCTGCCGTGGCTCTAGCAGTTTCCAGATCATCAATCTGTTTGCGAAGACTTTGAGAAGATTCATCTCGCTCGGTTTGTAGTTGGGCAACCTTTGTTTCAAGATGCGCCAGCTCTGCTCGACAGCTCTGGAGTTCGGCTTCTGCCTGGGCTTTCGCTGCTTTCACCTCTGCCAACTGTTCGATAAGTTGTTGGGTTTCGGACGATGACTTGGTTCGCAGTTCTTCCAGCTCGGTTTGCAACCGCCTTAGATCTTCTTGTTTGGCCTCCAACTCTGCGGTAAGCTTATCTTCTAGTTCTTTCCGCGCCGCTCTCTCCATATCTAAGGCTCTGCTGTCGTCGACACCTCGCTGTTGTTCCAGAAGGACGTTGGCCTGTTTAGCCATATCCAATTGCTCCATCAGAAGAGTAATCTGATCGCGGGCGTGCTGGGCCTCTTCCTCGCCCAATGTCTGAAGTCTTTTCGATTCTTCCAGTTGTTCGGTCAGCTCATTGATCTTGGCGTCGCGCTGGGCATCAGACTTGGTGTTGAGCTCCCGTTGTTGTTGTATTTGTCTGGTCAGGATGTCCTTTTGTTCCACCAGGGTCTCAACTCTCTGGTTGAGGCGATCTAGGACAGAGGTGGAATATGCCAGTTGCGATTGCAGATCCTTCCCCCTAGGTTCGTCCTGATGCAACATAGGACTGTGGCTGACCGAGTTTGTTCTCTCCAGCATATCATGTAACCGGTTGTTAACATCCTCCAGCTGATGTTCAGAATCAAATATTGATTGCTGAGCAGTGCTGTGGCCTCGGGTCTGAGCAGCCTCCACTACGCCCAAACCTTGAGACAGATATCCCAAATATGCATTGATTTGAGCGTGTATCGGTCCAGCCATGTGCTCATCAGTTGGTTGAGGGGGCGGGTCGAAATGCTCGTGCGAACCGGCTTGGACAATCATTGAATGGAGCCGGTTGTTGAGTTCTTGTAGCTGCCTTGCCACACTCTCGACGATCTGGTTATCACTATTCCTGTTCTTGCTTCTATTCCTGTCCGCGGGTAATTGTCCAAAATTGGTCACGTAGTCCGGGACCTGGTATAGGCTTCGTTCATCGAATTCGTCAATGTCGGAATGGCGACCATTAGGCTGACTCGTCATGCTTTCCGGACTCCGGGGTAACTCGGTTTTTCGAATGTTCTTCTTCAATCCTTTGTGCGTCATCTGAAGCACGCCGGCCGTGTGTTCCAAGATTCGCTTTTCCACATACTCGAGTCTTTTCTCGAGCCCCGCCAACTCCTGGGTGAATTCCTCAACTTTTTTATTACTGGCAGCATACTCGCTATCGGCCCGCACGCTTGCGTCGTCACCGGAACTAGGTCTGCCTCCAATCAAACTCCGGCGCGACCGCTTCGGCGAAGTGCCGTTGGCAATGGCCTTGTCGCGAGTCGAATACAGCCTGTTCAAGGACTGGGCCGCATCGCGCAACTTGGTTTCCAAAGCGAGTTTCCGTCTCGTGGTGTCGATTTTGTTTGTAAGATAGTGTTTCTCCCTCTTCAACTGTTCCACCTCTTCGAAGGACAGGATCTCGAATCCTTGACTATCGGAGATTGCGGTCTCGGCCAACAGATGGACCGCGACAGGGTCGTTGATATTCAAGACGGCCGAATTCCGAGGAGCAGTCGTGTTTCGATTAGTCTGCGAGCGCATCAGTATCGGGCAGGCGGAAGGAAGTGCCCAAGGGGTATATATACCTGCGGAAACCGAGGAGTCGGCTGATCGTCGAATGGACCGCGCAACGAGCCCACCGCAAACGTAGAAGGCGGCCCAATGGCCGGGGAGTCGTCCACCGGCCCTGGACCGCTGTAGATGGAACTGGGAACATAGCGACTGCGGTTGTCGTCGACGCTCTCCGCAGAGGACTGGCGAAGTCCAAAACCAAAGGCTTGCATTATGTCTCGGTCCCAAGAGACACCCGTCCTGCTCTGTATAGATATCCAATGTTTGTTCTTCCAATGTTACATGTGCGACTCGTCGGATGGTGCGTACATCAGCCGTTCAGAGAGCAATGTCATGTTGTAACTATCCCTCTTGGGCCATGTCATTCGACCAGGGGTTCAATCGCCGGGAACAACAGCACGGGTTCAATCGAAAGGCCAACAGTCGACCAAGAGAATGGTTGACCAAGATGCAAACCAAAGAAAGCACGAGGACGTAGAAAGACCAGCCCGTTGAGTTGCGAGGTACAAGGCCGAGTTAAGGGATCAGGGGTCCCAATTCAGTCGAGTCCAGCAGACGAAGTAGGCGCGAAGCGAGTCGAACAGAAATCAGGCGGATACGCGTTCGGCTGGATAGCGAAAGGCCAGGTTCCCACGACGGCCAATTGAACCCCTGGAAGACCAGCGCTATCTTTTTATATCGTTGACTTCCGGGCGAGAGAATGTGGCTGTGGGGGCGGTTGCCAATTACAATGGCGGCTTGTAGAGGGACGCCAACGGTGAACGACAGCCCCAGATTGTGTCTGCTGGTTCCAGTCCTAATTTGAATTTCAATCTGTACCACGGGAGTGATACTGCGGTCCATATGACGAGGTCTTGCGAGTGATGGTAGGTTATGAGTCTTCGATAGTAAAGAAAGAGAGCTACACTGCGTGACCAAGCGAGAAGCATGGCTTGAAAGAAAACATGTCTCCAGGTCTGGATTGTCAACAAACAATGCTGCTCGTGCCATGTGCATTCCAGAAACTCGGTTCGTGTCACTTCGCTCCCAGTCAATAAATCTACAGAAGCTTGAATAATATCCAACTTGCAGCGTATGTGCGGGGCATTCAATTGATCGAACAGACAGTTCATGTTCAATTCGGCGCGTGATCCAGGTATCAATGTACAGTTTGTAGGCGGTGTCAGGTTGCGAGTCCTCCTAAACAGTACAACCATCCGATATGCAACCTTCGAGTTGACCAGCCGGACCCAGTCCTACCTCAAACTCCAATCCGTGGTCCATTGTACAATGCAACGCTCCCATGCAACGCGTGTTACTCCCATCCTTTCAAGATCATGACAACGTGAATCCTGTACCATTTCGCCGTCCCAATGCATTGCAATCCTGCCCTCCCAAATATCTGTATTCTTACCCAACTTGATCCCATGTTGCCACGTACAACCGGCCTCACCAATCCAACCCATCAGCCAAATCATCCTGTCTCTCCAAATCCTCCAGCACCGGACGCAGCTGAGCCTGCTCGTTGGCCAGAGCGACATTCTGGCGTGTTCGCGAGTAAAACACCGGACAATCCTTACTGTCGCACTTGACTTCCTCGTTCCACGCCAGGCCAGAACACGAGCGACAGACTTTAGCCAGCTGGACGACCTTGCGCTCAGTTTGGACCAACCGCGCCCGCAACGTCAAGATACTGTTTGACGAAGTCTGTCGACATGTCGAACACAACAGTCCCAGAGACGAGGAGGAAACTGCCGGAGGAGCACTAGTATTCGCTCTTGTTTCACCATCCAGCGGGTCTCGACAGACCAAACACGTCGACGACTTCAAGTACGACTCGAGAGTGACCCTCTTTTGATTGTCTACCACACCCTCAACCCGTCTGATACGCTGATACTTTGGCATTTCATCGTACCACTGCCGAACATTGGCGCCGACCAGATTGAAGATACGTTCGAGCGGTGGAATGATATTCTTCGAGATATAGTACTCGGCGTCCAACTCGGCGTGCGGATCATTCAGCAGCACTTCAGGCGCGACACAGCGATCGATCAACCTGGCTCCCGGTCCCCCAGTCACAACAACATATGGCACGCGTTCGCCATACTGCGGTTCGAGCCGCGGGTCCTGCATCATTCTTCGAGCACTGATGAGTGCCCCCGGCGGAGGCGGGCCTTTGTCACTGTACGTGCCGAGCTTAACCTCGCGGGCGAAACAAAAGTCCTGGACGGAGACATTGCCGCGCATGATCTTTGCGCACTGCGCCTGGAAGAACCGTTTTACCTGGCTGAGGTCGGCCGTGCGAAACAGCAACTTCAGCGCCGTCTCTTCAATCTTCTGTTCTGCAGGTGTCCCATCTCTACGCACCGTCTCGATCCCCTTGGCGTCAAAGTCCGGCACAGTCTGGGTTCGGGATTCGTACTTGAACCCGACGTATCGCTTCTTGGCCAGTAACACGCACGGATGGTACACTTTCTCAAACTTGAGCTTGACGGGCCGCGGGTTCATGTTGGTCACGGCAGCAGCGATTTCTTCGCCAATATCAAACGCTTGATCTCTGGTCCGGCCTTTCAAGTACACAAACAGACTGTCGGTGTCGCCGTAGACGACTTCGGCGCCCCATCGGTCAACCGAGTGAATTAGCGCAATCGCCTTCTCGAGCGTCTCCCGCCCTGTCTGGACAATGCTGTCGGCAATCTCCGAACAGGGCATGCGACCCGAGAACGAAGCCGACGTATACCCATACGTAACGTTGGCAATGAGTTTGAGCGCCAGCTGCCGGTTGTTCAGCAACCGCTGCAGAGTCTTGTCGTCCTTGTCGACCTTCATGCCGCTCTTGACCATGACGCGGGTCTCGAGTATCTCGCTCAACATCTTGGCCAGGAGCGATTTCCGGATATGCGGTTTCGCGTACATGATGCCATTGGGGGCAATGTTGATGTGGTCCTTCAACAGCTCCAGCAGCCGGGGCTCGCGACGGTAGTCAGTAAAGCCCATTTTGTTGGTTCCTCGCCAGCTTACGACCCGCCCCAGGAACGTCGAATAGCAGTAGTTGTACGCGATCATCACACTCGGGTACAGGGACTGGAAATCCAGCACCAACATGGGACTGGTGTAGAAGTCGCTCCGAGGCTCCATCACCAACGGCAGGCATTCAAGGGCATTCTGGCCGCCCACCTGGCGCCGACTGGGCGACACCAAGACGAAGTTTTCGGGTTTCGCAATACGAAACATCAAAGACTCCACCTTGAACTGCGACCCGCGCGAGATCACCGAGAACCAATCCACGCCGAGCAACCGGGCCTGTTCGCTCGTCCGAGGTACCAGCTCGTTGGCATCCAAGATCTCAATGTCCATCTGGACCCGCGAGCAAAAGTACTCGACGACTTTGGCCAGATCCCTTGGGTTCTTGCTCCGATACCACCGCGTCAGATCGGCAAATGCGTAATGCGGGACCCGTTGATGTAACAAATGATACACCACGTTCTCCATAGTGTATTGGAGCAGATTGAGCTCGCCTCTCATGGCTCTCCAGATGTTGATCGTATGGCGGCCGGTGAGATCGAATCGTCGATGTATGGTTGAACCCCCAGCGGTCGTCGTCGCGGCCAAATCGCCCGTGAGATTGCGCTTTCATCCGCGACAGCTCGTCGCAGTAGTTCAAATCATACTTGACCCGCGCCCGTTCGATCAGGTACCCCCACGAACTATTGTGGACCTCGTAGCCTGTCAGAATGTCCGGGTCATAGTGTCGCACAATATCCACCAACCGCGTAAGAGCGTCCAGTTCGGTCTCCTCTTCTTCCACGTCGTAAGGCACCGTCCGGCCGATCCGTTTCGCAATATGTGCCTGGTCTCCGACCGCTATGATGCCCACGTGCGTCCCTTCTTTACTTCCTTTTGTCATGTTTGCCTCCACATCCTCATCATCCGTCTGCAAGCACCAGAAGATACATGCCACCGCATCCTCCTCTGGATTGGGTGCGAGCGAGCCGCGAGTGTTGACGTGCACCTCCAAAGCCATGATGCTCATGTATTGAGTCTCATGCTGCACGCTGGTACTGACTTGCTTTTGCGAGTATTTGAATCCATACTTGTTCTTTTGCGTCGGCCCGTCGATCTGTGAAAGCACCTTCCGCGACTGCCGGTCACTTACACCGGCCTGATGCTGCTGCTGCTGGCGTTTACGTTCTTGATTGAGCCAACTTAAAACCTCAGCCTTACGTGGAGGTGGTTCACAGATCACCCATTTGGAGATCCGGCAGCGCTTCCGTCTCTGGTTGTCCCGGATGCTTTCGCCCGTCACGTCGAGCAGTGTCGGCGGTTTCCGGCCGAATGTGGCCGGTGATGTGCCAGTGGGGTCAAAATCTGGGAGATATGGCACGGTTGTGCTTTCAAGTTTGAACTCGCGCCCTGCATACTCGCGGCTCTGCTCGGGAACGTCGCTCTCATTGCTGTAGTATGCGTCTTGGTAGATCACGTCAGGAAGTCCGTATTGTCCCAAACTTTTCTCCACCTCTTGAAAACCTGGTGAGCAAGCCTGAAATACTTGCCAGCGAGTCCCAGGTCGTCCTGAGGGCAGACCTTTTATCATCAAGAGTTCAGGCCTCGTGGACTTGACGCTGCCGCCCGTAGTCGGTGGCACAAGTGTGGGCGGTGACGAGGTTTGGATACCCTTTGAAGCGGGGGTTCTGAGCAGCACCGGTGAGGTGGATGATTTGAGATCAGATGGCTTCGAGAAGTTTTGTACACCTTCAGGACCCGGGGTCTTGGGTAGCATCGGAGAAGTTCGTGGTTCGATATGAGAGGCTTTCGAAGATACTTGGTTACCATTTCGAGCCGGACTCTTGGCCAGAACCGGGGATATTGGTGGCTTGACATCAGACGGCTGTGACGATTTAGCAGAACCGACGCTCTTTTGGCTCAACCGAAGGATCGTGCTTGGGTCATTCGGATTCTTTACCGTGGGAAAAGACAGCGTCGACTGTTGCGATAGATTTGGGGGAGCAGCACCTTCGTCGTCAGACTTGTTCAAGTTCCTGGGCGCTTGGGAGCTGGCCGGCGGTTGATAGGGCGTGCTGCTAGGTAATCGAATTCTTCGCAGTTCTTCAGCGGTCGACTCTGCCCCGGCTTCGGAATCGTACTGGTCAGACACGAAATCCGGATCCTCATCGGAGCCTGAAAAGCTGACATCAGGCAGGACGTTCTCCTCGTCAACTAGCTGTTTGCGCCGTTTTCTGGGCTTGAAACTTGGGACGCTGGCGAATCTCGTACGCTTGGGCCTGTTTGGTGAGGTAGGCTCTTGATTCAGATACTCGTCCGGTACTTCGAAAGCGTCTCTGTCTAGACGTTCAATGTTCCCTGCCGCTCGAATGCCATATTGCTCATATTCCGAAGAGCTGATGGGAGCCATTAAATGCCCCTTCGACTGACCATTCACCGGATCTGAACTGCCAGCGCTTTTGCCCAGACCAGAACTCCCATCGTCGGACACGTGTTGATCACCAAAGCTTGGTTCTGAAGTGTCTGCTATGTGCTCCGCCTGCTCTTCATCAACAAGGCCCTGTTGTTGAAGGACGTCCTGGTCGCCATTCGTGGTCATCCCCAATCCATCTGTCGCTTCGGCGAGCTGTATCGAGCGCATATTATGCGGATACAGATCCTCGACACTCTCCAATGCCGTCTGAACAGTGGACTCCAACGACGTCGTTTTGACGAACGTCTCAAAAGACACTTTCGATTGTCCGCCCTTGACACGTTCTTCATTGGCGATCTCATCGACCCTGTGGCGAAACTCTTCCTCATGGATCCACCCGCCAGCAGAAGTATTTCGCGGGTCCGCCGACATGGAAACCAAGACCTCTGGCGGGAACGGAGTACTATTATTATCCTTGATACCCATTCTCAACTTCCTCCGTCGCGTCTCGTCCTTCCACAGGCCCGCCATGGACTGTACAAGTTTCGCATCCGCGGGCAGAGGATGGATCCGCTCAACGAAATCATGATGCAACTCTCGCGCATGGACGTCGCGTCTGTTGAGGATATCCTTGACATGCACATCGACCTCAAGGGCGCAATGACTCTGCTTTGGTAAGACCGCCTCATCAGACACAACCTCCGGCGGAATGGAGTGATCGTGCCACTGATGCAACAAACTATTCATCTCATGGTATTTGGGCACAGGACCTCGAAACTTGACTTTGTCACACTCAATATACCCGCACCCATAAAGATTGTAGTCGCACATCCACTGCGCAAGATATTGCAGATGGCTTTCATACGGCTGTAAGACCCGTTTCATGACCGCTCCTTCGCGCAGCAGATCCGCCAATCTGGTCATATGCAGAGGGTTGAGCAGGTATATCTTGAGGTAGAACCGATACCCCACATGGAACCCGTAGAACGGGATCCCCTTGACCAGCGAAATGTGCGCCACATAGCGATGCTTTCCCTCGTATATGTTCTTGCGGTAACTCACGGCGAGAGCATGATCGATCGAGAGTTGCAGCGTGCGAATCGCCACGTCCACATCTTCACGCACAAGACTGCCGCTGTACTCGATGTATGTGTATTGGAGCGCGCCGTGAATGTGCATCAACACTTTTTGGCCTGTCTCGGTTGCGCCAAATACGCGGATGACCGAGATTCGAGGTCGGTCTTTGGCGGCATTTCCGGTCGTCGCGACATCTCGGGGAACGAGCGGGTCAAACTCGTCAAGGGGCACGGCCTGGTAATGGTCGATGCAGTTGAGGCGGACTCGAAAGGGATCCATGGGAGTCAATGATGGGATGGTGGGTTCCGCGGCGCGTCATGGGCATGGTGGCGGCGCATCACGAACTGGAGACGGAGGTGAGAGTGAGGCGGTTAGAATACGATATTGAAGTGCGCGTGTATTCAATGCTGTAGGCCGAGTGTTGCAGTTAAGGAGGTTTGTGTACAAGAGATGTTGACGGAAACATTCAATTGACATGCCCTGCCATGCAGTGCGACACTTGAAGTCAAAACACGCGACGATTGATTGCGCCGCAGCGTGACCCGCGGAATCGGGAGCCACATGCCACTGAGGCTGCTCGGGACCTTCGTCATCGTCCTCAAATGGCTGCTTCTGCTACTTCTACGTCTAACAACTACAGTTGTAGGCTCTCTGACTTTGAACACAATTCAAGTTGGCTTCGACGAACTTATGGGCGTTGGTACAATACAGTCCCATACTCTAGGCACCTAGGCTACGGATGACGAACAACTGGCGCAGCTGCTGCATGGGCGAATTTAGCAGAGATTCTAAGACCCTGAAACAGGCGTGTCTTCTGCCCGTCGGGGAATATTTCACCGGACAATACAGTACTCCCCCGTCGTGTTATCCTCAGTGTAATTGAAAAGGCAACAGCAACAACAGCAACAAGCAGCAACAACTGTCTGCAGCTCGAATGTTTGGCGAGTGAGCTCGAACCGGAGTGAGGCCACACACCACGCGCCCGGAGGCAACGACTCGGTGCCGCGGGCATTTTGGCGATACCAATCTATGCTATGGGGAAGATACCATCTACTTTAGGTACTACTTCTGTACTCATCCCTCATACAAGGTAGCAAATCCCTGCTCTACTAGTAGTGAAGTTGATTCGAAACTTTTATCATGTTGTTGTTATCCAACATACATAAGGAAAGTCTGTCAGCCAGCGGTTGCTCAACCCTCAGGGCAGAGCGGAAAGCCAGAACCATGACAGAAAAGAAATGCTGTCCGAGCGTGTACAGGACAAGAGATGTAGGGACATAAAAGGACAGGATAGTAGCCGAAGCGACTGGTAAGGGAAGAAAACAAAACAAAACAAAACAAAAGAGAGGTAGACCATTTCCATATCATCCATCTGTCCACCCATCTGCTGGCAGGCAGCTGGTGGTCAGCCCATTAACAAGTCGTGTCGTGTCGTCATATCATGATCAATCCTTCTCACAAGTCTCAAGTCTCACTGGCACAGTTCCAGTCGAGCCGAGTCAACTCCTCCCACTCCAGAGCTCAACTCATCTCATCTCAGGTAGTTGGACCAAACCTCAAGCGTTCTCGACCATTCCTATACCTGGCACACACGTAATACAAGCAGCCGTGCATGTGTGCAGAAACAGGGGCGGGAACCCAGTCGGGGCCAAGTCATGTCGCCTTCGCCTGCTTCTTGCCAAGATCCTGCCGGGCTGTGACTGGTGTTAGAAGCTGGAAACAGAACTTGGAGGGGATTGTCACTGCCAGTGTGGTGCGGTGCAGTGGCAAACACATCGAAAGGTAGGCATGTACTTACCGAACAGCAGAACCTTCCCACTCTGCACGACGTCTCATCAAAAGCCGCCGTACATGTCAGAGTCCTCCGAGTCGGAAGCTGGGGCCGAATGATCAGGAGTATACGGAGCCTCTTCTTCGGCACTGAGAGTTTCTGCACCGTCGTCATCGTCATCATCATCGGTGCTTGTTTCCTCTGCTGCCATGTCCGCAAGGGCTTGCCACTGTCGACGAATCGCTGAAAGGCGAAGGGCGACGGTGGACTCGAGGACCTCCAGGGACAACATGGCCGGAAGCAAGTGCCGACGCCCACATCGACGAATCGCTTCTTGGGTCATGGCCTCCTGCAGGTAAGCCGGGAGCTTATCCCAAGCGATGTTAGCGTCAGCGACGATCCGTGTAGGCGAAGACGGCGGGCTCGCGGATGACATCCGGCGGAACCGCTGGTGCGTCCGCCGAATGATACCATTGAAGTCTTCAAGAGCTTCCTCGTTCATGCCCAATTCCGTTCGCGGATCGGCAGGACTGGTGTCCACGTTTGGGGAGTCGCGGGTCATGGTGGTGGAATTGCTTTGCTGGGAAGATGAACTGTTTTGATCAGTGTCTCTTGTGGACTCCTGAGAAGGGACAGATGGAATGGTGACACTTGATGTCCGATTATCCCCTGCAGCGACAGAGCTTGACAGCGTGACGCTGTTGGTGTTCGTTTCGCTATTGGCGTTGACGTCGAGAGCTGCAAAGTTCAAGTTGTCAACAGTGTTGAGACTTTGTACCCCGGCTGCAGTGTTGTCGATATGGTTAGAGTTCTCTTCTTGGACTGCACTGCTGTTCAAATGGTTGGAGTTCTCTCCTGGGTGTGGAGTGCTGTTGATATGGCTGTCGGTGACGGGGGAGGTATCAGTGCGGATGCCTCTGGCGGGCACTGGCCCGTAGATATACACAAGGCCAAGAGGGTCGTCAGTATCGTTTCTTATGACACCGTTGGCCGACAGCAGCTGATACAGGACCTGGTACAGGGATTCCATTTGAGATTTTCAAATTCAACTGCTTGTTCGGGGTTGGCGAAAGAGGATGGTCTGGATGTAACTCACCGCGTCGTTTATATGCTTTGATTTGCTCGAGCATGGGGAGCTATCTCCGCGGTGCGCTGCATGCCTTAGGAGCCCATGTCCCATTAGCGAGAATAGTGCCCTGATGGCGGTGATTTCGCCCATGGCAACCTCGCATAATGAGTCCCTTGCCCTTGTAAGTGCATGGCCTCATCTCGCTCGCTTGACTTCGCCTGTCCGAAAGATTAGCCCCCCTTTCGACAACCCCTCCCCCTCAATAGTTCCAGGTTTCTAGTCGTACTTTCGGGCAATTAGCGGCAGATGGACGGAGCCACATCATACAACTAGTTGTATATGCCGATCCGCCGTACATCTAGGCGTCGAAACGTGTAAATGAAATGGCCTTCGGAACTTCCTATGCTGGTCCTAGTCAGTAGTTGACATAAAAGGCTGGGGAAGCACCTATGAAAGCCCGCCTGGGATATCTTACTGAACCCGCGCCAGAGTGCGTGCCAGATGTCGATGGTTACACACCGACCACGGCTGGGCCAACCGTGTTGTTTGTCGCATGGGTTGTCGTCCACTAGTCGGCGCATCATCCACCCTGGAGGCTTTTGTGGCTGCTAGTGCAGGATGCGAGTTGCTTGCTGGGAGCGTGCTGTTGGTGTCGGACCCCAGCGAATGAGTTCATTAGAGGATGCCTTTTCGCCTCGAACAGGGTTCGTTTCGGGGAACAAGATGCTGCTGCCGTGATGGATGCAAAATGCCTGTCCATCCCCGAGTACTAGTCCCCATGTTGTGTAATCTGGATAACCCGTCGCCATCAGCGCTGCCCGGGACCTCGCGCCTCTACCCCTCTAGACCTTCCCCTCCCTCTCTTTGTTCTCACCCTTTGGCGATATCTATTTTTCACTTTCACAGAGTTCAGGGGAATGGCGGCGCGCCCCGACGCCTCGGCACCCAATAGATGCCCGGGGATTCACCACTGAGCAGACTCGACGGCGTCACCACTTACAAGTAGGCGTTTACAGCTGTGCCGTGTGTACAACAACATCCTCTTACCGCTTTGGGTTATTCCTGAGCGATCAACAGTCAATACCATTCTCTCTGCTGCGAGTCCGCGCTCGGGCCTGGACCCTTGACGCATGTTTCGAGGCTTGAAGTGTCAAACTCGAAGGACAGGAGCAGGCTCACAGGAAGTACAGTAAAGCGAATGGTGGTGTCAGCTGTCAAGATCGCTGTCGAAACGCCAAACTTGCCAGGGATACTCCCGTCTGGAACCAGTCAAGGTGCGGTCCGTTCGTCCCCACACTTCTACCTTTCCTTCTGCTGTGGATCTGATCGGATAGAAGGGCAAGCTATTCTCCGACTTGTCGTTCCTTGGCCCTGCGCCCGTGCATAGAGTTCTGATGTTGCCATTCCACTTGGGTTGGTTTCTCATTCCAGTCAGAATAATCCATCCAAGGCCCAGGTTGTATGCCACAATCTTTAGCCCCAAAGCTCACTCTCGTTCGAAAGGCACAGGAAGGAGTCGTCGCTAAGTTAGTGGGCTCTGGTAAGGGACTGCCGAGCTATGCTGGGAATGGATGCGTCCATGGTAAAACCCATGCACCCGCAGGGCGACACATTGAATAAGGACCCACATGTCTACCATGAACTTCTCAGGCTCTGGGGCAAGCTCGTGTTGCGTGGATCTGAATGTCAGCCGCGATTCACACCGTAGTACCATCGTTCCCTTTCCCCACGCAATCATGCAGCTCAATATGCATCAGCTCCCCTCCTTTCCACCCCGAGTGCGTCTCGCTCGCGCAATACTTGTTCTTGAGCGATTTGTAAAGCCGTGACCATTGTGAATCCACGAGCCTGTAAGGAGGTGGTACCCTTGTTGATTTGTGTGTACCCTTGTAGACTTGTCAAGCCTTCAAAGAGCTGCACACGTCTGGTGGCCGCGCAATCACACAGATTCAAGGCTGAAATGTCACCTCTCGCTGAAAATCACAGCATACTGTGGCGACAGCCGACCGTGCTGCGCATGTGAGCGGATAGGAACCCTTGTCGCTTTTCAGTCTTACTCGGCAAAATTGGCGCTCACGGGAGATTTTCATATTCGAGGATGATAGCTCTATTGCTGTGCTGTCCCCGAGGACGAGCTCAACGAAACGCCCTAAGTGGACAGGGATCGATAGCTGCCTTGAAAGAGAGATCCTCGATCTCAGCTGAGCGGCATGGGAAGC
Source organism: Exophiala phaeomuriformis (assembly GCA_010883475.1). Classification (NCBI taxonomy): domain Eukaryota; kingdom Fungi; phylum Ascomycota; class Eurotiomycetes; order Chaetothyriales; family Herpotrichiellaceae; genus Exophiala; species Exophiala phaeomuriformis. The sequence continues at coordinate 80,418 of JAAAJI010000074.1, read as the reverse complement.
AGGTCGGCCACAATCTAATGGGACCTGCCCTCCCAGGTGTCTGAGAGGGATCAAATCCGGAGGCCCTGGTTCTGTTCCAACAGGAGCTCAGCCGCTCCAGATCCTAGACTCGGACTCCCGGCACAGATAGGGTGCCAGCAGTTTCACCATCGAAAGCCCTGCTCCCGGACTCCTTGACGCTGTTCTCGACAGATCCTTCTGTTGCAAGCACGGGCATCTGATTCCATGGACACGTTGGTTGGAGGCAGGGCAGTCTCGCACTGACAGCTCAGCTTTCGACACGCATGTGAGTGTCCACCACCACGCCCTGTTGGGCAAGCTGTCTCCTCGACGAGGGATGCGCAGGCGGATAGGCTTCGATCGCTAGTGATTCACGATCTCGGACGACGTCGTGGAAGAGAGCCTGGCGCGTCAAGTTCCCTTTCAACCAGGGGTCATGCGTCGTCTGTGCGTACAGCACCTTCGTGCCAGGATACGGTAAAGCCGACATGACCCCCTCCGTAAACTGTTGATCGGCACGCTCGGTGGTCGTTGGTAGGTCCCGTACCTACCTGTCAGGGTAAGAAAAACCTGGCAAGTGACTTCAACCCAGGGTGCTGAGCCGTGCGGTGCATTTGCTTCCAGTGCCTCCCTGCCAGGGTACAGGAAAGTCAGCCATTCCCTCCTCTGTCAAGGTGGCTTGAAGGCTTGAGCGTCCTGAGAGTGAAGGTGGGGTTCACCAAGTCTTCCATTTCTTGAGCTGTGATGACTGGCTCGATGCCCTCAGGGAGCAGTTGCTGTTGGATGCTTTGTAAGGTGGCATGGAAATGCGAGAACCAGGCAGCATTGAACCAGGGTAAAGACCTTGGTGGTGGCGGTACGCTCGCAGCAATGTAGGCCTTAGTGCATTTCATTTCATGCAGGTAAGAAATGGAGGGATGCCATGCCGGCCACTGGTCCGTGGAGTCGGCACGAGTAGCGTAAAAGCTGATCGAATCGATCCGATTTCCACAAAGAGTGCTGGCAGATTCGCCTGAGTGACTCTCAGACGTGGTGGGCAGCCTGAAAGTACTGTACCTGTCCTGCCTACTAGTAGTAGTGTAAGGCAGAGTCCAACGAGTCCTGCAACAGATAGCCATAATTAGATGAGAGATCGTAAAAGACCAGTTTACGTGAGTTGAACTGGGGCAAACCAATCCTGAACGACGGGCTAGTTTGACGTTTGGATTTCGCATGCCAGTGCCAGTCTTGTGCCGGGATCTGCAAACCTGAGCTACTATTAGTACGCACAGTTAGGTGGCACTCAGGCTGTAGGTCAATTACTAGTACAGTAGTGTTAGTTTCATTTCCAGCCAGAGCAGCGACACTGCAGTGGCACTGGCAGGACCTCAGCCACGACGCCCTCTCGGTGTGGTAGATGCTCTGAGATACATACTAGCACCAGGTACGGTCTTTCTTGCTGGAGCTACTAGTCACGAGTAATGTACGTAAAGCTGGGCTCGGAAGGCATTGCGGGAAAAGCCATCCATCTGTCCATCGATCACTCCATGTAGACCTTCCTCACGACCTGTCTCTTTTCACGTTCGCTTTCCATTTCCTTGCTGTTCCTCACTACTTACTCTGAGTCGGTCTGTCCCGCCTGTCCCCACAAAATTGATTGGCGTTTTACTCCAGAACACACCTCAGACAGGACCCGCCCTGCATCCCTCTCTGCCTGGTCGCGCCCTGTCAAGCATTCACGGGCGGGATGCCGTCTGTCCACCCGCAAACTCTGAGAATCCAACTTTAGATATGGTTCTTGTGCTCGGTTCTAGCCATCCCGGAGGAGTAAACCTTGTGGTCGGGTGGGGCGGAGCTGAGGTGGAGCTCAATGGATCCTTTCCTGACTTAGGTGGCAACTGGCGGTGTCCGAACGTCCCAGACGAGAAGAGCACAACAGAGCAGCGAAAGAGGCATCGCTACCAGCGACCTTGGTATCAACGTTCGAAGAAGACAACTCGGGCGCAATGGGAGACTTCCATGACAGCGTAGCATAGCATAACGTAGCATCACCGAGTAAAGGAGAGCACGGGCGAGCATCGCACGGCACAGCAGGTCAGGGCAGGGTAGGGTAAGGGAGAGGAAATGGAGCACACATGGATCGACCATTAGATAGGCAGAACATGAGAAGGGGCGAAACAGGGCTCTGCGGAAACAATTTCCCAACTCCAGCCTGAGGGACCAAAGAGGTACCTGGGAGAAAGGAGTCCTAGGAATGGATCAGTGGCATCGGGCCTCACACATGCACACACGCACATCCCCATTGGGAGTCTCGCGAGACGCTCCCACACCACAGGGAGCATGGTCTAGAAATAAGAATCCAGAAACACAGCACGGAAGGCAACGTAGATTCGTCGCACCGAACCCAACATGAGCGGGACAACAAACGCTTAGTGAACAACCAACTGGTCCCGTGAGCCAACCTGCCACTAAGCCGTGAGTCACCAACTCACAAGTCGAAACGTTCGATGGGCTGTGAGCCGAATAGTCTGATATGATGCCTGTATAGCTCGTAGCACTATTAAGGAGGATATGCGAAAACGCGCAAATACTGTAAGCAAGTGGGAAGTCAAGCCCTAATCGAACCTCGAACTCGACAGTTCGATTGTAATCTGTGGACACTCGTTGAGAGTAGACTGGTGTTGTAACGTTGATATCGGCACTGCCAGCTCACTGACGAAGCACTCGTGCGAAGAACTCCGTAAAGTCCAAGGTATCGTGCCCTCGACCGCAATGCCCTAATTTTCTTGCTTTCGCACTTCAGCAGAGCGGATCCGCTCTTCATGGAGACAGCTTTGCCATTCCTCACTGTTGATGCGGCATATATCCAATGCTGTAGATACGTTCCTCACGTTCTTGAATCATGCTTGTGAGCGTGCCCGCTGCAACCGGTGACATGATCGGCACCTGTGAGAGAATGGAAACATAATCTCAGCAACACGGCGCAGTAGTGCACGAATGTTCGCAACTTCGTCTGGGCCTGAATACCATGTAGATGCAGTGGCCTCCAGATACAACTTGCGCTGTGCATGGTACATCGTGCCTCAAGTATACATTCCAAGCTCCTGTCTGCGCATTTCGTCCGCTTCATCCGGAGATTTCAAAGCAGTGTCACTGTCCTGCCGTTTCGGCAGTGCTGGAGGTCCGGTGACTGAGCTCGCTTGCGTTTCGCTTGTCTCTGCCACGTCCTCGCCATGACCAAAAAACTCGTCGTGATGTTCGGCATCTGTGGCCATCGGGCTGGTAGGAGCCGATTCGGTGGGAGCCTCCACCACAAGAACCTCGTTCTCCGTCTCATCGGCGAGTTGCAAGGTACTCTGCCGTTTTCGCCGAGCTGGGAGCGGGGGCTTGGGCGAGGGCTTTGCTGAGTCCGTCGACCCATTCGTGCCCTGCCGTTTCGGGAGCAGCGGCGGAGGCACCGGCTTTCGGCGAGGTATCATGAATGAGCTGGTGCCAGTAGGCTTCTCTGGCGGCGGTAAGGGTGTGCCAGGCGGTGGGAGTGGTCTGCCTCGACCGATGGGCTCCTTTTGGTCAGGCCGTTGATTTCGCTCTCTGTCGTCTGAGGCTTGAGCTTCACGCTGTCTGTTTCTTGCCAGCACTCCCCAGCCCCATTTCTGGGCCGCAGAAGCTGCCGCATTTACAGAAGCCAGGGCCTGCTTTCTGTCCGCGCTAGTCAGTGATCTTGCGTTGAAATTGAACCCTTTCGAGGGCTTTGTTCCTTCTTGAGCAGAACGCGGCCGGGTATCATTTCCATCATAGGTTTCCGTGGAATGAGTCGATGCCCGACTTGATGTCGTCGGTGTGGGCGTGTCGTGCGACGCGGCAGTATCTGACATCCTAGAGGCGTCGCTATCAGATCGCCCTTTGTTGCCCATGGCAGTGGCCATGGCGGATTCCACAGGTGGCGAACCAGCTTGCGAGGCAGATGGGGACTGGTTCCCTGCGGACCGTGCAGAGAGATCTTTCAATAAGGAAGCGACACTCTCGCGCTTAGATTGAGCTTCAGGCTCACGATTCGGACTCGTGTTTCCGTCCGCGTGACTCGTGCTAATGGTCGGGTTCGCCGCGCTCGCAAATGAAGTGGTTCTCATCAATCTGGGCGTCGATGATTCAGGTCTTTCAGCTGGTTCGGGACTCTTCGCACCCAAAAGATCGCTGAGGGAGGCGATTGACTTCTTTCCCGTGTTCGTCTTCCCCAGAGACGGCTTACTGTCCGCCAGGGTTGGTGGCATGCTCATGGATCTATCTTCCTTTGAGAAAGTCATGTCATCTTTAGAGGGGTCAGCGACGCTCCCGGGGCCTGCATCTCCCGCCTCTGCTTCGTCTTCAGGGTCTTCATTGTGTATTTCGGTGGTGGTCGTTGGATCGGGCTCCCTCTTCCAAATTCCACCACGGTAGCGTTGGCTTGTTGTGTCGAAAAAGGGAATGTCGTCCCAGAAAGGGAGACAAACACTCTCAGCGACCACTTCTCTGATTCGGCTTTCGATTGCGCGGAGAATAAAGTTGTAGGTGATCTGCCGCGAACTGACGATGGGTTCTATCGTCAAGTCCAGGTCAGGCATTTTTTCAAAGGAGAACCAAATTCGATTGCTTGGAGGCGGTTTGAACCTGACCAAGACGTGGCCTTGGAGTCTTTTGCAAGTCACCGCCAGCAACATGTCCACTTCGCGAGGCTTGAACCGCGAGCCCAACTCGATCCGGGCAGTGGCGGCAATCTCAATCCTGAAGTTACCGCCGTAATTGACGTCGGCTTCGACTGTACAGTCGCCATCCACGGTCAGATCTTTCAACCTTGGGTTTGTCACAAACGGCGCCCCGTTCCCCAAGTCGATCTTCTTCAGAGCCAGTTTGGTGATGAAGTTGGGTTTCTTAACCCTCGAGATCTTCTTGGTCAGCTTGGTTCGGATAAAATCCTCGAGTTCCGGCGTCTTGTACATGGCCAGGAACAAGCGGCCAATCATTGCATTGAGCCATCGAGTCTGCAAATGTTCTTCTGAGGAATGTATCTTCTGGACGAGCTTGACGATGTCGTCGACCTCGAATTCTTGCGTCTCGGGTGGGCCCTCGCTCGTGGTCTTTTCCTGGTTCTTCAACAAGGCAAAATAAAAGTCTTCCTTTTCCGACAGGTTCTCGCTGAAAAAGAAGAATGGCGGTGAATTGGGTGTCGTTCCATCTGGGTTCGGCTTCCTTTTGAGTCGGATGGCATTGCGTTTGATCCATAGTTCCCCCTCTGGTGTTTCGTCTTTCCCACTATAGATGTCTACGTCGTAGTGTTCCAAGGAAATAACATAACGCACTTCTAGTTGCTGGATGTCATCGTAGAGCATGAGATGGCCGTGTCTGTGTATGTCTGGTCAGTCTGGCACGGTGAGCGGTTCATGTCGGACAAACCTCAGTACGACGTAGAACACGTTGTTGGCTTTCTTGGTCGCCTTCCCTCTGCCATCTTTGTTTGGTTCCAATGTAGATTTTTGTGGCCGGTCGAAGATGCTCCGGTACATGGTCTGGTAGACGCTGGGAGATTCCTGGGCGACGACCTCACCGGCGGGCGTCAATTTGTCCGGAGGCTTGCCATTGACACCCCCAGGGACATATTCCCGGCAGACGGCAAAGTAGCCTGCAGCCACATCTGAGTCGTGGTTTCGATGGAACTGTTCGGCTAGGTCGTCGGTGCCGGTTCTGAAGGCAATCTTGTCGTCGTCCGGACGGACCAGCTGCGCCGGGTCATCGGACTTTGCGGCATCCTGTCTCGGAGGCGGTAAGGTGTAGTAGGCGTGGAGAAGGACGGCGAGCAGCAGCAAGGGGAGGAAGGTGACGCCCCCTAGAAGGTAGACGAAGAGGAACCATTGTAAGGTCCCCATCGAGGCATTGGGGCAATGGTGGACAATCAATGATTGTGAGATGTCAACAAGTTGGTTGGTGTCCGTGTCTTGTTGCGGCGAATGACGTCGATCAGTACCGCAAAGTGTTCCAGTTCGGGGTCCACGGGCAGGTCCAGGTTCAAGTCGCCAGCCTCGCGATGGCTGCCAGTGAAGGACAGAGATCGGGCCAGCTACGTAAAGCAAGACCCGACATTCAATTCTGGGTTGAAAAATGGTTTCGCGTCCAACTGTTCTTTTGGGAGGCTCTTAACGGGCAGACGCGCAAAAGACAACTTGAACCTGGTAGCACAAACATGTGGCATTGGACACCTGTTGACTCCGGGATTAATTATCGTCACAAGCCCGCCAAACAATAATAATGCTGCCTGTGAGCGGGGTACCACATCTCGCCGATTATTTTACTGTAGTAGTTTGTACTTCTCGACGCCCGTCAAGTCCAGCATTAAATCGAGACTCTTTGCGCAACGCCTGTTTCACGCAAAAATCATTCATTCACGTCATATCAAAAGGCACCTAATGTACCTAACTAACATGCCGGTGTGATATCCGTGTTTTGCCTACGCCATCTCACGGCCAAGCGTCGCAGGCGATGCTGTTCCAGCAAAACTCGAACCTGAGGCTGCATCAACTGAAACGCTCATCCATGACCTTGAAGCCCAAGAGGCGATGCCACCACTCTCGTCGGCGGGCGTCGGTTCCCCAGCCCGACACGGTAAACACTGCCATGCCGTCTTGGATCCGGGAGCTGAACAAGTCTCATGTTACGAGTACGAGGCACAGCCGGGCGTCGTCCTCACAACCGCAAGAGAACGTTGTCGTTTCGGCTCGTTCGGGTCGCAGAGCGTAACGTCCACGCTATAGTATGTTGATACACTGCATGGGCCAGAGGCCCAAATCTCCAGCCAGCAAATCACTGCGCAGGCAGAGCAGAGCCGCATCATGCGGGAAACTCATGTCTGCGAACCAGTGCAGATCTACTGGGTGTGAACAACTCCCAAGGCTCACGTCGTGCTTTGCCCACACTGCAGGCCACGTTCGGTGTCACTAATTATAAGCGGACAAACAAAAAGGAGTGTAAGTATATGGACGACCGTCCTACTTGCCCTCTTTTCGTCTTGCTTTGCTTGAATTGGCCGCCTGCTCATGATCTGCCTTTGCAGGGAGGACAACTTATCAATCGCCTACTGAGCCGTCGGAAGCTCTTTCAGCTCCTGCTTGTATTGCGAGGATGGAAGCGAAGCTCTCCCTGCAGTGGCAGGGACTGATTCGAGCAGCCAGCATCTTGATCAATAGAGGGAAATCGACACTGATGGTACCTGCAAAGGTATCTAATTATCACGTGCGAGAACCTGGGTAGAGGTTACTACTGTCGTCGTCAAGCAATGGTTGTATCGAAGGTCTGAGCGTTAGGAGACCTTTACAGCGTGAACGCTTCGTTCTGGCAATCACACAGGAGGACATCAGAGGTCCACCAAGTTGTCCACACTATAGTACGTCTCTAGAGGCCCCTCGGCAACATGTTTCATCTTAGCAAGAACAAATTCTTCGAGATCCCGTCTCTCTTCCTCGCTCAGTAGTCCAATTCGATCCTCGATCGAAGTAAAAGGTCCGTGATACATCTCATCAATGAAAGTCCAGTAAATTTCGTCGAACATAGAACTATATCTTGCAGCAAGACAGACCCAGAATAGCCCATTATCGAGCGATCTCTCCATACGGGCGGACATGCGTGGCGAATCTGCCGGGGTACCATCATTTCCTTCCGTCGCCATCTCATCTTCGCATTCACGCAGAGCCTCGAGAAAGAGACGAAAACGTGGCACAAACCGCTCCACGAATTCATGGAGATTGGGCTCCCACTCCTCTGGGCTTTGGAGCAATAGCCACCAGGGGGCGATGTACGCAAACTCAGCAGGCGATACATAAGTGAATTTCCAATCGACAACGCCCGTAACATGAAGATCTCGTAGATCAACAAGAACGTTAGAGGGTCGGAAGTCGTCGCAATACAAGCGGAAGGGACCGTGGCAATGCTCCGTCGAGATGTTATGGACAATTTTCCGGAATAAGCACCGGGCCACATATTTCTTTCTCCAGTCATCTTGATCGGTGATTGCATCATTGCGCTGGTGCTGGAGATGAGAAAAATGCTGATCGGCAAGCAGTGTGAGGTATTCGTCCGCAGAGTCGCAAGGTTGCGTAGGAAATACGTGAGGTGGGAGGTTTGCGGAAGTGGCCAATTCGTTCATATTGTAAGTCAACGGCTGTTTGGTAACGGTGAAACTCTCACCGTCACATTCGAGTGCTCCGATTCGATGAAACTCTGATTTTGACAAGTGAAGTTGTAGCCTGGCCATTTCACGATAGCCTTTTTTCAACGCTCGATCACTTATCCTTGGATTCAGGACCGGCCGACCAGTTTGAAGTGGATCCTGGAGCAAGGTGGCTAATGATTCTCCCTCGACAAAAGACATGACAATGTAGGGCCCTGCCCAGCACGTTCCTGCTCCCAGAACATCAGAAACTGGGATGGAAGTGTATTGACGCAAGTATTTCATGACGGCAACCTCGTTATCAACTTTCTCTCGACGGTAGATAGTCCTCCCCAGAGCAGCGAATCGAACCACAGCGTGGAAACCGTCATCGTACTTGACCGTATAGCAGATATTGAAAGAGCCATTTCTCCAATGGCACGCTGCTATGGGTTTGCCGGCGCGATGTATTGCTGCGAGATGCATAGCCAGATGCTCTGGAGACTTTCGCAACAGGGACTGCAGCCAGATCGTGAAGTTCTTCTCCTGTCTTTTTTCGGCCACATGATCAAATAACATAACTTGAGCGAATCGAAAAATTGTTAGGGAGGTATGGTAGCAGGTGCAGTGGAAGTCAAATACCTAGGTAACAATGCCCAGGACTTTGCAAGAAATGAAGATGAAGGGGTTGAAATATTCTTGGCATTTCAACAGGTTTCCGGGCTGCTAGAACCTCCGTAAGGGGGCACCGCTGGCCCCTAACCACCAATGGCGTTTGCTTTCCTCACCCTGTTGAGTCAGACCGAGGTGATGACCGCTGCGACGACGCGAGATTGAGTAGACGTATTCTGAGGTTGCGAATCAACAAAAACAGGGAACCCAGGGGCTAAGTTGTACTGTAGGTTGTGTTGCAAGTTGCTCAGGGTCGAGGCCCCAAAAGTGCCCCCCAAGCCCGAACTGGTTTCTGATAACCGGGCATCATCCCTCCGGCACGTCCAGTGCTTTGGCCCTCTTCCTCTGGCTCCGCCGTGGCTTCCGTAACGCTCCTCCCATGCGCGGCCAGGGGTCCTTCGATGCTCCGTCACGTGCCCGAGTAAAGCAGCCTCGCTCCTTTTCCTGAACGAACATGGTAAAGGATGAAGCACAGTTGGGGGTATATGTAATGTATATACATCCACGTCGAACCGGAGACCGTCTGGGTAGTGAGCATGCAAAAGGATAGATGTGCACATCCTTTTTCCCGCCATCCTGGTGTCGACTTATCGATCAAAGTGTTCCGTGCGCACATCAGCCACGGTTCCCTATGGGACAAGCCATTACCACCCGGGACACCCACAACCGCGATCCAGAGGCCACAATGGCAAGACCGGCCATCAATCGCATGCTGTAGAGTCTGCTGAGCTGCTCTCCATTTGATACAAGTGCCGACATCAAGATATGCATACCAGCATAGTGCCAACGTTGCTCCCTCACTGTTGTTGCGCACAACTCGGGTCCCCTCAACTCCGGTCCCCTTAACACGGGTGTCCGCTACACACGAACGCCTCAGCTTTTCAGAACGTCATTCATGCTATCCGTCTCGAGACATTCAGATCCGTTTCCTGCTCTGCGTCTCCGTTCATGCTGCTGTTTCAATCGTGCTGTTGTTTCGATTCACGCTGCTGTTTCGACCGTGACGTCGTTGTGACCATGCCATAGACGCCATACTGCCTTTTCGAGACGCCCCGTGCACCGGCTTCAATGTATCCGCCACAGTCACCTGGCCTCCCATCACGCTCGGCGGACCCTCGTAGCCATGTCGCGCAACAAACAGCCACCAGAGGGCGACGAAAACAGTGCATCCACCCCAGATCAAACAAGCATAATTCATGCTCTGGGCATTGGTCGGCAGGGCAAAGGGGAAGCAGTAGATGACAAACCAGACCAGCAGATAGGCGCAGGAGATGGCATTGAACACGAACCCCAGAGCGCCCTTGAGTCTGAATGGACCATAGACCTCGATGTTACGCCTCCGCGTCAACAGATGGGGAAGGATGGCCGCAACATATGATGAACTGGACATGAGGACAAACGACCCGACAAAGGCGTTGAATGCAGTCGTGGATCCGACGTAGATGGCACCCAGGACGGTGACCAAGACGGCCACCGTCACGGTCGCATTGAATGGCATCTCTAGCTTATGCGAGACTTGGCCGAGCACTTTGGGAAAAGGTGTCGCTCCGTCTCGTGCCAATGCCCATAGAGTACGGCCCGAAGTGATGTACAGTCCGCAGACACAGATGCCGATACAAATGAGAACGAGCGTGAGCAGGCCAATCGCACCGTTGGCGGAACCCGTCGCTTGGCGGTAGATTTCGGCGATCGGGTACGGTGACGTGAAGAGGGCGTCGTAGTCGTTGATCGCATAGAGGATGGCGACAAGATAGGCCAAGCCCGTGATGAAGCCGATGCTCATCTGGCATAGAATGGCAATGGGCACGTTTCGCTGCGGGTAGGGGATCTCTTCGGCAAGATGACTGGTGGTGTCTGGAGTGCCGACGGAAAAGGCGCCGTTCAGCATGCCGGCCACAAAAACAAATCCGTCGGGATATCCAATATCGGCTGTCCATTCGGTCCAGACAAATGATGACGATGCATGTCCTGGTCGCCCGTCCATTCCAGGCATCACCGTCACCACAACGAGCGTGATCAAGAAGCCGGCAAGGATGAAGAAGATGCCAATCTCGTTGAGACGCGGCATGGCCGAATTGCAGAAGCAGACGATTGCACAGGCCACCCACGTCACAATAATGTATGTGACGAAGACGTGCCATGGCTTCGAGACGAAATCCGCATGCTTCAAAGCGTACATTTGCACCACGGTGTTAGAGAAAATAAAGGTCATGGACGCGGCCCCGAGAATCCAGGCAAAACAGTTCCAGTACCCAGCAAAGAACCCCACCATTCGACCCCATCGTTTGCCTGGTGTGATCGTTGCCCAGTGGTAGACACCTGCGGACGAGGGAATTGCAGATGCCAATTCCGCCACCGAGGCCGCAACGATCCAATAGAACACGGACACGGTGATGAATTCGTAGAGCACGCCCGGCGGGCCACCGTTGAAGATGGCAACCAGGATAGAGCCTCCTATAGCCGGCCAGACATTGCCGACAACAAGCCCGACACCGGCCAGAGATACCAGACTGAAGTTTCGGGACAGTTCCTGGGCGTGGCCCGAAGCATTGACGAGTTCCACGGACCCTTGTTGTGTCTGCTCGGTGGCATGCGACTCCGGGGCTTCGCGTTTGTCTACCATGGTGATAGTACCAAATAAAGCGAGTTTGAGATGACAGATTCGCGATACAAGGGATTGGAAGATGCAAGATGCAAGCTTGGAGGAAACGTCGGATTAAACTACATGAGCATCCTCTCTGTCTCCTTCCAGTCCAGCCCACGTGGAGACGGATTGCCCCCCGGGGCTCTCGGCGGCCCTGCAAAGTGGACGTTGGAGCGGCAAATCATATCCAGAAGACGATAATGTCGTCTGGTAACGCTCATTGTGCTGATTCGCGGATAAGATAGGGTTTCTCATAGACTCCAGCTTTGTCACCAGATCAAACTCGGTTGGAACCACTTCTGGCTCAGTCGATGGAAAAGGCGCCGGAGCACAGCTGCTTCTTAAGGCTTAGTGCCTCATTTCCGATCACGGTTTGTGCGGCCATTGGGTCGAGTGTCGACCTCGTGGGTAACCGGGGGGGGGAATTGTTATCTCCAGTATCCATCGATCAAGTCAGCTGGCTGTCGATAAGGCGTAATATGTTGACAAGGGCGCGAACCAGCAGATAAAACAATGTTCTCGAATTGCAATCCGGCAGCGTGGTTCAAGTCGCAGATTGAAATTTGTAACCAGATCGCCGGGTCCAAGTCACTAGCCGGCCACTCACGGCGAAAATAATGCAGGGCTTCCAGACGCACTTCACTCCACCCAACGGCGAACGGTGCCGGTAAATGCCCATTGAACCTGACTTGGATCTGAACTATTAGGCTGACTCGACTCGATTCAGACCGTGCTCAAAAGCTTGAATGTCAGTGCAGCTATGATACCTGCGATGAACCAAGATAACCGATCCAGTCCAAGTCCGATCATTGGCAAGCTTGACCGCGCTCGGGCCTCCGAATATCGCACAATTGAGGTCCAAACGGTTGATCTATGGAAGTCAAAACCCCATAACATCAACATATGGCCAACCATTTTCTCTCGCTGTCAGGAAATCTGCCGGGCATGCCAGATCAAGGCCATCGCAACCAGTTGCCGATCTACAGCCATGTCCAAACTGGGTGCAAACGCAAAAGCCCTAACAGCTTGTCGAAGATGAGACTATTGACTGACATCAGTTGGCCACGCAGCTGGTAAATATTGAGTGATGAACCCGACTGCGCTGCCGAGGTCCGGTCTGAATCGTCATGGCAAGCCCTCAGGGTCGGCAGCGCAGGCTGCTCTTCTTCAAGCCTTTCAAAATCTGGTCGTGCGACCACCTGGATCACCAGCGACAGTGAGAACACTGCTGCCGCTGCAGCTGCCATTGTTGCCGTTACCGTCACCTTCGCCAGCATGGCAGCTCTGGCTCCATGGACGGACATGGCGCCAAAGCCGGGCTTCACCGCCGAAGCATTCTCGCTGTATGGCGTGGGAGTGTTTTTCATCATCGCGCGTCTGTATGTGTTCTCGTGGAGAGGTTGGGGGTTGGTTGTCAGTCGACTAATGGTTTGAGATGCGGGCAGCGCAGGAAAGATTCGGCGGGTTGGATTCAAACACCTCGAAATCGACGATGGTTTCATCGCATGGGGCCTGATATGGTACACGATTCTGTGCGTGTCGCTCCATGAGATGGCCACCGGGATCGGCTCGAATTTCATGACCGCCAAAGAGGAAGCAACTCTCACACCAGAGACCACGGCGCAACGAGTCCGCGGCAGCAAATGGGTCTATGTTTCGGAACACGCGATGCTCATGACCATTTGGAGCATGAAGGCGGCCATGCTCGTGCTGTATGCGAGGATCACGTACGTCGCGAACGCCGCGAGTCTCACTCACGCATCATCGCATGCGTTTGACCTGCCGTCACTGTCCATTGTGTTGAAATGACGGAGCCAAGCTGACTGGAGATATTGTCGCAAACAGTGACGGCCTTCGCCAACGAAGACTTCTCATGGCACTTGTCGTATGGGTCTGTTGTGCATTCCTGGGAGACGAGTTGTCGCTGTTCCTCATTTGCCGACCTATCTCGCAGCTCTGGGCTGTTCCTACTCGTGACCGTGAGTCTAGACTCTCTGCATTTGCGATTGTCGTTGGGATTTTGCTGACCGAGTTTGGGGTGTACCCTTCTTAGCCGCTCAATGCGCCGCATACCGGGACTATCAGATTGTTAATGCTGTATTCAATATCTCGACCGACATTCTGATTCTGGTGTTCGGCCTTCCGCCAGTTCTGAAGGCCCGACTGTCCATCCAGCAGAAGGTGCTGTTGACCTTTCTTTACGGCATTGGGGTGTTCGTTATTGCTGCCGCCACTGCTCGAGCCGTTTACTGTCTGGTTCCGTCTCTGATCTCATATGTGTACATGTACTGGTACTTTCGCGAGGCGTCGGTGGCCGTCTATGTCACCACGTTGCCGGGCCTTTGGGTGTTTTTGCGTGAATTCTTCCCCTTCCTCGGGAGATTCACCAGTTGCAGCGGCAGCAAGCACACCGAGTCACATTCAATCAAGGATCCCACCCCCACCCGAAGTCGACCGAGCAAATATCGCCGCCCCTGGGACGCCAAAAGCTTTGATTTCGGGCTGGATACATGGCCTACTGGCGGGACTACGGTCAGCGGGCCAAACCGCGAGAGCGCGATACTATCAGACGGCCAGAGTCGTGGTCGTGGTCACGATCAAATGAGTGAGGCGCCGTCGATGAAACCTCTCCCGGACGACCATGTGAATCATGACATTCGCGAGGAAGTCTCTTTCAGTGTGGAGGACATGCCCGATGTGGAGAAGGGATGATGTGATATATGGCCCGGAATGAGCTGAGATATACAATATTCCCACCAATGGCTTGTTCGATCGTTGGGTCCTTCCAGCAGACGCGGCATATATTGAGCTTGGACTGGCCGAACAAAGCACTAGACCAGGTTCGTGGCGCTTTGATGAGAGCCCGTTACGATCTGAAGGAGAATCTTTCGGCACAGTAAAATACCTACAACGGCCGAGACAGACATGGAACGTGGAGGATGATACGCTACTGTGCGTTTGTCATGACATGAATTTGTGGACTGTTGTCTACCTTATGCTTCCGAGTTTGGCCGACCTCCTCTTCTGCTGGAGCAGCTCGCACAACCAGATTCATCCGTTCAGCTGTTGCCAAATCGTGTTGCAACCCAAAGACCATATCTCCGCGATAGCCCTGTGGGTAAAATGGCGTCAACATGGAAGAACGCCCACAGGTGCTGCCTACGGGACCATACCTGCTTGGGACACCACCATACCTCCCCAGGCCGGGACTCGCGGCGATTCACCAGTGAGTCGCTAGTTTGACTTCTTGGATGATGGCCTTGAGACTTTCCACGTCTTCTGTCTTCCAGATACATGCACTGTCTAGCCGGTCCAAGTTGCTCTGGAGGACCTTTCTGTGTCCGTCGTCCGGCACGGTCTTCAACGACTCCTGTCCCAGGGTGACGAGGGTGCGACACTCTCGAGCTGCGGCCCAGAAGTCATCGACCAGGGCAGGATAGTAGGAGGTGTTGTAAGGAACCTGCATGTCGGAGTCTTGACCGGCCTCCAGCTTCCGCAGCCACTCTTGCATGTGTTCAGGTCGCTTGGCGTCTGAATAGAAATGAGCAAACATGGTGCCCGGGACCACTTCCTCATATCTGGCATTGAAGAATGGTCGGGGAACCCAGAGGACGTGCCTCTGAAATTCCGCCGAGCAGATTGTAAGATCGAGAGCTCTCTGATCGTAGGCATGTTCTAGGTCTTCTTCCGGTCGCCAAATAGGGTAGCCGAAGGCTTTGGTCAAGATGGTCACCGACCGAGGATGCACACGGGTGAAGAAGATCCCCGTGTTCATGCCCCATTCGTCGTGGGCAATGACCACGTTAGTATCCTCAAACACTTTGTCCGATATGTTTGGGACGAAGACTTCCAAGGGTATCTCCCGGTTGATAGCAACGCTGTCAGCATCAAACCACATGAGCCACTCGAGGCGTGTGTCTTGCGGCTTCGAGAGTTCGTGCACTAGCAATGATATGAGATATAGAGTCTTGCTCCAGTATCCCTCGGCCACTTCTCTCCGGAGAACATATAGCGGATAGTTGTGCCGAGCGGCATGGCGAGCGTGAGAGTCAATGGCGCGGTCGTACAGGGCGGTGTCGTTGCCGTAGGCCATGCTGACCAGTCCAATGTTGCGACGGTCCCCATCTGTGAGAACCGTACTCGTCGTCTGAGACTCTGCAAGCACTTCGTAGGTATGATTTCCTTGCTCACCGGGCGCCCCGGGTCGAAGGAACTGGATGTTATCAAACGGAGTGATTACAAAGAGGATAAGTAGGACAATGACCACCGAGGCCCACAGCCGGAAACCAAGCCGTTGTGAGTTGCCCGTGGTTGGCATTGCCCATGCCGAGAACGCCATTTGGTCGAAGGTCATTGTGGTTAAGAGCTGCTTCGAAGGCTAAGTGCGACAGAACAATGAATCTAGCGCAGAAATAGAAGTTCGCCGCCGGTTGGGTAGCAAGCAGATCGTGGTGGGCAATTCTGAATCCGACGCTGACCTTGAAGAGAATGAAGAGGTCTAGGAAGGCAGGAGGGAGGAACAACAATGCGCTGCCTACCCTCTAAAGCGGGCAGGTCTCCTTAGGCAGTTTTGGGCCGAGCAGTGAGCTCAGAGGAGCTGGGAAGATGCGGTGAGGCAAGGGAAAGGAACAGCACCGAATCCAGATGCTGGACGGAAAGTTCGCCTCCACCTAGATAGCGATCAGCTTTGATAGGCGGTTCTGAACCCAGTAACTGCCTCAACAGAGACCAGGGGAGGTGGCGAGGCAGGGATTATGAACATCGCAGAGTCAAGCAGAAGACCTGGGTGCTCGGCGGCAAGCAGCTAGAAAGCAGCATGTGGCATGGAGTATTTGGCCCAGCAATGAGAGGTCTCAGAGAAGATGTGGGATGCGTCAAGGCCGTGTAAAGGAACAATAAGCAGGTCAGTGCGCCAGAAAGGGGCAAAAGAAGATGGGGACATGCGGTAGCTGTGTAAAGCACACAACAGGTCACTGTGCGAGAAAGTTGTGGGCGATTGTCTCACCGGCCGAGAAAGCAGAGCATTTCCTGTCCCAACTCGAAGCCCAAATGGGGCACATGTTGTATTGTCGTTGTGTCTCATGTGCTCGCTGGACGATGCAGGAAAGGCGCCATAGGATTGCGTTCCCGTTCAACATCTTGCACAAGTTGGCAGAGGAGGGAACCAGCATCTGTGTCGGATGGCGCATCCCTGCAGTGCTGGTGGCTGGCTGCATCCGACGACTTCAGGCTCAGGCAAAAGATGAGCCACGTAGCTTGCATCCTGCGTCAGGTTTGCTGCCGTCGCTGTGATAGTTACCGCCTGAGCTTTTGTGAGGTTGATGATATCGACTGTCGGTCAGCTTTTGCCAAGGGGTATGCAAGCCACAATATCGCATTCCAGCCGTGAAAAGAAAGCGAGAGTCCGGATGCTAAGTAGTCGGTGGGGCCAACTTGAAGGGGCCGCTCGCCCTCTACCGAGTCCGGTCCGCACTTTGCAGGGATCAGGCTCCCTCGTCCGGGGAAGGATGATCCCAGCATCCTGTGCAGCAGCAGCATCCGTAGTTTTTGCAACTTGAAGTGCATGTCTCAGCCCAGCAACAGATTGCACTTGTTCTCGCTAAATCGTTGCAGGGTGTGCTGGTATCTGAGTGAGGAAGAGCTGAGGCCGGGGAACTGTAACTTGAGCGGTTCTAGAGAAGTAAAGCCTGTGACGTAAAGATGGTAAGGACAGAATGAAGGAGCCAAACCCCCACGTCGCTGGAAGGACGATCTATCAACTTGGACGCCTATCGTTGTCACAATCACACTACCGCTGGTCAGAGGACAAGGTGCCAGGTACGCAGTTCACGGATGTAACAGCCCAATGCTAGCTGTTGTGTCGGCCCGCCCCTGGTCGTCTGAGGCTGGCGGCACATTTCTGGTTTCCCTGCTTGTGCAAAAGATCCGGGACTCATTGCGGGCGCTGTGGTTTTGGGATGACCATCTGAAAGGAAGGCCAGTGGAGATCTCAACGCATTTGCACACCGACTCTCGCCTATCTCAATGTTCAGACCAGCGCCACAGAAAATGAGAAGTCTGCCGGAGCTGAGATCGAGATGGCCTGCATCTTGTCTCTGTGCTGGTCGGAAGCCCTGGAACCGTGGCTTTCAGCGGGACAACATGTCTGCCTGAGCTGGGATCGAGATGAGCCAGGATGATATCCACGCCATACCTTGTCTATCCACAGGATGTAAGCCCCTGAATCGTCGCTCTCAATCTGACGCAGAAACCAACTATCATCGGGGGGAAGCTTGTAATTTCAGGGTCAAAGCGCTCCGCCACCTGGGTGTTGAAAGGCAGTCGAGTTGAGCACAGCGTCATTCTGCTGGCCGTAGTTACCTAAGTCCTGTGTGCTGTAGTGGCAATGTCTACTTTGCTAGCAGTCACTTTCAGTGTGTCCTAGAAAGTAACAGACACCGAGAGTCAGTGTGCTTAGTCTTTCGGGGTAAGACGCCCTACCACCCGGGTACAGTAGGACGGGAACCGTCTTCGGGGGTTTACACGCTTGTTGTTTCGACGTTGATGCTCTGCTGCCGGGTGCTTGAGGGATCACTCGAGCCGAGTACAACCGGAACATCCTGCTGGTGCTGGGACCTCTTGTGCTGACGGCAAAACACCAAACACAGCAAGCACAGTATCTGTAGCTACCAGCATCTTCCGTCACTTGATGTACCAGCAATGGTCTCAGGCTCTTCCAAGAAGTTCATCCTTTTGGCTGGGATACTGCTAGTAGTCGGTTATGTCACCTTTGTCCAAGATGACAGAGTCGGGCAACTTCCACATTTTGGGTATGGCATGGGAAGACTCATTCCATCAAAATCTCAACCCTCCGCCAGTGACCTTTCGCATGCGACCCCTCCCACGAGGAGACCAGAGCTCAGTCCGATAGATGGCCAGCCCAAAGCCTTTCGGCCGACCAGACCAACCATGCCGTCTTCTCCACAAAAGGGCACAGAACAATCTCCAGTAGAACAGCGACCGGGTTCAACTCGGCCGGAGCAAGGCTTCCGACCAGACCTTCTCGACTCTGAACCACTTGGAACTGTGCATTTGCCGTCCGGAGGAGACTCAGGGACTTCATCGCCACCATTACCGGACGCCCCAGCAGACGCCGAGTCGCCCAAACCTCCAAGCTCGTATCGGGAGATATTCTCTTTGTCGCATTCCAAGGGCACCTACTTTGAGATTGAATTTCCAGGATACAGGATCTTCAACCCGAACATCCTCCCACACCCCAGCAAGCTCGACACATGGATTGTTGTTGCGCAGAAAGAGCGTGGCGGTGACGAATTTGAAGCAGTTGAGCTGGTCTGTGAGGCGGTGTTCGATGATCAGAAGGAAACCCTGTTATGCACAACGACGCCTTCAGCACTGCCGGTCATGTCGACCGTGGGCGGTCACTGCAAAGGTGAACTCGAATGGTTCAATGGCGTTGCCGGCCCGCACGACGCGCGTGTCTTCTACGGACCCAAAGTGCCGTATATCATATACGGGTCGCGCTCCGGGTATACCTGCTTTGGCCAATGGATCCAGGATTTCCGAAAGCTCGTTGGGCCGGACAAGCATGACACCTCTGCTGTCTCCTCCTCGTCGAACCTGTTTGCCATCGGCACCGAACTCCGTCGACCGAGCTCATTCGGTGAGTTCGAGAAGAACTGGTTTGTGTTCTGGGACAAGCAGGGCCAAATGTACGCGCACTTCGACCTCGCTCCGCACCGGAGCTTTGCCAGGTTGGACTTTGACGGGTCGATTGTTGGCGACGATCTGGGGCCAGCGACTGCCTCGACAGATGGATCATGTGTGGCTCAGTACCTGGCTCCAGATGCTTCTGAACAAGGAGTGGACAAAGGTAGTGGTGGGAGTGGCAAGACATCTTTGCACCAGGCGACCAACTCCCTTTTGGTGACGCTGTGCAACCGCTTGGACCCGAAATGCAAGGCCAATGAAGAGAACACTTTCATCATGGCAGTGGTGCAGCAGAAGTTCTACTATGCATATCACAATGTGTATCGGCCATACGGTGTCCTGTTCCGGCAGACCGCGCCGTTCGCCCTGTATGCCATATCGCAGAAGCCGCTGTGGTTTCATGGGCACCGAAAAGTCTCAAAGCACGAGCGAAGGGCAACAGGACAAACACATTCAGCCGGGACCGCAGAAGAGCTGCGCAATGAGCCTGGGCCAACACGAGCTGAAGACCAGGAGCTTCCTGAAAACCAGGCCGAGATGTTCTTCGTCACCAGCATGAGTTGGAAGAATCACGGGCAGACGTACCACGGATACTTGGACGACGTGTTGTTTTTGACATTTGGAATCGAAGACAATCGCGCCGGCGCCATCGACGTCCGTGCGGGGGACTTGGTGCAGGATCTGGGCTTGTGCGGCGAAGGAATGCATTGAGTTGGACTGTCTTTACAACGTTGTAGGCTAACACAGGTACAGTCCTGGACCTGCGGGAGCCTATGCGTATATTATGTTGATCTACCAATGTTCACATCTGGCCATGGCTTTCTCTTGCAGCCTTTCGTCGCAACGTAACCCATCTTACTCATTGGCGTTACCGAGCCCCTTGCTCACCTCACTTCAGCTCGGAGCATAGCCCCAAGTCCTGCAGCAAGTCAGCCGCAACAACATCAATGGCTCCCGACCGAGACTGCTCAATCCCAAAAGCGAGGAAAAGAATATCGTCCATGTACCCGTGATACTTTTGCCCGTGTGCTCTCTCAGTTGATGCTCCTAATGTAGAACATTTCAGAGTGGTTCTCAGGAAGCGCATCGCTGTCCTGCCAGTGGACATTGCCGCTGAGCCTTGAGAACTTGGATCTCCCCGAAATCCAGAATGGCTTTGCTGATATACCATGCAAGGCAAAGGGCTCCGACTGCTGGAACAGCATCGCATACGGCTCGTAGACGCCGTGGCCGTCGAAGTTGGTCTTGTAGTGAAACAGTGCCAGAATGAACGTGTTCTTGTCCGTCGGCATGCAGTCAGGATCCGATCGCATGCACAACGTGATGGCCAAAGAGTTGGTAGCTTGTTGGACCGCAGAGGTATCAAGCATGGCAGGAGGCATATACCGAGCCATACACCTTGAATCATTGTCGACAGTCACCGGGGCAAGATCAGGTCCGCTCGAGCCATCGGGCCCAATCCTTGAAAACACTCTCTGGGGAACGATCTCACTGTGCGCGTGGATGTTGCCGACAGTATCCCAGAAGACGAAAAAGTTCTTCTCGACGCCCTTGTATGGTGGCGGACGTTGCAACTCGGTTGGCTCAGTGAAATCTTTGGCCAGGACGGCCTCGATGCGGTAGTCGTCCACAGCATTCTGAAGTCTTGCATCCACATCCCCATACAGGTGTATGCTGAATGCGATCCATAGACAAGGTAAGGCGCCACGGGGCCATAGAACAAGCGAGCATCCCGTGGACCATATTCGAAATTGAAGTGCGCAAGCTCGTCCTCACAGTTGCCTCGGGTTGCTTTCACAGGGAGAACAGCAGGCTCAGCCATACAAATGAGTACATCATTCATGAATCCGGCGTTACAGATCAGCGGCAAAGAGTGGCCAACCGGACTCTTGTTCGGGATTTGCTGCACAATAACAATCCACGCATCAAACTTCGTGGGATGAGGTATAATGGTCGGATTGAAGCCTGCGCTTCCTCCCAGGTGGATGGGAAAGTAGGTTCCGGTTGCTGTCGAGTTGGAGTGCAGGATACGGTATGCTGACGTGTCGATCACCGGCTGGCCGTCGTCGTCAATCGTGAGCAGATGAGAAGGCGCCAGGATATCAACATTGGCTATACCCTCGTTGGGGGGGTCGAGTGATTGTGAAGCGGGAGCATTGTTGTCAGGTTTCGGGTTGTCCACTGGCTGCTCAACGGGTATTGCCACACGACGACGTTTGCTTGAAAGCAAGAGACCGAGCACTAAGATAGGAGCCACAATGGCAATCAGCGCTTTGTAAGCTCGGATCATCATGATGGGGTTGTTGCATCAAATGTCTAGATGAGCTTCAGAACAAGAATGAGGGTGCTGAATTCAGACGATATCCTGTTAGAGGAATCTGGCAGCCGAAATCTGCGTGCAACGACCAGGTCCCGGCTGACGGACTTAAGACACAGTCTTAGTGGCTGCTATCCTGAGACGTCGTGAGGAATATCAACCGCAGGTGGGCAGTGTCTTTGACGGGTACGATCAGGTTGCCGCTGGAGTGAAGGAAACCCCAACTGTGCAGCAGGATCCAGGGGACCAGAAGAAGGTGACCAGCACATATCCGCTTCTGCTGCAGGAGTAAGGGGACCAGGAAAGATGATCGGCTAGCCCAGCCCTTGTGTGAGTCCATAGCCGACGGAGGGCTGAAGTGATTAGCTACCTCAGAGGGCCTGGACGTGCCACAGCGTACTGTGATTGCGAGATGATAGCCTCCGCCATTCACGCAAGAATAGTACAGCCGACAACAGCCCGGTTTGGAATCCTCTGTGGCGTATTTGGCTGGCGAAGGGACATACCTTTGTGTAGGTTTGGTCAGAGTCCACACTGAAAGGCTGTACACGCCCCTCGCTCGACTGTAGTTGCGCCATGATCGACGAATGCCATACTTCGCTGAAGCCCGGCCTGGAGTGTGGATTGCACTGAACAGGGGTCGTGGGCTCTCAGCTGGACTCGCGGTGTTGTGGGCTGGATCGAGTTGTTCCCGGGCGTTGGTAGCGGAGTCTCAGTTTTTCGAGTGTCGGTCTCCACCATGTTACAGGGGTACCCTGCACCCAGCATCTCGGGCTGGTGGCGCCTCAGGAGATGAATCTCTAGTCTAGAGCGCAGAAGTAGAGACCAACAGGTTCCTGCTGAAGGTCTAGACACACCCTTGGTTTGTGGTCGTCTTCCGATCGAACCTCAGCCGGGAGCCCCTCTCAGGGAGGAGCTGACGGTAAAGCATTGCAACGCCTGACACGTTGGCCACCCTGCTGTGTCGACACATCGTAGTTGAGGTAATACTTGTTCTAACCCCAAGAAGCCCGTCGTCACGGGTTTAGTCGACGTGTCTGTGGGGGGCGAGATCAACGCTCTGTCATGATTGTGACGATTGTGGCCCGACACACTTTGGAGTGATGGATAGGCTACAGGGGAGTGTCCCACATGGCACAGCGAGGTTTGCTCACCGTGTATTCCTCCATAGCTCCAGATTGCATGCACGGGTAGCTGAAGGGAGTTGCGCAGATGCGCAGTAGACAAATTCCCTCCTTCAGGGGCGCAAAGCATGCCTGGGGGGCGCTCAAGTGGTCAAAGTAGCATGCAAATGAATACGATAAGCTCCCCAGTTCATTCCATTGGAGACATATCCAATTAAGCTCAAGGTATGGTCAGATGAACCCTCACTTGCCTGGGCGAATAGCTGAAGCGCCTGGTCGGGAATTGTCCTGTGCAGTAAGATAAGAAGGAAGAGGTACCAGCGGCCCTGAAAACTGTTCAGGGATTCTAGCAAGAAAATCACCATTGTTTCCCATCTCAAAGACAGACCTTTGGAGAGTTCGATCCGGTTATTCAGTGACGAGCCTCGTGCACGTCGGCAACAGAAACCAAGTATGAAAGGGTGGGAATAAATACATAGGACATCTTGTCACGACCTGCTCCGGGTTTTGAGCCAAGACAGATACATAGAAAAATACTCACGCCACGGCCAATATCAGCTGTAAGAGTTACAAAACTGCATTTGGCTTGTTGAGACGAACGCAGTTTCAGCCTGTGATCGATGGAAGCGATGAGTGGCAGAGGTCAAGCTGTTTTCCTGCTGAGAGGTCTGGCTTCCAGCATTTGTAGCCATGCGATGTGCAGTATCACCACTTCATTATCGTGTCGTTGGACGTGCAAGAGCTTGGGAGAAGATTTGTTGATGAAGAATAAGGAAAAGATACTCAGACTTCGTCTCGAGGTTTTACAACGCTGTAGATAAATAAACACATGGGAAAACAGCGGGCGACATGACGTCAATGTCAGGTTCGCAAAATAACCTTGCACAGCCTTTGCAAGTCATCTTCAATTACCACTGTACTCTCAGACCACACTCCGCCTTCCAACATGTCGCAGAACACGCATACCGTAGTACTACTAGTAGTACTTCGGCGCCTCTGCAGCGAAGAACTGGGTATGTACCCCTTCTATGGACCGAACTCCCACTTCAGTTTACGGGACATGTGCTTTGGCTACGGTTATGGGCGAACAGATTCATCTAGCTGGACATGTCCATATGCTCATCCAACTACCCTAAGTATAAATACACTCGATGCTCAAATTGATCCAGCTTTTCAAAACGAACAGCTCTCAAGTGATACTCACGACATCTGGCAGCGGCTGAATCGCGCAAATGAATCGCGCAAACGCAGTCGGTGCCGTTTGTTCCGCGAAGCTTGATTCATTGCAACGTCTACCGATCGTGTTCCTTCTCGGTGGTTTTGAGATTTCTGTACATTGTTGATCACCCTTGTGCCTCCTTGACTTCTAGCTTGATGGCCGGCTTTGGCTGCTTGTTTTTGTCCCAGGGTTGGGCGTCTGGGTCCGTATCAGGCTCAGAATCAGCTCTCATAGCTGGCCTCACTGCGAAATCTTCCCCAGGCACCGCGAACTCTGGCGACCGATCTCCCTCGAAACTCGCATCGCCCGCAAACCAATCGTCAGTGTCGTCCATGAAGGGCGCCTGGAATGCAACGGCGCCACCTGGGTGCATGGCCTGGCCTCCGCCGCCTTGAAGTGCATCTCCGGACCTCGGAGCATTTGCATCCTCGAGCTCTTTCATGGCAATCAGTTTGACCTGCTCTTGGGCAGGAAGCGAGTCGAAGAACTTGGTGTTTGCATCCCATAACTTGACGCACTCCGGATTCCAGTTACATTTCTCCACCTCGCCATAAACAGGGTGTTTGTATCGAGGATGGCTTGTAGGCCAGGACGACGCATGAAAGTGATGCTTGATGAGTGCACTCTTGCCTCCATGATTGCCAGAGTCGGAGTGCCCTGTACCAGCTGCAAACGCCTCCACTGTGAGCACTAGAACTCGACCGACGGCCTTCGCTTCCAGCATGCCGTGGAAGTGGTTCCAGTTCGTCTTCTCACCTCGGATCTTGGAGATCTCGGCAAGAATAGCATTCGTGAAAGCGGAAGGTCCAGTACCGCTAATAACCTCGTCGAAATCCAATTCAAGCTCTGAAATGGACTTCCCTTGCTCTTTGGCCATGCTGTTAAGCCAGGCAAGTATACCATCTACGAGCCTCATCATGACCGGTAGCCGCGGCTTACAGATGAACGTCCACTGGCAGAACGATTGTGACTTTGAACCGAGGACAGGGTGGCCCAAGAACCCTGGTTCATCCGTCTCGACCCCAATCACCATGTCAAGATCTCTCTCGTGGAACCGATCCGGAATGAAGAGCTCCAAAGGCTTCAGGGCCTCGACATCGATATCCGCGTACACGCCTCCTTCCGCTGCAAAGGCGAGTCAGGTCAGCTCCTGGTACAAGACAGAAGACAGCGTGCCATCGCCTCTACTTACCATACATAATGAGGTATCTTAGAAGGTCTGATTTGATAATCTTGTCGTTGAGTGATCTGTAGGTATGCACAATATCCGGCCGATTGAGGCCCAACGGACCAAAGTGTCCTTCCACATATGCCATGGCGTTATCATCGGTGAGCACCTCATATCTATAGCCGGGATTCTTGACAGTCCATGTTTTTGCCCGTTCCGAGTCTCTCTGCTCGAACGAGAGGGGGCCGACTTTCCATGACTGCCAAATCTTTCGAGGAAACTTTTCCACGGCCGATGGAGCATTTTCGCCGGATCCGCCGACCACGGCATTGCGGTAAAGTAGGAGGATAAGACAGGCAATGCATAGAGGAACGATTCTTCGGAGTTGCTTGGCAAGAAACCCCTCCGAATGTTGGCGGGATGGCTGGAATTTCATCCGGACAGATAACTGGCACGAACACCGCCGACAGAAAGGAGCGGACGTCAATTCTCTTCGAGAGTCAGAACAAGAAGGTAGGTGAGCAGCACACTTGACACGAGACAAGAGGCAGAGGCTTTGATATTGTCGTTGCAAATGTATCCCAACGTTCTCTCGGACAGCTACTCTATACCGAAATCTTTCGGAAGCCACTCGACTGAATTGGGTCCTGGACTGTTCGCTTATCAATTGCGACTTCAGGAGCCTTATTAGTCGGGACTAAGGTGGCTGATACAGATGGCAGATCTGATTTGATTCAATAGTTCAACTGCAAAGTCAAGCCCTAGACCAGCGTGTCAGAATCAGGTCATGGTATTCTCGGCCTGACCGTCAAGGACATAAGGGCTTTGCAGATTTGCTGCGCGGGTCTCGTTTTAAACCAGGCAGGGAAATTCAACAGGAAGTGCTCTCTGGTCGAGACACGAATGTGAGCCGGGAACAGAATGTCAGCCAGCCTCTGGATCTCCATTCCCTGGGACGGATGCACTAGATGACCTTCCGGTTGGAATTGATTTCAGACGCGGGAGCCCAGAACATGGATATGGGGCGAGCTAGTGGTTTTCGCAGTACAGCTCAATGTTTCTTGCCTCCCAGGATTCTGCCGCCGAACAAGGGTGTGCGGTCTAGGACACTCTTTGTGCTACAAAAAGGAGGCAGCATTACGCCCGAGATAAGCGAAAGAAGGTGAACCGGTGCCTGGTCATGGTTACTCAAGGTTCAGATCTTGGGCTGAGGCGACAATGACCGGCCGGACTTGCAATATCCACTCCGGGCCGGAGCGGCTGCTGATGTTTCGATTGGTCTCCTTAGCCCATGCAGGACGAGGCTGCAGACCCCTGTCGCACATCCAGCCAGGATCCTGGTCCAGAAGTATCAAAGTACTCTTCCGTGAGAAATGTGACACTGGTCAACCACATGGAATACAATAAGCATGTGCCATTATCTCTCAGGGTGAGTCTGTCAACGTGGACAGTCTGTCTCCAACAGCCTCTGACGGCAGCCTTCATTGTCCATACCTTCAGCATTCGCCCAGAGATACTGTAAGGTTGGTCGACACCTACAGAACCTGGTCCTTTTGGGTTGCTTCACTCTTCTCTTGACCTATTCAACTGCAGGAATCGTGCCAAAAGCTGGCTTGAGAACTTGAATGTACGCCAGCAGAACTCTTTGGATAGGTCCACATCCTTTTCCGCAGAACAGCAACATCATGGCAAATCACCTCTCCCGATGTAACAAGCCTGAGAGAATGCCTAACGATGCAGTTCTTGAAAAGGGCTTGCTTGAACACACGGGCTCCGAGCCAAGTTCGACATGGATTAATGGAATCAGAGCAAGCATCAAAGATCTGATCGAACCGTCAATGTGGTTCGGCGCTCACAGACTGAAGAAGCCTCTTCACCGCACTGCGTACCTCGACGGGCTACGCGGCTTCGCAGCACTGCTCGTGTATATATTACATAACCAGGTTTGGGGCCATGCCGGCATTGGCGGCGAGTTCATCCTCGAAAACGCATATGGTTGGGACAAGCAGTTTTATTTCGCCTGCCTACCTGGAATCCGCATCCTATTCTCAGGCGGGCATCTGGCCGTGGCAGTCTTCTTCGTCATCTCAGGCTATGTCCTGTCAGCGAAGCCAATGAGCCTGATCCATGCTGGAGAAACGACCCAAGTTGCTGACAACCTCGGGTCTGCCTTGTTTCGACGATGGTTTCGACTGTACTTGCCCGTGATTGCCACGACTTTCCTCTGGATGACTTCATGGCACGCATTGGGGCTGCGGTCTTTGGCACCCGGTGCTTACAAGCCCGAGAAGACATATCTCGATGAGCTGTGGAAGTGGTACACTGAAATCAAGAACTACAGCTTTGTCTTCCACGAAGACCCTGCGTTCGGTTACAATGACCACACTTGGTCCATTGCACTGGAGTTCAAAGGGTCCATTGCCATCTATACTTGCCTGATGGCAATGTCCCGGCTCAGCAAGAACGCTCGGCTGTGCTGCGAAGCTGGCCTGATCTTTTATTTCCTTTACATTGTCGACGGGTGGTTCTGTGGCTTGTTCTCCATGGGAATGCTGCTCTGCGACCTGGATCTGCTCGCAATCGAGGACAACTTGCCTTCATTCCTGCAAAGACTGAAGCCACACAAGACCACAATCTACTGCACTCTGCTGGCGATCGCTTTGTACCTCGGGGGCGTGCCCTCAATTACCGGCGACCTCGCTCATCTTCGCAACTCGCCAGGATGGTACTACCTCTCCTTTTTGAAGCCGCAAGCAGTCTTCGATCCAAGATGGTTCTACCGGTTCTGGGCCGCTACCTTCATTGTCGCGGCGACACCTCGTATTCAGGCTGTCAAGTCCTTCTTCGAGTCCAGGTTCTGCCAGTACCTGGGCAAAGTTTCTTTCGGCCTATATCTGGTTCATGGGCCTGTGTTGTGGTCCCTCGGCGATAGGATCTATGCGGCAACAGGGCGGATCCGGGAAGCCCATGCTGAGCTTGTTCCAGGATGGATCAACGCCTGCCCTTTCCCCAGTTGGGGTCCGTTTGGACTGGAAGTAAACTTCCTCGTGGCTCATGTGGTGTTACTTCCTTTCACGCTTTGGTTGGCTGAGGTTGTGACGAAATTAATCGACGCACCCAGTGTCACTTTCTCGCACTGGATGTACAAAAGGGCTCGGGGTGTCCCTGAAAAGCGTGACTGGGAGGTGAAGGCAGGTGTGTTTGGCAAGTAGCCATTGTCATGGGCCGTGCTTTGCGCAGTCGTTCTTTGTGATTCAGACCTGAAGTCTATAGGTGCACTAGAGCCTGACCCTTGTACTGTGAAGGTAGTGTATTGAAACGGTGGCGTTGACAAAATTGAATCTGGCACCTTCCGTGACTCATAGCAGCTTCTTTGACAGCTGATAGAACATTCGCATATGATGCTGGCCTATTGAGAAGGCACGAGACTGGAGATCTGCCAAATGAAGACTCAGCAGACATACAAAGGGGCGCAAATACAAACCAACCTGGCCCGCGCTGGCAAGAAGCTCGCTGCACCAGCAGCGCCAACATAAGCCCAACAAGATGAGGGTGTCCCAGTGCCACCAGGCTGCGGATAGCCCTCCGTGTCCGCGCGGGCAGAGCTAATAGGGGAGAAACAATCGTCCTGAGATCGTACTGTGGGCAGTCCAACGAAAATCCATTTTTAGACATTGCATGGTTGTCCATCCCCTAGGAGCGGAGTCGAGAAAGCCATGCTGGGTCCTTTCTCGTGGTCGACACTGGCAGAGAGTGTTTCCCGTTGCAAATCAATAGCTCTCCGACCGGACAAAGCAAGTTCTCACGTCATGGCAAGAGTCTTGCTCCCAAATTAGCACAAGGTCAAAGGGGATCCTATCATGCTCAGCTGAATCTAGAAATGGATTGAGATAGGAGGTGTAATATCAGACAATGCAGCCTAGATGCAAACAGATGGGTTTGCCTCCGCCCAATTATGGCTTCTCCGGCTGGTAGTAGATTGCATGAAAAGCAATAGAGACTTTTTTGACCAGGGAGGACCCCATAATCAAGCCAGGATTTCGAGGGTTGCATTTGGACCAGTTGATCCTGGTCGTCACTGTTTGGAGCACCCCAGCAGTCCCGGTAGAAAACTAGGAAGACCCTTGCAAGCCGACGCAGCATGCGAAAAGCGCTGCTGATTTTAACATCAACGCCATCACCTTGTACGGTTGTTTTCGTAGAGTGGCGCCGAAACATTCGAGCACATCATATTGTTGGCGTCTCGTGATGGGCCCAACAGCTGAAATTTTGCCAGTGGAGAGCACCAGGGGTGGAAGTCTGGGCATGGGAAGAGGTACCGTAGAAGAGGGACAGCCACAAAATTGGATTGTTGTTGAGCAAGACGCCAGTTCCAGAGTCCATAGGGAGCCGCTCCAGTGAGTGGAAGAGAAGAAATGGGGTTTCTTCGATATAAGTCATCAGCTGTCGCTCTTCCGAACCTGTAGCTCAAAGTTCTGCTCGTCCTACACTCAGTCGCTCGTTACGTCTTTCGTTGCTCGCTTCTTTTCGGTCACTCGCTAGACCCCCTTCTCCTGATATTTACTTCTTGACACAGGACCACAACAGAGAAGCCCATTACAGACCTTCTCCCAACAATGAAGACCGTCTTGTTCACTATTGCTCTGGCTGTTGCCGCAAGAGCTGTCCGCGTCCCTCTGTGCTCAGTAAGATTGCTCGCCGACTGGTATGCTCACTCGATGATTGACCGAATCTTCAGGCAATTTGCATGACCAATGGTATTGCTGCCACAGGATGCTCTACCAGTGACACGGCATGTATCTGCACGTCTGAAAGGTTCTTCCCGACAGTCGCGGAATGTGCCGAATCTGATTGCAGTGGGGACAAGTCTGGTAAGCCACTCTGATATGCCATGAAGAGCAAGCGCTGACGGTTAGCAGTTGTAGACACTGCCGATCGGTTTTGTGCAAATGCAGGTATCCATGTGGAAGTGAAGAGATGGGGCGGCAGTGAAAGCCACGGCCAAGGTCAGGGTGGTCACGGTCCTGGTGGTTACGGCAGCCACTTTGGCCATGGCCGCTGGAATGGCGGCCCACCGGCGGGGCCGGGAGGAAAAGGCCCAGGTCCTCAAAGCTGGAAGGAAACTGATGCTAAAGGGGGCTCGCCCGCAACTGCTAATGATGGTCCAACTGATGGTTCGGCTAGAGGCTCAACCCCGGGGACTTCTGGCAACTGGGCGGACTGGTCCTCGGGGGGCTTGACCGATGGTTCTTCAGGAGGTTCCTCTGGCGGTGTTCATGACGGTTCTTCTGGAGCTCCAGTAAATCAAGCATGGAGCGGCGGAAGAGGACGTCCTGTCTGGGGCGGCAACGGCAATCCATGGCAACAATCCAAGGGAGGAGGCAATCCACCCAACACTCCGACTTCCCAGATCACTATGAGCCGCACCCAACTGGACCCTGGGAACCGCCGGTGACGGTTATCTGAAGCTGCATCGAGACGATTGTTAACTCACACTAGACCATTCCCCTTTATTGGCCCAAGATCCGCTTGAAACGCAGCCTCATGCTTCCTTTCTTTGTACAGGTTCTTATCACATGGTCTTCTGTGCAGTTTGTTTGCCAGGATTGATGTGCGATTTCATCGAGTTGCGAAAATCGTGGAGAACTTAACTATAGGATTGTCCGTCGACAACCTCTCCTTAATAGTGAAACAAATGATCATTCCAAAAATCCTACCTTTCTTATGATGAGAGATTCAAAGCACCTGATGCCAATCGTCCGACTCCATGGGTGGAGCTGTTCTCGCCAAAGCAAGATAGGAAGGATAGAATTTGACCAGAAATAGCCCTTTGCCGCACCGGGGCCATAACTCTCAAGGCAAAAGCTGCGATCGAGGCGTCCCACAAAGGTTAGCCGGCGCTGTCGAGTTCGTAGTATATTTGCCCGTCATTGAGAATGCCATGGAATTTCGTACAGGCTGCAGGAGCTCGAGCTGTCTGCTTCCTAATATCTGCGGCCGTGAGAAGTTTGTCATCAAGACTGAAGTATACGGTTCAACCAGACTGTAGCTTCAGACATACGCAGGGTGAGAGATGTGATAGCTTGGATATCGCTCACATATACTCAGCCTGTATCAGAAGTGGGCTTCTGGTCGGACATGAGAGTGTCCAGAAGCTTCAGGCGCATTATCTTGGATGAAACACGTAACATGGTGTAAGGGAAATCATCCCAAGTGCCAGTGTCAATGGTAAACGCGAGGTGCCTATAAACCTTGGAGCGGCAGAACTTGAAGAGGCCGAGTCAGTAGGCGGGTGTAAGATTTTCCGGCTCCGAGTGTGATGATTCGAGTCCTTTCCTCACTTTTGGTTGGGGAGGCGCCACTCAAGGACAGGTGCCAGTGGCAGGACGTCGAACGGCCCATCAACATCATACTACTACAACTTGTAATGTACGGCATTCCACGTTCTTCCACCCATCCATGTTCCACCATCAATCTACGCGATACACTATAGCCGGGAAGAACGACGCATCCTTGTCACCATTATCCATAGTTTCATTCGAGTTACCATACAACCGGATCCTTTGTATCTTTGGCCTGGAACTGTAGCCTCGAGCCTTACAATCCAGGCCAACACCTGAAGCAGTCACACACATTCTGCCAACACGAGATATAGTGCTGGACCGGCCAAGAGCCCGTCTAGAATCACATCATGTCCATCAAGTATGAAATGAGTCAATGCTTCCAGATATTGCACGTACTAATCCTGTCGTTCCTAGTTGGGTGATGTCGGATGGTCATGGAGGCTTCGTACGGCTTCCGGCGGAGACTATCATCCATAAATCGTCACCAAGAATATCCTTTGCACTCTCCACCCCTTCGACGTATCCTGGTCACAATCCCTTGGACATCAACTGCAGTTCAGGCATCGTCTACCTGACTAACCAAAGGGTGGGCAAGAATGAACCATGCATTCATTTTCTCGAATCTGACAGTTGATACAGATAGTATATCTGCCTGACAAGCCCACGGCAGATTTTCAGTCTTTCTCTGCACCCCTCCTCAATCTCCACGATACTCACATTACGGTACCGTGGTTCGGTCCTAATGCCTGGCAAGCGGTACTCCAGCCTATTCCGGGCGGCAATATTCCCGCAACGCACGCAGCGATTGAGCTCAAATTGACATTCAAAGAAGGCGGTGCCACTGATTTTCATTCCAAGTTTGAGCAGATCAAAGAGCGACTGCAGCAAGTTGTATCGGTTGCGCGGGAGCACAATTTGACTGGACGACCGAACGAAAGCTTCTTGGGCAATGTACCCCTGGATAATGTCCATCTCGATCAGTTGCCATCGTACCAAGAATCGGGTCAAGACAGGATAGCGCCAGCCGACTCCGTGGACTCCAGCACCGCCATTGGTTCGCCCGGGACAACGAGTCCTGTATCTTCTACGAGTCGAATGAGGTCAGCCTCTCCCGTGGAAGACATGGAGCCACCTCGGGAGCCACCTCCAGGATACGAGGAGGCGCAGCAGCAGAGTATACAGGCAGAGCTTGACCGGCTTTCACAATCTCCGCAATAGAACTGCATTGACGCCCAGCAAGGCGTCCTCATGATCTTAGAGCAGGGTGTTCCGGCGCCAGAACGTGTTTACCACGCCTCCAAAGACGACGGTGTGTGTAATTAGGGTGGTTCAGGGTTTGCTTGAATGTTATTTGTAACCTCTAACCTAAAACTACAGCAATCCTTGTGCTGCTGCCTCCGATTATATTGATGTTGCGGGACTTCTGTTACGATCTAGGTGCCTGCCTGGTAGGTAGGTAGGTGTCGTGCGAGGTGTACTAGTATCACTGAGACATTGTGTGTATTATGTAATCATTGCCCAGTGAGCGACTGTGAGCCAATCATGCTGGGTCAATTCCAAGTCACCCAAAATCGGAGCTTGAGCTTTCGTCCCGATCAATCTTCTTGTATTTCTGTCGACACTTCGCGCAGTCTTCAACGCAAAGCCAACAACACCGACTTTTCTTGAGGGAGGGCTATATTCTCACCTATCATCCCTCTGGAGTGCTTCCCGCCGTTCAATTCCCCGTCCGCGGCCGCGCTACGACTTTGACAATGGGTATCACCGATTTCTTCTCGGACCTGCTGAGCTCCGTTTCCTTCGTGCAGGAAGTGCACGCCGAAGCTCCCGCCGAAGAGGAAGACTCCAACGAAGGCAGCGAGGACACAAAGGAGGAAGAAAGCGGTGACGCAGAAGAAGAGGAAGGTGGTGAAGAAGGTGGTGACGATGAAGAGGAGGAAGAAGAGGAAGAGGAAGAGGAGCCGGTCGACCCGAAACCCAAGCTTGAGGAGGGTATGTATTTGCAGGCGTGCAATGTGGCCGCAACCGCCGTGCTTCTGGGTCAAGATTTGGGTAACTAACTTCTACCGTTCAACCTGACAGACTGCGCCCGCTCTGCCCAGTGCGCTGGTTTTAAGCATCACTTTGACGAATGCGTTGAGCGAGTCACCGCTGCCCAAGAGGACCCCGATCACAAAGGCCCCAAGGAAGACTGTGTTGAGGAATGTACGTTGCCTTCTCGCATGCTCGTTTTTGGCAGATGTGGTACCCGGAGTTCAAGTGCGATGCTGACACAAGGCTAGTCTTCCATCTTCAACATTGTGCGACGCAATGCGCTGCCCCCAAGCTGTGGAAGCAGCTCAAATAGACACGTCCTTTCCGCCACGAAAATCTACCGACAAGCCGCACTATTAGACTACTCCGAGTCATACCGAACAAAATAGCCACGCGGACCTACGGCACGAATCCCGGATTTCATCTTGGATCTTGGATCTTGGATGAGCATGGAAGTACGGGGTACTTGTCCGGGGATTGTTCTGCAAGATCCTCCTACCCAATAAATAGTCCAACATCCACCTGTACAGCTACGCTTTAAATGGAAAGACTTTTTCTCGCTCAGCATTAAAGTCCAGGTTCATTGA
The DNA here is from genome assembly GCA_010883475.1 of Exophiala phaeomuriformis. Taxonomy (NCBI): domain Eukaryota; kingdom Fungi; phylum Ascomycota; class Eurotiomycetes; order Chaetothyriales; family Herpotrichiellaceae; genus Exophiala; species Exophiala phaeomuriformis. Next base: position 46,450 of record JAAAJI010000074.1, on the reverse strand, counting down.
TTTGCAGGGTAATAGACGGCTTACACAACGTCGTCGCTGACGGGAATGGTAATCGGCAACTAATTTGAGGAGACATCCATGAAGTACCTGCTCGTGCGAAGGCTTCATGGCATGCATATCTGGCGGCATGTTACTTCTATGCGTCGTGAAACTGTCTTTCAGTTCGTCTTGGTCCCTTTGCATTGGGTGCACGTCACCATGCAGGTTGTCTCCCACGGATTGGGTCTTTCATGGCGCTTCTTTTTCAGCCAGCCACTCACTTCCCGCTATATACCAGAAACCCTTCTTTGAATTCTCGCATCGTCCTCGATTGTTCTTCCACCTACTTGAGTTCGAGCGTTATGATCCAGTTGTCGTGCCTTATCCCCGTGGGTTGATTTCCATTCCGGTGCCGGTGTGTTACACACACGACTGCAGTGCCTGTCCGACCCATAGCGTCCCGGAAAACCTCCCAGCTGCCAGCACCAAATGCCCGTTACTGTTTGCTATTTGGTCGAAGCTGTGTAAACTGCACCTGACAGGCTGATGGCATGAATGCCAGTTGATCTAGCTAAGCCATGATACTTCCATATCTCAACTGGGCTCTCTTGAGTGTTCGCTAGGGCGGGGATGTTGTACACCCAAGATCTCTCATTCAAGTCTATGCATCCTATACACCTTAAGCACTCGTTGCGTGTAAGACGTCCATCCTGCGCATCATCAATCGGCCCTTCCAGCATGGGAGCCGCCCAGCAACTGCCGGCCAGCGTCTACGTCAACACTAATGACATGCTCAAGCCCATTCTGGTCGACCTCGAACCTGCGTCGTTTAACATGTAACTGTCGGCCAAACCAACCGAGACACATGGCGGCCGGCATGACAGCGACGGCCAGGACGGCCTGAAAGATGAGGGCCCTCTTCATGTTGGCTGGAGGGCTCGCATCACCAGAAGCTTTGAGTGCGTCCATGACAACGATGAAGATGCCGCCCAATATTTGCCCTCCACACCAGCACAAGGTGCTGCCCAGCTCTGGACCGAGTGGGTAGTGGATTTCCACCAGAAACTCGAGAGCGACCGGAACAAGGCCGAAGCTGGCGGCCCCAAGAACGGCGCAGACGACGTCGACATATGCCAGGGAGCGTGTCTGCGGAGCCCAGGTGAAGATGAGATACGAGATGGCAATGAACGGGACCGCCACCTTGATATAAGCTAGGTAGAACTTATATCGATCCATGATGGGAGAAGAAATAGCCGCACTAACCAGGCCGACAACGATCAAGACAGCGCCGGCAATCCCTGCATCTGTCTCGCTGAAGCCGTAGGGTTCCAAGATTTGATTGATCAAACTGGAGAATGCGTTGAAGAACCCCACATACACGGCATACGGGACAAATATGAGATAGAATTCGATCGAGCGCGACAGCGCATGTAAGTCATGCTTCAACGACGTGCGGTCCATGTGATCTGGTACAGACCCAGCTGAAGGAGGCGTCGGCGGTTTCGCTGGGATGAAAAACGCCGGGACGCAGGCCACGGATGAGATGATGGCGATATATAAAATCATATTGGGGATTTCGTGCGGTTGGTCGGCCCAGAACGGTGAGATGAGCTGGCCCAACGCGGCGCCAAACGGGTTGGCTAGCGACGCCACGGCAGTGGCAGTGGTGCGACCCTGTGGACTGAACCACAAGTTGCTGTAGCTGGTAGGTGAGGACAGGACGAAGGGCTGTGCGAATCCTATCACCAGCTGCCCAACCATGACACCGGCGAAGTTGTTGGCGCGGGTGGCTCCATACTTGATCCAGTTTCCAGCCAGAATGAGCGCGGCAGCAATGATGATGGCGACTCTGGGGCCGTATTTGTGCAACACGAGGAATGTCGCCGGCGTCGTTACGCAGAACGCGAACAGGAAAGCTGTTGATACCCAGTTGATGTTGCTCTCGCTTGTATCAAAATATCTCGCTGACGTGGACGACACCGGCGCGAACGCGATCCAGTCCCATGACACAACAATGTTCAAGAGAACCAGCTGCGAAAGCCCAAAGAAACGGCGCTTGTATACTTTGTACTCCGGTGCTGAAGTTGTCGAGATACGAGAAAGAGTGCCACCCGCTGCATGGCTCCCATTCGCCTCATACCCGCCATGAGACAGCGAACGTTGTGAGTCCATGGATGGATTGCCTGCACCGCTGGGCCCTGCATGCTCGACCCTCTTCGAGTCCGTCAAGTTGCCCATCCGGAGAGATGTTTCGGATAAGGTTCGAATACAGATTGCAACTTTGCTGGGCCGGCGAGCCCATTGGGGACTCAGATATGAATGTGATTGTTGTCTTGCTAGAGGATCTCGCTGCAACGGATGGGTTATGAGAAATATCCAGCCAGCATGCCCTGGTCGCTCATGGCGTGCGTCCACACAGCCAGTACAACATCAATTGATAAGCGGCGTTCAAACTCGGTACAGCGAGCGGGGAGACGAGGTGAAGTTGCATTCAATCTAGCACCAGCACTAAAGAAACGTCGCTGATCAGGTTGCAGTTCTGGCCTAGCAAATGAAACGCTACCTACTCGTAGTAGACTCGGATTCGGCCTCAGCCTTGGCAGCTAAACAAGGCTCGGTTGCTCCAGGACATGGCGCTTCAAGTATACATAAGTATGATACGCTCGTCGCATGCGATCATTCAATAAATTGCCATCTCTTTCCAGACGATCAAGAGATGCAACATGGCCTCGTGAGCGTATGACTCCAAAGTCTGGGCAAGTGTGCTGAAAATTGAGCTCTTGCGATGGACGCCCAATTAGCTGAAGGCAACAATAGGCTCCGGTAAGACGCAGCTTGTTACTGCGTTGCTGAGTCTGGTCTGAAGGAAGCGCTGTCTTGTCCGGCCCAATAGGGACGATAGGGTTAGCTTTGCAATATCAACAAGTTGGATAACTGCAAGCAATATCGGTCTCTGCATTACTTTGGACGGGCCATCAGTGCACGTAAGCCAGGGCGCTTTCCGCAAAATAAAAGACGGTTATACCGCGGTAGGCAAGTTCTGCCTGCAGTAGTGCTTTATCAACCACTTCTGCTTAAAAGTTAGACGTTGTCAGGCGTTATGTACATACCTACTTGGAACCTTAAGGTACCTATGCTTCTTGAGTTTCTCATGAACTGCCAATGCGCCTGATAGCCATTATTGGTCCAACGAACACAACGGAGAAGACATGCGTGCCTCGGCGTTAGAGGCGAGACACGGACGTCAGGTGCTCCCCCAGCGTCTCCCATCACAACATGTGAAACTTTGGCATCAGCTACAGTATGCCATTTCCCAAAATGTGCATATAGTAGATTACTGTATGCCATGAAAGGGATTATGAAGGCATCTTGAGGCCAGTCTTTTTGGTGTTTCGTCTCTACTTGTGGCATCTTGCCATGGCAGTCCAGTCCAAGTTGCTGCCTCCCGGGCGCAGCGTCAAACAGATCATCTCCGAATTGACCTCCCTCTATCTCAGGCACCGGACCAAGATATCCCGGACCGTTTTCATTACCCTTGTAGTCGCCTTGATCCATCGAATTCACAATGCTATCTCCGAACAGAAAGCCGCCGCTCGCAGACAAGCGGAGATCCGAGCCCAACAGTCCGCCACAATAGGAGACGCCGATGCGGCCAGTCAAGAACACAAGAAGAAGAGGGTGGAAATCAACAGAGAGTTTTTCCGAAATCTTCTTCGGCTGCTGAAAATCGTTATACCGGGATGGCGCAGCAAGGAGTTGCGTCTGCTTGTCAGTCATAGCGTGTTTCTGGTTCTCCGAACCCTCCTGTCGCTCTATGTGGCCGAACTCGATGGCAAAGTCGTCTCTGCGTTGGTCAAGGGACGGGGCCGAGACTTTGTGCTTGGACTTGTATGGTGGATGCTGGTGGCCGTTCCTGCGACATTCACCAATTCCATGCTCCAATACCACCAAACCAGGCTCGCCCTGGCCTACCGGACACGCTTGACGAACCACATCCACGAGAAGTACCTGAACAACATGACATTCTACGCACTGTCGGCTTTGGACGACCGAATAAAGAACCCCGATCAACTCATCACCGTCGATGTGGCACGGTTCAGCAACTCCCTTGCTGAGCTATACTCGAATCTGGCCAAACCTATCCTCGATATGGTGATCTACAATTACTCTCTGTCCAAATCCGTGGGTGGTGAGGGCCTCTTCGCAATGGCGCTGCTGGTTCAGGTATCGGCCAACGTCATGCGCGCACTCACACCGCCCTTTGGCAAATATGTCGCGGACGAGGCGAGATTGGAAGGTGAATTTCGCTTCCAGCACACCCGATTGATTGATTATAGCGAAGAAGTGGCATTGTACTTCGGACACGAGGCCGAGAAGGATGGCTTGGACAAGGGCTATTTCACCTTGATCAAGCATGTCAATCGGATACTGCGGCGGAGGTTCTACCATGGCCTCATGGAGGACTTTGTTATCAAATACTTCTGGGGCGCTCTCGGGCTTATTTTATGCTCGCTTCCAGTCTTCTTCAAGATCCCGGGCCAGAGTCTGCAAGCTGCCGGTGATCACACTGAAAGCTTTGTCAAGAATCGGCGGATGTTGCTCAGCAGCTCTGATGCGTTCGGCCGCATTATGTTCTCCTACAAGGAAATCACCGAGCTGGCAGGCTACACTTCCAGAGTTGCTGGACTGCTGGATGTCATGGACGAGGTCTCTGCCGGCCATTTTGAGAAGAAGCTGGTAAGCTCTGCAAGTACCGAGGAGAATGCCGAAGTCTTGAAAGGTCGTGGGACCATTGAAGAGAGTGAGAACATTGAGTTTACCGACGTCCCCATCGTCAGCCCCAATGGTGACGTGCTTGTCAAGAAGTTGACCTTCCGCATCAGACCGGGAGACCACCTTCTCATCGTGGGTCCTAATGGATGTGGCAAGTCGAGCTTATTCCGGATTTTGGGAGGTCTCTGGCCTGTTTATGGCGGGACAGTGAAGAAACCCAGTTTTGAGGACATCTTCTACATCCCACAACGGCCCTACCTCAGTCGCGGTACACTAAGAGATCAGATCATCTATCCTGACACTCTCTACGAGTTCCGGGCGAAGAACGGCTCGGAAGAAGAGTTGAAGCAGATCCTGGAGGTTCTGGAAATCGAGTCTGTCCTCAATCGACCCAACGGCTGGGATGCTGTCGAGGAATGGAGAGACGTTTTCTCTGGCGGTCTGCAGCAGCGGATCGCGATGGCGCGGCTATTCTACCATAAGCCCAAGTATGCCATCTTGGATGAATGCACCAGCTCGGTCACTTTGGAAATGGAGCGCAAGATGTATGAGACTGCCAAGAGTCTTGGGACCACCCTGATGACCGTTTCGCATCGCCGCAGCTTGTGGAAGTACCATAGCATGATCCTACAGTTTGATGGTGAGGGAAACTATGTCTTTAGCAAGCTCGATGCGGAGAGGAGGATCAAGCTGGAGGATGAGAAGGAAGAGCTCGATGCTCTGCTCCGTGGGGTCGAAGGATGGAAGGCCAGGCTCGCCGAACTGGAAGGCTGATATAGTGGGTGCTACTTATCTGATTCAAGTTTCAAGGTTGAGGACTATCTCCCACTTTCGCAGGGCGATAGTGCAAAGCCTTGTCTTCTCAGACTTGCCCCGCACGCGCCCTTCGACTCGGAACGATCGTGGAGCTCGTATAGCATGATGACACACTCCTCATCGAGGAATGTGAATGAGTATCATTTCACATCGAGCGTGGTACCTAAGCAACATTTAAGCGTTTTGACTCTGAAAACTTCACCCAACGAGCGGTCCATATCAAGGTTGGGAAGAACCAAGCCGAGCCAAACACAATGCAAACAAGCGCATATTCCACCAGCAAAACATGGGCCGCGAAGGGACAGCCTGACCAACACACTCTGAGGGTTGAGTGTCACTGCAAACTTACCTCGTTCTCGCTGTCAATCCCATCTTCTTCACTTCCACTGAAATCGGCAGTCTGTCATTGCACTTCATGCCGCCACGCGACTGGACAACTCTTTGCCACGTTTGCCGTGCTACCGGTGGCGTTGCCTGAAGGGGTCCTCGAGTACGGGCACCTAGTGAAGTATGACTCTTCTCCTAAATGCGAACGATGGTTTTGTGGGAGATGCGGTGCTTCTGTCCTCAACTTTGACAAAAGTGGCGGGCCTGGGGCAGAGGAGTGGGAGGTCTGCACAGGCGTAGTCCAGTTTGACAGTGGAATAGAAGGCAAGTTGAATAGGGTACAGCTATGGGTGGAAGACGTCGCCGGAGATGGGGGCGCCGCAGTCTGGATCAATCGGGGTCAGTTGGCTGGGATGGACAGGCATTGGAGAGATCGGGAAAGCGAGATGGTGAAGGACGGGAGCATCCGGGACATGATGACACGGAACACTGTGGAGTCGGCTGACCAGCTGCGAGCTCACTGTCACTGCCGGACGGCCAGCCTGACGATAGCAATGCCTTGTCAGGACAGCCACTGCGCCCCACGGAACAAGTACGAGGCAACCTTAGAATTCGGCGGAGACACTCGGCTTGTCTCTGGCTTCGAGGTCACAAGCTGGGTGACAGTCGATGAAAAGCAGCTGCCGTGTCTCAACTCACCGACCCTTGACGCCCTCCCTGCGGACGCCAAGCTCGGACACTATCAAACTTCGTCCGAAGGTGTTGAGAGTAGCTATTACTTCTGTGGAAGATGTGGTGCAACCATCATACACCGGCGCTGCGAGTACGACTCATACAGAATCATGATTGGAGCGGGATTGCTGGATACCGGAATTGCGAGGAAAGCTCGAGTCGAAGATTGGCTAAGGTGGTCCCCGTCCGCGGGTTTGGAGACTGGAGAAGAATCCCAACGGGGTACAACAGACCATACATTCGTGAAGCACATAATGGAGGGTATGAGGATGGCACAGAGGGGCTTGTAACTGGGGCGGGAGCGATGAAAGTATCCGCTTTGACGCGAAGGGGAAACAGGCAACGCAATTGAATATGCTTAACGAGATTAAATGGGTAACTGGCGTTCAACGTCAATTGACAAGCCTTCGTGCAATATTAGTCCGATTGAGTATTCACAAGATGTACATATGCCCAGCTTATGTCGCCATCTAGCTGCTGAATCTCTTCTCGGCCGCCTTCCAGTTGATCACATCCCAGATGGCATTGAAGTATTCCGCCTTGCGGTTCTGATATTGGAGATAATACTATTATCGTAGTTAGTCAAGCGGTTCTCTTTCTTCGGCAGAGAAGGGGTTTCTCTTACAGCATGCTCCCAAGCATCAACACCCAACAAAGGCTTGTATCGTCCAACCACGGGGTCTTGGTTGGCATATGTCTGGATGCCGATGTTGCCGGTCTGGGTATCCTTGACCAACCAAGCCCAACCACTGCCTTGAATACCAGCCAAAGCAGTGTTGAACTTCTTTTTGAAGTCTTCCAAGCTTCCGTAGGTGGTGTCGATGGCCTTGGCCAGCTCTCCAGAAGGAGGCTCGCCGCCACCGTTCTTCTTCGGGGCCAGGTTCTCCCAGAACAGAGAGTGGTTCAGATGACCACCACCGTGGAAGTTGAGCAAGGGCTGCAGGGCGATCTTGGCAGCAATGTCATCTTTGGCCTCCGCTGCCGCGAACTTGTCGGACGCCTCGTTGTACGAGTTGACGTAGGTCTGGTGGTGCTTGCTGTGGTGGAGCTCCATGATCTTGCCGGAGATGGCGGGCTCGAGGGCACCATAGTCGTCTGCACGACAGAACGTAGTCAGCACATACTCCAAGCTCCAAGTTTGTCATGATGATGGCTACAACGTACATGGAAGGTCTGGGAGAGTGGCCTTGGTACGGACGAATGTTCGATCGGCAGTGGTCAGGCTGCGCAACGGCTTGCTGGCCGTGGCCGCGGCCCGGAGAGCTGAAGGGCGAGCGACGGAGCGGAGGAGAGAGGTCATTTTGGGCGGCTTTTTACGATGAACACGGGACTAGAAGCTGACTAGAAGACTTGGAATGGACGCAATGGATGTGCACAGAGAGGAGAGCTTGTTATGCAGAGTAGAATTGTAGAAGCAGAGGGAGACAATTGATATAACTACTTCGTAGCAACATCCGGAGTCTCGGAGGAACCTCGCGGCGGGCATTGGAGAGGACAAGCGGGCACTTTACGTCACGCTTTGACCCTTCTGGAATCAACAACTTGAACTCGATTGCACCATGCCAGTGCCAGGCTGAGTCAGGGAGACTTTTCTACTAACTTCGCGGATCTCTGATCTTCCACCCTACTACTGTTAGTACGGACGACTCTGTACCCGCACGTTGCATGTGCCCATCTCTTCCGCGGAACCTCCCAGCTCCTAAACAACACCGAAGTACCGATAGAGAGCGGGAGGCTCCACTCATCCACATTGCTCTGCTATTGGCCGCCTGGCGGAGAATATTGTGATCTCAGACACATTGTCTACTATGTGTAAATGCAAAGGCAACACTCTCACAACTGCGCAACGTTCCCCTTGCTAAAGTCCTTAGGCCAATATGAGCGATTCCTCGGACGATGACCAACTCTTCAATCTCCGCGACTACGACGATGACGATACCGACGATGAAAGGCCCAACAAGCGAAGAAAAACGATGAAAACGTTGCGCAGTCGCGGTCTGGGTTTTGTCAAAGCCAGCGAGCAAGATCAAGATGGCAATGAAGAAGATGATGACGAGGATGTCGACGACGAGAGACCTTCGATGGGTTTGGGGTCAGGGCAAGGATTTGGGATGGGTGGATCGCGCAGCTCATTCAACATCGGCCAATACAATGAGGAAACGCGGCCTGCAAGTCCTGATCCAGCACCAGACATGTCACCGCTCAGACAAGAAAAGACTGGCGGTACTGGGCCTTCGGCTTTCGGGAGAGGGGGCAAGATCCAGAAGAACTCATTTGCAGCACGGATGATGGCGAAGCAAGGCTACGTTGAGGGCCAGGGACTCGGAAAGTCAGGTCAGGGTATAACCGCGCCAATTCAAGCCAAAGTCTTGCAAAACCGCGCTGGTCTGGGTCAAGGGAGTGGTACACCTGAGCCTCCGCGCAAGAAGACGGATTCAGGACGCGACAAGACCTCGTCAAAGGGGTCTACTCCTGGAGTCAGCACGCCTAAAATCAGAGCGCCACCCAAGGCCAAATATGCCGTGACCGCAATCGAAGCCCGAGGCCTGCATGTGCCGGAGGCGATGAAACAGATCATAGTCGACGCCACGGGCGCCGAGACCAAGACCGTGACCTCGTTATCCGGCTTCTCTACGCCGACAAGACAGGGCACGCCCGATCCTGGCTTGGAAGTTGCCAAAGCAACTGCTCGCATCAAGCTACAATTGCAGGCATTTGCGGATGCGTGGGACGCAACGAAGGAGCAAGAGGCGCATCTGGAACTTGAGGATACACAACTTGGCGCCGCATTGGCGTTGCATGACGAAGAGATCCAACGGTACAACGACATTATATCCGCCTTTGAAAGGGTTTCGGTCGACGATTCGAACGAGTCACGCGAATGGGAAGCTTGTATCGCGCGTCTGCAGGAAATTCAGGCGCAGTTTACAAATTATATCTCTGAGCTGTCATTGCCAGAGTTGGCAGTGTCGTGTTTGGAAACGCCTTTCCGGCGGCAAATGGCAGATTGGGAGCCTTTGTCGAACCCGCAAATTCTCATCGATTCCTTCCAATCCGTCGGGCAGCTCCTTGAGCTGGAGAAGACTACCACATCAAAATATCGCAAACGGACGACGCACTTCGAATCACTTCTCCTTTTGCACTGGTATCCCTTGATCCGCAGTGCTTTGGCCCGCGAATGGGATGTGTACGACCCGGATCCAGCGTACAAGCTCATCACCGCGTGGTCGCCCATCCTACCAGCCTGGCTCATCTACAAGCTCCTCCACGAAATAGTACTGCCCAAACTTATTGAAGCCGTGAGACGGTTTCCCAAAATGGCAGAGTCTTCCTCTGCCGGCGCGGAGCGGGGCATTGTGCGCAAGTCGTCCAAACGGTCTGCTCCGGACCTGCATACGTGGCTTTTCGACTGGTGGACTCTGCTGTCATCAGAGGATCTCGATCTCGAACGATTCAGTGAGCTCAAGTCCCTGGTCAAGACCAAGGTCGACAGCAACAGCTGGCCGACATGGAAACCTCTGCTGGGATCGCGTCGGCCTAAAGCGCTGCCCTCGACGAGGGAAGTTCCTTCTGCGGCGCCCGCAGATCTCGCTAGTGCAGACATGGAAGAAATTTCCTTCAAGTCGTTCGTGGAGGATTGGGCCAGCGAAAACAATTTGCTACTACATTCGTCACACAAGTCCGATGCCTTCGGCCGGCTGCTGTACCGCCTGCAAGATGCCGAAGGGCGCAGCAGAGGCATTCTTGTATATCTGCAGGACGATGTCGTCTTTGGCGAAGACGGCGAGCCGTTCGCCCTGGATGATCGTTTAGTGAAACGAGCAATGGGGCGGTCGTGATGAACACCACGCATAGTCAAACGGAGTCATCTCAGCCTCAAGAAGAGGTACGTAAGGTATTGCTTTTTTAGACAGTCGATCACGACTGTGTGGGTCAGAATGTAGATCGTCTCTTGATGGACGTGTAGCCCAAGCCGAAATGAAGAGACAATATCTACTGTACTATCAGTGGTATGAACTACCAAACAGGCTTCCACTTCCCGTTCGCATTGGTACCCAAGTAGTATATGTCATATCAACCATGATTCTGGCCATGATGTCGTGGCAAGGAATTAGGAGACGAGGTGAGACGTTTCAGACACACCCAAGAAAACGGCGGTCCGTGAGCAAGTGACAGGAAATTGTCGAAGACCTTCAGTAAAGCAACTAGACAGAGCATGTCTTGATTAGTCTTGTACATCATCGTCAGGTATGTTCTATTACTATTGATTCAAAACATGTTTTTTATGACTCTGCCTCATCCTCGTCGTCTTGCTCGTCTTCGTCCTCGTCTTCTCCTGGAGCGGCCTCACAGGCTGGGTCCAGCTTCGCCATCCTGATCATCCCCCTCATTCTCATCATCATCCCATGCATCTGGAGAGACCTCGATCTCTCCTTTGATGTCCCATCTGTCCCCGGCGGCGGCTTGGCTGACATACTTGACGAACCTCAGCGTCCCCTTGTCCCTCAAGACGATACTGACCCGATTCCATGCGGCGGGATTTGCAAACAAGATGCCGTCATCCTCATCCTCACCGTTGGAGGACTTGTAGATGGCTGGATCTGCTTTCTTGCCCACGCTGGGCAGAGACTTGGAATGGACAGATGCTTTGTCGTCGTCATCATCATCGTCGCCAGCCATGTAGACTTCTTCGCCACCAAACTCGATCTCGGTGGACGTAGTGACCTGCACCCTTTCGACTTCGCGGGCCTTGCCTTTCCCCTTGCCGCTGTCTCCGGTTTCTGTGGGTTTCGACGAAGCACCATTAGCACCAGCAGATCCGTAGGGCTTCTCCACGGCCGACTCTTCTCCATCAGCCTCTTCGTCGTCGTCGCCATCATTCCTCTCCCAGCCCTCACTGGGCGTGATTGAAATGGTAAATTCTAACTGGGGCTGCTCGCCCAGGAATGGGTTTGCTAAGGCATAGTCCTTGCCATGACGAAATCTTCTGGCAATCATGTTCTGCCGCACCAGACTCCTGGGCTTCAGACCTGTCACCAAAGCCAGCCATTTCTTGAAGGCGTGCGAGTGCAGAAGATCAGTCAGTATACGCGATATGGGCGTCTTGTCCCTATGGAGGGCCTCTGATCCCTGAAGATATGCAAAGCGGTGCTTGTGTGGTGGGCGTGCAACTGCCCAGTTCGCGGGGTGCGACTTTGACGATGATTCGCTTTCTGTCTCCACCTTTGAAATGTATTCCTTCAGTTCAGCAGCGAATTTGGGAGCAAAGAACTGTTCGAGCTGGAGCACCGACATCTCTCCAAACGATTCTTGAAAATCTTCAATCATATCCGGCGTCAGGTAACTGGGCGAGATATAGTGGAGCAAAAAGGTCAAGTCTTGCTCCGTCAGCATGTCTTCGTCTGGGTCTTGATCCTCGCCTGGATCAAGCTCCTTCTTGGCCGCATGACTGTCCATCACCGCGCGAGGCTCGTCGAAATGGCGGAACACCAGCTGCGGTTCGTCGAACTCGGTGGCGGCGCTCTTCAATTGCGCGAGAGTTGACCGGTGCGCCTGGGCTTGTTCGATGCCTTCCTCGAACCCATCCTCGCCCTCCTGCGGAATGTGGAACCAGCCACTGATCGCCATGCGGATTCGTCCTCCATCAGCTTCGAGGTTGGGGCCATAGTACACTTCCTCGACGTCATGGTAGCTCTCGCCGGGGCGGACGGCGAAGAAACTCAACTGTCCAAACGCGGGAGGAATGGTGAGACTATGTTCGGCCAGGGGCACCTTGATGTCTTCTCCTGCTTTGTTCTTCTTGACCTCGGTGGGAAACAGTCGCAAACCACCACCCCACTCAGGTTGCCATGGATGATCCGGATCCGTCAAGTACAAAATATAGCTGACTCTTCGACTCCCAATCACATCGTCATGGCACAATAGGTAGCTGCCCGGCGTGTAGACGTTGACCGCCATATCTGTCTTTTTCCCAGACACTTTGCCCGCGCCCGTAACCGTGGACACCCATTCTCTGAAGTCCGGGCTGTATAGCGCATCTCGGAGGCGAACTAGGTTGGGTAAATGTTTTAGAGACTCGGCGTCGAGGTTCGAGAGGTTGGCAAGATCGCCGGACTGGTGGATGCGATAGATGTCCGTCTCCTTTAGCGTGAAGTGGATATGGCTCATGATCTCGCTGCGTACGGACCGTAGAAGAGGTTCCTGGATCAGCGAGGGAACGACGGCATGAGGATACGGCCCGGCGACCTCGTAGCTCTTCCGGAAGGATTCGACTGTTGTGTTCTCAAAAAGATCAGGTCGGAATGCCGCCTTGGGATCATTGGGCTGGTCGCTTGCGACATTGCGTTTCTTAGAGGCGGTATCGCCGTCTTCGTTCAGCTTGCGCTTCATTTTTGCAAAGGCACCGAAGATGATGTGAGAGATTCCGTGGCGGCCACGTACTGCGTGAACACTTTGCAAAGAATATTATAAAAATGTTCCATTGATAATTGCGGAGAAAAAAAAGAGCATGTTGCGGTCGCGGCGCCGGCTTTGGCGCCGACGGGGCTGCTCACGCCAAGTGGCCCACCCGTGGGAAAGGTCAGGCCATCATCATCATGATCATCAGCCTCGCATTATTGTTATAACGAGCCGTAGACTTTTCAATAATCGTTACCACGGTCTGAATGGACTATTTGACCAACGTTACATATCTGGAGCGCTTCTACCCTCCACTGAACGAAATATTTCCGTCACTGTATCTATGCTCGCAACCAGTTGTCAAATTTAGTGTGGATATATTTTACGCATCTAAAGGGTTGCTGCGGACGCTGTTGAGGCTCAGCCTAGTAGTCTGCAGTGTAATAGATATCATCGTCGAGGCTAATGAACTCTCTGTTCAACGCCTTTTTAGAGTGCCAAATCTCCAGGAAACATATCCTACCACTTCAAGACACTCCGCTTTAGTGGATATGTGTATATGGATAGGAGGCCATTACACCCCGACATAGACGAACATATTGGCAACTAACTGCATGGGCAGCAACATCTGCTCGAACTTTATTCCAGAAGTCCGGAACTGAGTGCACGATATATGCGTGCCATAGTAGAAAGACGACCAAGTGCAAAAAAGTATTCGTGACATAAGATCCGCACGCACCGAAACCTGACTCCACGCTTTCATTATACACATCAAAAGTCATCTATTGACTTCTTCATCGCCCGTCCGTGATCATGTCGACATAAATGAAAACTTTGAGAGACGAATAATAAAAGACATCCTTTCCGTCCTTCTCACACAAGGTCCACCGGGAATCGGGGACGAACACTAGTTCATCCTGGTGGTGAACAAGCCATCCACATGCATCCCCATGGCGCATGCGCTCAGGAGAGACCTCAACAGCATGGCGTGGTACCGGATCTTTTGCCTTTCTAGAAGGTCCAACAGAGCACGCAGTATCCTGCTTGTTCTCGCACTGTGGCGGATCAGGTCGCGGACGCTTGACGGCCTCGTTCCTGGCTAATTCGTCTTCAGAGGTCTCGGAGGAGCCAGCTACGAAGGTTGACCCTGAGGGACGTCGCTCCGTACTTGTCGTGGCTGGGCGGCCAGGTTTTCGATCGAACTGAGTGACGAGGCTCTGCCCTCGTGATGACCGTCCTGTGCGTCGGATTGGGGTCACTTCATTACGAGCCAGCTCGTCTTCGGAAGTGTCAGAAGCCCTGGTCAAAAGTGTCGACTGGGAAAGATTTTTGTTCGTGGAAGGTGGCAGTTGGCTGGCCCGTTGGTTGGCCTGTTCAATGAAGGTATGCCGGTACGTCTTTGCCAGGTCACGAGCGTTGCGGTATGTAGTAGCCCCTTCAATGAACGTCTTCTTGCTGTCGGTTATATCAAACCCACGTATTTTGTTCATATGATACTCTGCTGTACCGCCGGCCGTCAGTGGTTGCGTGGGATGAGTGGCATAGATCTGAAGCGCGCCAGTAGCAGGATGGTAGGTGCTGCTGAAGCAGTATGCATTGTTATCGTACACAGGCTCTTTGGCTTTGTAATTCTGGAGTTGGTGGATGGCTCGAGCGCCTGTGGCTCCATCAACCAGGGCTTGTCTTGTCGCCACATCTGCTCGTCCTTGGGCGCTCTTGCCCTCGAAAAAGAAATTGGGGACAGCCGGACGGCTAGTGTCGGCCTTAGACGGAATGATATATTTTCCCAGATCTGTGCGTACACGGGGATGAATAGCAGAGGCACTGGCTCCGTGGTACAAGTCTGGCTTGAGCTCACTGAGACCTTTGTCGAATGGTGCAAGATCCTTTAGTGGGAGGTCGGCCTCAACCCGATGACTTATTTCGTTGCCGGCGACGAAGGGAAGCACCTTGAACAACGTTGTAGTCTCCCTTTCGGCCCTGTTATTCTCTCGTTTGAAGGCTAAATAATCTGCGTCTGTAAATCGCGACGGTGAGAGAGATGCTCGCGGGAGGGAAAGTCTAGCCCGAATGTCATCAATATTGGCCGGATCTTGTGGTGGACGTCCATTCTGATGTTCGTGGCCAGGGGGATAGATGCCATTATCAATCAATTTTTGCTCAAAATTGCGGCTGTACGTGCTTGTCTTGGAGCCACTAGGTCTCGACGAGGCTGAAGACCGCTTTCGACTTTGCCCTGAGGAGTAAGGGCTCATCGCCTCGGAAACAGGAAGAGGCAACTCGGAAAACTGTCCTCAAATACTGTAAGTCGCCGTGGTTCATTTCAATATAGAAGAGACTTACTCCTCGAAGGTGTGACAGATCCGGCCCGCCAACTCGAGCGAAGCTCCTGAGCTGTTGTAGTTTTTGCCCTTCTGGATAGTCAAGGGTCTGGGTTTGGGCATTTGTGAGGCACAACGGACTCTTTTCTTGCCTGCACCTACGATCGAACTCCTTCAGCGCACCCCGGGTTAATCGAATCTTGGAAAGGGTATCCCAAAAGCAGGCGCGGCGTTTATGATTCTGCGACAGCTTCTCATCAGGTGTCAATCTCGGTTTTTTGGCAATGAGCGACCGCTCAAGATCCACGGATGAGGTCGCGACACGTCGACGTTTCCTCGACGGAGGTGATTCCAGCATAAACATGATGGCGGCAAGAGAGGAGAAACTTGGGCCACGAAGAGGTGAGGGATAATGGCTGTCGCGTTGTCAGCCGGGAGCTGGAAGGACGTTGCAGGGGCTGTGGCACGCTACCATGCCTACCGCCTGGTCGGGCATTGGTTCCCAGCGTTCGTCGCGCTGAGGTTACTGAGTGTTTTCTTGCATGCCTGTGCTGTAAAAGTAGCTGACCGCTAGTATTAAGCGGCGAGTGGTTCTTGGGGTCAATGGGATGGTACTAGTAGTAGCGTCAAGACCGCGTTCCCGGTTCGTGGGGGCGGGCCGTTGTGGGGAAAAGGAAAGTACTTTTACCACTTCAAGTTCCAGTGGACTCCTGCAAGACAGGAATCAGACTATAACTCCAGCAAATGAGTTAGCCGGGAACCCAGAGAAGAAATCAGAGAGGCATCTGAGGGTATCTGTCACAAACTTGCTGCGATAATGACCGTAAGGCACACATGCTTAGCGAAGAGAAGCTACCATACGGCCTATATTGGCTTCAAAATCCGGCACCAAAGCAAGAGGTTGGTTAGACATGAAGAGCACAAACCAAGACTGTACTGTTTGATGCGACCAGACATCATGCTCCTTGCATTATCCTGGGCGACTCCTCGACAACGAGTACAAGCGCCCAGATTCAGCTCCGATCTACAAAAACGAAGCGGGAGGACACTGATGGTTCATCAATGTCGGTGTCACTTCCCACATGAGAATGCGGGAGCTTTCGAGGCTTTCTAATCTTTGTCTCGCGACGTTTGGCGTCTGGTTCCAAGTACGGACTCCTCAACAGAGCGATGCAATATCGCTTACAGACATGCGAAGCTTCTGCTTGTACTATCATCGCATAGTTCTGCGTTTCGTGTACAAAAGAACTTGTTGATGTAGGGATGATCCGATCAAGCTCAACTTGGTTCTACCTCTGCCTTGTAGCCAACACCTTGCGCTTGACCTACGGATGCTGGGTGCTTTTCACTCTGCCCTGTAGCAGGTAGGATGCCATGGGACTCTCGCTGAACCATCAAGGTGGGCTTTATCCAGAAGTTGGCACGCGTCAAGATCAACAATAGCATAAATATGCCCAAGCAATTAGGGGCATGAAGGTTCAAATTTAGAGCGGCCAACGATGTCTACCATGGAAAGGATTTGATTGCTAATAAACACTTTGCATAAGGTACATCTTATCCCTGTCGACGTTCAGGATCATCCTTTGAAAACCATCATCGACTTTTACTACAACAAACTGTAACTGTTGGAAACCGTCCTATTGAAACCGTCATATCGATAATACGCTACGCCAGGCATTCGCATCGCCCTCCCTGGCCTTTTGTGGCATCTTGACTTGCTCGATTTTAAATTTCATCAAAATTCGTACACGCGCTAGCATCGGCATCGTCGTTGTCCACCCTGGCTGGAAGATATGCATGTAGATCATGATTTGTTTTTACCCTTGTCTTTGGTGAAGAAAGACAAAGGCTTTGGTAATTTGGAGCGTGAAGCTGGAGCCGTGCGTTGACTGGCTGCAACAGCAGGCTTGGGTTGGCTCTGAACGGGAGGTGGCTCCAAATCCTGAACTTCCCAGGGCGTGACCTCTTCCTTGACGACCTTGTTTGCTCGAGGCCCAAGCCGGGTCCGAGAACTGCCTGGTCGCCTTTCGACCTCTCGTCGTTTGGAAGGGGCTATAGGACTCAAAATGCTTGGATCCGGTCTGCCATGTCGCTGATTCGTGCCCGATGATTCTGTCTCAACGGGACTAGCGTCGTGGCTGGGATGATACGCGCCTCTTCCCTCGCCGACCAAGCAGGAAGCAGCCGTCAATCTGGATGAATCTGGCTTTCTCGCAGCCGGTGGTCCTAGGACACCTGGGCCAGACGACAACAGGATGGGGGTTTCATTCGATGGACCGGAGTTTCCGGACAGACCGACGACAGCATCAATCCCTTGGGTGATTGGGGAGCGCTCTCGAGAACTGGAAATAGTTGAGTCCGCGTTCCTTTGTTCCTCCGCGGTGGAGGGGATCATCTCTGGTTGAACCCACGGCAACTCATTGAACGTTGTTTCATCATCCATAGTCGATTCGCCGTTCTTGTCACCAGCAAATCTCGCTGATGGCCCGCTCGGTCCAGAGAGGGTGACACTAGCGTCTAGTGGAAGATTTGGGATCTCCGGTAAGACCTCTGGTAAGGAAAACTTGGGTGGATTGCCGGCGGACACCGACCGCAAAGGGTCTTTCCCCGCAAGAGACCGGTCTTTGCGCTGTTGTGACGCCAGATCGCCGGAGGAATTAGCTGACAGGACGTAGAATCGATTGCGGGTGGAAGCAGTATGAGAACCACTCGAACGGCCACGGCTTCGCATGGAATCTGTCGTCGAAGATGATTGTCTGCTGGCTAGACTTCCTCGTTCACCGTCCTTCCCCTCGCGGCTGGTAGTCCGTGGGTCTGTGCTGCTGGAGGCGTCTCGTCGAGATGTTTTAGCTTTTCCTTTTTCCATTTCCTTCTCCTTCTTCTGCCGCTGTTTGACACCTTCAGGAATGCCGTCCCATTTTGAATTGACCTTAGGTACGAACTCGGGCATCTTTTCCAGTCGTACATTGGGTACTTTAGTGGGGCTAGTTGAGCCATGCTGAGCAACTATTTGTGCAGCTACCTGGTTCAGTGCCACCTGTGTTGGTTCGCGGACCTGGAAAAGCCCACCCAAAATCGAGGGCTTCTTCTTTTGCGATGGTGGAGTTGCCACGTTATTCTGGGATTCTTGTTTTGCCTGGGCCTGAGCTTGGATCTTGAGTTGGGCTGCTTCCCGTATTTGTCGAATTGTAAGTCGAGGCTTCTCTGCTTGCTCACCAGGAGAGTGTTGGAACTGTCCGGGCTCAGTCTTGACAAGAGAAGAACTCGCTGGCGTAGTCTCATTCACATTATCTATCTCGCGAAGCGGCTGTTGGGGCGCCTGACTCGTCAAAGACGAGCCTCGGTGACCTGGTGCCGACAAAGCATTTGCATCCGAGTCTGGCGGCAAAGCGCCAGTTGTAGCTTTCTGCATGGCCTAGAACCACTAGATAAATAGACAACGGAGCCGTTCAACCTGACATGGTGAGAGCAGCTAAAACGCCCAGCTCGTTGGCTGGAAAAAGTCCACACAAGGTGCAGATATGGTGGCGTTTGATGGATTGAATGTTCGCCGGATGAACTGTCAGCAAGGGTCCTGCAGGTGGTTTGCCAGACCATTCAAGACGCAATGCAAGCTGCTGTAAGCTTGTCAAAAAGAAATGCTTTGACTGGGAGAACTTTACGGCTATTATACACAGGACGGTCGAGGATGAGGAGAGAAGGGTCTCAATCGAAGCAGACGAAGGCTTAGCAGGTAAAATAGTGCTGTTCGCTTAGCGTATCTGGAGATCCGAGTCATGATCCGTGAAATCTGCGATCGCGTGGGCTCTGGCGTGGAACGTGGTAAAAGGCGGGTCTTGCCGTCAAGTCAGGTTGCGGAGAACGGCTGCCATCGCCGATGTGGAATGCGGCTGAGCTAAGGGTGAGGGAGAATGCAGCCAGCCAGCATTCTTTTGGCATGTTCCTGAATGCAAGGAGGGGGAATCGACGCCAGAAGTTTACGTTAAGCGATGGCCTTAGCCCTCGGGCTCGCCTCTGCCCCCTAGTTGTAGACGCCCGCCATATCCTGCGGGGTGTCTTGTGATGGTTGTTTTCTGTTCGTATAATCTACTAGCTGTACTTGTGCAGACACCGCCAGCCACGCCTTTCAAGCCATCCTAGTAAGATTGCGAGATATCCTACTATCCCTGGCGAGTAAATTCCCAGAGGTAGTGCAACAACGTGCACGGATACACCCAGGTAAGGGATCGCAGACGGCGCTGGAGGGCTTATCTGAGAGTCCATGTGGGCGAACATTCCCATCAGCTTCAAAGGGCGGGGCTTGTACTGCCAGTGTTGATCTCGATCCACCTGATTCCCGCCAGCAGCCAAGTAGCCGTGACCTCCGCTGTTCACTACCTATACAACATTGGACGCACAGGGGACAGGGGAGTGGAGGAGGATGTATTGGTACGAGGCAGAAGGCAAACTCCAATCCATAATTACTACACTCCTCCTACCACCAAGTCGGTGGAGGAACGTTCCTGAAATCAACACATCCAGCCATAGCTGAGCCAGACGCAGATAAGTCGGTTGTGGAGAAAAGAAGAGTCAGGCACTCGGACCTCTAAGAATCCAAATGGCAATTCGAGGACCAAGTAAGCGCGTTGCTACAGTAGGGTCTTTAGCCAGACGTAGAGAATGTGCCCCAGATGGTACCATCATGATGCAATGTTGAAAGAAACAGTATGCGAGCGCAGATGATCTCCCTGGCGCATGATATTTACCTAAGTACATGGCACCTAGGTGCTTGGGAGGACAACCGAGACACAACCAACATCGTCGACCGGAAGGCCGGGCGTAACCATGTCTGTCAGGCAATAGCTCAGAGCTGTGGCCTGGGGCAGCAAGTTGTGCCGAGCCCATGCTTAACTCTCACTTGATGGGTTCAAGGTCCATCCTGGGAGAAATGGGATCGCGTCGATGTGGGCCAAGACGAGTAACTCACGCTGTTGTGCAACCTCGCCACTGGTCTGGTCTGGCCCAGGTACCTACCGTGTTACCTAGGTAGTACCTAGGTAACACATGAGTGAGCGAGCAAAGCACAAACTGTAGCCGGGAGCGACATGCGCAGTGCAGGAAGCGAAGACAGGGTCAGCACCATAGTGGTAGTTGAAAGCAGCACCGACACTGGCATAGCAAGGCAGTTGAATAGGCTGGCCGCAGGAGGCATCATGGTGTAGAACTCATCGCAGCCAGCAGTGCTTGGTGGCCTCGAAGCACGAGGTACTTGTCCTAACGACCGACTACTAGTGGTCGTAGCAAGACGCGAGAGGGTAGTACCAGGGGGCTTCTAGGCGATGCAAGTGCCAGTGGTTTGCTGACTTTCCGGAGCATCAAGCACAGTTGACACATGGCCCTGAGCGGCTTCTGAGCCAGCCAGCAAGAGAAGCAGTGCCAGTGGACTGTAACATGTGCCAGTGGTAAAGGCAGCACCAAGCCTGCAAGGGTCGTGCATAAACGACGTGGAGCAGGCTGGCTGTCGCCTCCCTCAGCTGCACAAGAGCTGCCGGGGGAGTCGTGGCAGGCACACATTGTCGGCGTGGGAGACCTCTTGGGTGTAACTCGTCCTAGCTACCAGGTACAGTACCAGCCAGCCTCAGGCTCTCCCAGGTTACAGTGCATCGATCACCTGCATGCAGGTGCACAGGGGCCGCTCAGCTGAGGCAGACATTTGAGCAGACAAGGCCCCTCAGAGACAATACTTAAGGTATCTACCTAGGTAGGTAGGTAAGGTTAGGTAGGTAGGTACTGCAGGCGAGAAATAACATATGGAGGGGCAGCGACGAAAATGCCAGCAATGGCTCAAGAGATTGTGTCACGTGTGAATCCATACTAGAGAGAGTACGCACGTGACCATAAGAAAAGATCCCAGTCTGACAACTCAATTATTTTTGTTTTGGTGGGGAATTTTTGCATCCTACATAGCATCTGCCGAGCTTTTAGTCTGACGCCGAGAATTCTCGGCGCTGAGTAATATGGCCCATGAATGGCTCTGTGCACAACGCTAGAGAATTTGCGCACTGGTGTGCTGTGGGAAGTCAGATGGTTGGCCAGTGATGGACTACTAAAACATGGAGCCCATCAGTGGCCCCACACCGCAGGGCAGGGAGGTGATGCAATAATTATCAGCCAGCCAGCCAGCCACACACTGCAGGCAACACTCACTGCACGCCACAGCACATGTCCCTGTCTGCCCTCAACACCCATGCAATCAACAAGAGTGACAAGCAGTCAACAACTTGAAGCACCGCAGTAGGCAACAAGCAGCAGTCAGATTCAAGGCATTGTTCTTGCCATTGTGAACGTTATCTTCCCAGCACCGGAGGTGTGAAGGTGGCATCAATACGAGTCTACCGCCAGCACCAGCCAGCACTTCAGTGCCCTGGAGGTGCATGCCCGGTTCAGGGGGGCGACAACCGTGGCAGAGTTACAGACCCGGCATCTTGCATGCAACCCTGAGAGACCACTGCAATCGCACAAGAGAGTCGTGGGAAGGGTAGCACGTTGCAAGCACTCTCCCGTTGATGCACGCCGAGCCGTACCCAGGACATGCACCGGAGCAGCCTGCTTCTATTCGCTTGAAATTGATCATGCCTGAGCATGGCAATGACCAGCGGCAGAGCAGCAATGCCGGTGCAAACCCAGAGCATGCTCATCAACGAGCACTTGAGTCCAGTGGCAGCCCCCAACGGCCTTCTTACTCGCCGGTAACCCCCACGCTATCTCACACAAGCCTTCAGCATGACGATGATCAAGTTAAACTGCCACCGCCGGAGTTCATGGAAGAGCCAGATCCCTTGCCAGTTGATCTTGATGATAATCCGGACGCCATGGCTCTGAGAGCAACGTTGTCCGTCTTGCAACTCCAGCGCCAACAAGCCTTGCGTGATATGCGAGAACTCGACCGAATGAAGCGAGCGGCGATGGAAGATCCTGAGCACTTTGTGAGAGATCTCCGAGAGGGCAAATTGTCCGCTTCTGCCCGGCAGGGTGTTGAGGTCGACGATATGGAGGGGCCGACGGACGGCTCAGCGGCTGCCGCTGGCTCCAACTTTGGCAGATTCCCAAGCCCACAGAACGTGATGCGCTGTCCGCCCGTCGAGTGGGCGAAGTATCACATCGTTGGCGAGGCGTTGGATCGGGTGCATGAAGTGCAACAACATTACCCAGGGTACAGCGAAGATATGGGAGCACGTAACGAGCGGCTGCAGCCACATACATCCGCTGCTCCGTACCGCCCGTTTTTGGATCGCCTGGATAGCGCCAAGGGAGATTCGAAACCACGAACTACTGGATCATAATCTCAATCACATGTCTCTACTGGGGCTGCTAATTGATGCTTTGAGTACCTAGGTTAAGGCCATGGCTCTGGGCAACTCGGCTGGAAACAAGCCCAGGGACCGTCATGGGACAGCTCCCAGCACTCTGCAGGTATGAGCTTCTCCTCGCCTCCACCAGGTACTTGTGCCACGGTCGTACACTTGCTGCAATACGAGGCCCAAACTTCTCGCTCTGCAGCTCTGATGCCTTCGCGGAAGATCCCAGCACTAGGCGAGAGCATAACGGCGTGCCAGCTGCTTGAACTTCTTGTGAGCTTCCTTGTGGCTGGCCAGCTCGAGCTTGTCGGCCAACACACAAAGAGCACAGCGCGGTCCTTTTCTCATTGCCTTCTCGGTCATCAGGCCTTGATCCACAATATGAGTACTTCCTCCCCAGTTCCCATTGTTGGTATCGTCCTCCAGGTTGATGTACTGAATGCAGCGGTAGCAGAGTTGATATTTAGCCGGGACCCAAGATCGCAGACGGACCAGAACTTGCAAACGGTGGGACTTGGTGGTACGTTGTGGCTTCGGGAACAGGAACGTCTTGCCGTCCGCCAGTTTGATGCTTTTGGTGGCCTCGAACATAATCGCAGTCTCTTTACAAGTGAGCGCAAGCGCCAGGCGATCCGCCACAGTGGGAAGGAGTTTCCAGATGCGATGCTGGAGTTCGGAAGGGAGCTTGAAGAAACCGTTGGTTTGGGCGGCCTGCTTAGCTTTAATGACCTAAAACGATGTCTCAGTGCTTGGAAACCTTCAAGTGACTCGGCAGAACTCACAGCTTGACTGATGAACGGCTCTTTGAGGCGGTAGCGGACTCTCTTGACGACTCTGTTTGCCCGGTTGACAGTGGCCACTGCCATCTCCAACTTCTTGAGCTCACGGTCCATTTCTCTTTCGCTCTCAAGGATTCTTTTGAACTGGGTCAGATATATGCCGGTGAAAGAAGTCAGGTCACTCACGAATTCAGGCTGGGAAGATCCATGCTGTCTGAGTGACAATGAGCCTGAAGTGAGTTCAAGAGGGAGCAACCACGTGATGACAGGACTCACGCTAATGGTGTCTATCAATCCCTGGAATCTGCTGAGTTGTTGGTGATGACCAACTGGGATGATGTTGAAGAACGAAGAAGGATGAAAGAATTCTCACTCCGTGAAAGCTGAATAAAAGAAACAGGCCGCGGAACCCATAACCTTTAGCCAAACTTTAGGGCAGGCGCTGAATCCAACCAAATGCTCCCACGCTTTTCACTAACGCTGAAATGTCTTGTGAAACTTGACGTCGTCGATGCTGTTGTGTTAGAACGCTGGGGGAGGAGAGGGAACCAAGGCTGGCATGTCCATCGACGCACAAGCGCATGTGGACTACTTACAACAGACAGTACGAGTTGCTGCCTGTGCTTCAGTTGAAGACCTTGTTAACTCTCATTCAGCCTCCATCCCCGGGCTGTACGCTCTGGCTTTGAATACAGCACGGGAAGATACCCCTTTCAAGGAGTCTGATTCTCAGCCTTCCTTACATAATTGAGTGGACAAGGCTGTCCTGGACGATCACGCATGTTGGAGTCTGGGGCCATTACGTCACTGGGTTGATGAGAAATGGGCGTGTTGTGAATGCTAGGGCACCCAGAAAAATGGATGACCACATTAATCAAGTCACAAAATATAGATAGATACAGCAGTGAGTTGCTTAAACTTTCCGCTGCTATCTCTGTCACCGAAGAATTCTCAGTTCAGCTAGGGGCAGAAGAAGGCTTTACTTGGATAACACTCCGGAGCCTACCTACGATCTTGTTCTTCCACTCCTGCAGTGATTACCAACTCACTGCCGATACTGTTATCGAACCCGGAGACTATAGCTATTTATTCCTGGGTGAACATCTGAAAGATCCCTGCTCTGTAAAACGTTCAAACCCAAGTGCTCCCTTCTGCAGAGACGAATATGTCGGCACTCGATCCAAACGCACCCTCACAGCCAACCGAGCAGGCTTCGGTCAACCAGGCTGGCAACCCTGCTTCAAAGACCTCCGCCGAGCAAACTGCGTCCCACGAAACCCCGAACGCTTCCGACAAAGTCATTGACCGCCGCACCCCCCATGATGTGCCCTCTCAACATGGCGAAGCTGCACACCCAGGCGCTCGAGGATCTGGAGCCCGCGGGCCACTGACAGAGAAACTGATTCCAGAATCAGATGCGCAAAACTACGCAAAAGGTGACAGCAACCTCGAGGGTGAGCAGATGAGGATGCCAGGGGAGGGCGATGTGGCGCGAGCTGTACGAACAGGTGGCGGAGGCGGGCACGGCGAACAAGACTCCCTGACTGAGAATGTTGGCAAGAAAGAAGCCGATCATGCGCGCGAGCTCCACAAGCGAGGGGAACGGACCGGTAAAGAGATTGAAGAAGAGGAGAAAGAAGACTGGACCGGCAGGAAGGCAGACATCGCAAGTGCCCTGGGTGACGGGAGGGACGGGTCACCGAAGGTTGTTCTCGCACCCGAGGAATAGGCGGTTTACCTTCTGTCCGCTCCACTGAAGGAATGTTTCTGCGAATGTCCGCTTCAAGGAGATACCCAAGGAGTAAAATGGGAGTGAATGTGGCAAGGAAGTCGAGGATTTCATGGTATCACGAATGTCAACATCAAACGGCCATAGACCGACATCAACTGATGGTGATGATTTCAACACGACCGAGGTAGTACCAATCTTCCTAACAATATCTTCCACATTCTCCTTATTTGTGTTCGATGTTACTACTTCCTCTCAGGCACTACAAGCCCCTTCTTTGGGCCACTTTTGTTCTCACCACCAGCAAATAAGTTCTTTTCCGTTGCAAAGTCGAGTGCTCGCCCGCCAGGCATCTCATCGAGGTGTGCTTCTACTGTTCCCTACTGGTATCGCAGCTTCGGCCTTCTGCTGAGGCAGTCACACAGAATTCACTGCTCCTCATCTCGAGTAAAGTCATGTGCGAACAACACTAAGCAAGCCACATCTGCATGCTATGCGCTCCGGCTATCTTCGAATGAACAAAGAAACAACACCAAGGGAGACCCTTCATTGAAACCTTTCTGCCGTGAAGATGGACCCTTTGTTCCCCGCCGAACGCGGGTGACAAACAACAATGGACATCACTCCCACCGAGGAGAGGCATTGAGTGATGACAAGACAAAGGGAAACCACCAAGATCACTTGATCCTCCGCCGGCAGTTGATCGACTCGAATTGCCTGGTCACTAAGGGTGGAAGTGTGCAGAGCTATTTCATCACTTTTTTCTCGACTCGGTGGTTCTATGTTCATTTGCAATGCATGGTTTCAATCTGTCTCGCTGCCTTGATACTGAAACAAAACATGAAAGCGACTCCGTGATACTGATACTCGACTAACGTCCCAGGTTGTGCTACGTGAGGGCTCCGATTTGAAACCACAAACAGGAACCAATCGAAGGCAAGGTCGTAGCAGTCATACTTTGGTACGGTCCACGCATATATACAGACGCACAGCACACATGTGCCACTACTACAAGACATATATATATCAGGTCTGCGGGCACGTCAGCGAGTCGATCACGCCAATTGCGAAACGAGTCCGGTGTCCTCGAAAGGGAAAAGAATCGCAATCCAGATCTACACTCACCAACGACCCTGTGGGCTTGTCCTCCTTGCAACATCCAACCTTGACAAACGAACCAGTGGATGGCGACGAGACGTGCAATACTAGCAATCATTGCAGTGGGAGCATCGTTAGGAATGCAACGGTGCCGCCACGACCACCACCGGCAGAGACAGAGGCAGAGACAGCAAGAGAGACAGAAACGGCAGGGAGAGCGAGAGATGCAGAGGCAGCAGAGACGGAGCCAGCACCCGCGGCTCCGTGCACTCAGCGCCTAAGGCACCCCTTACATACCATCAACATCAACGACCTGTGTCCGGAATGCCAGAATTCTCGGGCCGCGCGGATTGAGTTGGTTGAGATCCACCACCACGCAACCAGCAAGGACACCGTGCACCGGATCTCTACGCGGGCGAGTGAGCGCAACTCCAGAAGTTTCGAACACGGAAGACGTATCTATCAAGGCTCGCGTGCGTTGCCTATGATGTTGGAATGTGGTAATGTCAACAACAACGATAGTGATGTCAGGAACTGTGACGATGTTGATTCCAAAGGGCTGCAACCGAGCATACATGAACAACATCAACACCAGCCACATGACAAAACGGTCGAAACGTCAAGCCTGCACAATTGGTTCAGAGACTCGACGTCTAGTATATCTTCTAATTTCCTGGGCGCCAGCAGCAACGTCTCGGGCTCGCCGGGCTCACGGGCTTCCATAACGACAATAGCGACGAGAACTTCGGTTATTGGGGAACCTAGCGCGCACGCTCAAGGTGACCGGCGCAGGAGCTCGAACCCGTCGTCTTCACCGGTGGTGGCACCGACTAGACTGTCGTTTGCGGCGTTCGCTACTGGGGAGTCACACGGCACAGGTATTTGAGGTTGGCAGGCTGTTACTCGTGAACATACCTACATGTTTCCAGAGGTACATAGATACGGCAGTATGACCATGATTTTTCAATATCTTGAATGCTACGCATAGAAAATTGAACGTGACTTAACATTATCCTTGAGGGTGTCGTGTGAGTCGATCGGATCGAGAGGGATAAAGATTGAGCTGAAAGCATGGAACACTCGACTAGTAGCGTGTGAGAATAAAAAGGGTTTGCTATTCAATGTCTATAATGTGAGGGGTATCATATTCGTCTATGCAGTAAAGGGATGAAATGCTTTTCTCTTTTGCTGTGGTTGCTTCAAACCCCCACCATCCATTCCAACCTATCTTGTTCCAAAAAAAGGGGGGAACCACAGCAGAGGTGAAATCCTGTGGGAGGGTCGCGAACCCGGCTTCTCATTCGGTTCGTACCATTTATGTTGTTTCAGATCCTGGCAGCCGCGATATACTCACGATCGATGAATTCTGTGCCACTGTCCTCGTCCGTCCGCCTTCTCTCCAGCACCCAGCGACCATCAGTGTCTCGAGCGTAACTGACGCTCTCAGCACCACTACTGGTCCGACTGTGGTGTCCCTTTCTCCTGTCCGCGCCAGCAAATGGTGCTGGCGACGAAGGCATTTCCTCTTGCGACGTAAAGGCAACTGGCACGGTCGGTTTCTTCCGCGGCGTGTTCTGAGTCAACGTCGCCCTTCCTCCTTCATCGTCATCTTCTTCTTCCGACTCCGGGATCCCGACTGGCGACGACCGGTCTTGCATCATGGACGAGGACATTCGACCCGAGCCAAGATCCGTCGGGTACGCGAACGGGTGACTGGACACATGAGCAAGTGGGGAAGTGGCAGGATGTCCGCTTCCCAAGCTGTTCACGCTGGAGGAACTACCCCCGAATGCTCTGCCACGAAGTTTCATTAGAGCGCTAAAGCTCATGTCGTCGTCGTACGCAGGAGAATCGAGTTCCAGAAGCTGCGCAATCCCCGGACTTGGCAGGGATTGTGCTGACCCAGGAACTCCGCCCGGGAGCTGTAGCGATACTACCGAGTTCCTGGTACTCCATTCGCTTCGCTCGGTGATGGGCGTCAAACTTGGTTCCTGAAAGTTGGCTTTGCCACTATGGCTCCGCTTGATACCACTGGAGCCGCGTTCAGCGAAATAGCCGCCATTGACCATCTCCGCCGTTCCCTTGCCAAGTGCGCGGCCGTAAAACCCAAATTCCTGTCCGTAAAAGCCATCGTCGTCATTGGCCAAGACCTCGGCATTAGCCTCGGCGATCATGGGGTCGTCGTCGAGGTCGTCGTCAAAGGGAAAGCCATCGTCCTCTGCAATAGCTGAACTGAAATTGTTGCTAAAGCGGCTCTCGTCCGAGATCACGCCTTGCTGGCTGGCCCCGAGTCCGGAGACTGAGGACTCATCTGATGTCTGGCTGAAACTGACTTTGCGATCAAATTTGCCATTTGCAGCTGCTTCGTTTGCGGCTAAAGCCAAAGCATCGTGATACGCGGCGAGATTGGTTTCGGTCAAGCCGGCGACGTGGCCCTGCTGATTGTGAGAAACTTGGCTCGCCGGCCGAAGATCGGCAGAAGCTTGGGTATCCTGCCCAAACCCGTGCTCTTCAACGACATCAGGTCCGCCAACCCAGGTGGAGAGCGGTTTGACTTCACCATTAATGCCGGCCAACTTCTGGGCGAGTTCGAATTTGCGAGCATTCTCGGCGGGGATATCCCGGATTTCTCCTTGGCCATCGTCAAAGATCTGTTCGTCAACGGTCTCCCCGGGTGGTAAGGCTTCCACATCGCCGAATTCTCCATCATCGAAGTACAAGTCTTCGTCGTCAAACACCTGACCCTGCGGACGAGAGGTAAGCTGCGACCGCCGCCGTCCCCGCGTTTCTGACGTTGTAATACCAAGGCCATCAAACATGGAAACCATTCCATGGTCGATGGGCAGGTCCTTTGGTCCAAGCTCGCGCTGATCTTCTGGGTTGAGTCCTCTGGGGTCCGCTATCCCGATGGGGAATCCTTCTTGATCTCGCGGCGTAGGCTGAGAGGCATTGTTCGTGGAAGCAGGACTGAAACACATCGATTGTGGTGTGAAATGGAAATCTTGTAATGACGGCCTATTTACTGTCGTAGAATCCACCGCCGCATTCGCCATATCCTCATGCTCGGTGCTTTGGGCAGCATATCGGGCTTCTAAAGCGTTACCGGCGGGGACATCAGAGAATTCATAGTCTTCAAAGTCGGCGTTGACGCCAGGGATCTTCTCCTCCAGACCGTCATCGTCATCAAAATCGAAGTTCGCAAAGTCGTCTTCATCGTCTTCCGCATTCGGCACGGACAACTTCTTCGTTGCCTGGTGTTGTTTATGCTTTTCCTCAAGCAGCTTTTCTTGCGCCAAAGAGTCCGCGCCACCGATCTGAAAGCTGAAGCGTGAGGATGTACTGGTCATATGCTTGGGAAGTGTTGCTGGAGGCGGCGCGTCGAATTTCGGTGACGGTGTTCTTTTAGGAGGCGGTGTCGGCGGAGGAGGGGATGGTTCCGCCGGAGGTATAGGCAGATCCTTCGTACCAGCCGTCTCGGTTGTAGAATTCGCGCCTGGTTGAGGAACTGTTGAAGGTAGTCTTTTTGCAAACGCGGGAACATTCTCCGCGTCCTCAGGACTTTGCGAGGCACCGAGAGTACTGATGTTATGTAAATACCCCGTCCGATCCGGTTGCAATGATGGCCTGTCGTCCTGGAAGTGTTCTTTGAACATAGGACTGTGCGGTACATTTGGTGTCCCAACAGACGCCACTCGCTGATGCGTGGCGTCGCCAGCCCGACCGGGATCAGGACTGTAGGCAGAGCGCAAAGCAGGAGAGTCCGTGTAGTTGATGTCATTGTGAGAATACAGTCTCCGCGTTCGCGGAGCCGAGAAGTCATGGACAACCTTGCCTCGAATACTGGGGTCAAAGTTGTCAGGCAGAGCGGGTACGGACAGGGTCTTTATGCTCAGATTGACATCTTCAAGCTTCTGGTTTTGTGACGCCCTTCGTCGAGCCAACAGGCTCATGGGATTGAGGAGATTTAACCTGCTCTTTTTGCCTCCATGGCCCTTTGAAGTCACGGAATCCTCGTGTGCGGCACGATCGAAACTATGGGTACGAAAAGTTGGCGATAAGGGATTGTCGCCCGGCTTTATGGAGGGATCCAACGATCTTCTCTGGTAGTTTTCCGGAGGGCTCGTCATGTAGGATACCGGCGGAGGTCTGGGGGAGGTAGATCCGGACGCATCTGCTGGAAGCCTTGTGCGATTTGCTGCGTGGTTATGATCGGTGGCATCACTCGTGGCCGGGCGTCCAGATCCATTAGAAGTGAAGAATTTCGGTCGGCCCGTCTCGTCAGAGGATCGCTGAAAGGATCTATTGTCGTAACCGAAAGTCTGTGTTGTAGGAGGTGCAGAAGGCAGGGCAGCAAAGCGATCGTAAGAGGGAGAGCTCAGAGGGAGCCCGCGCAATGGACTGTCCAAGTCATCTGTGCGCGGCGTAACTTCAGATGGACTCGACCCATCGCTGGGCTTATTGGGACGGTCGAAGAAGCGCCTGGAAAAGGACGGTGAGGTGGGAGACACATGATCGGACCTTCGTCTGTGCCTTTGTAGGGGCTGGTATTGTATCTTGTTGTTGCTCATTTTGGCGGACAAGCGCAGGAGGATGAAGAGGAGTGTGCATGGGCGACAGTTCCCTGACGGCTATTGCGCATCAGGCCTGGAGATATGCTGGACACCGACACATCATTGTGAGGAATAGGTATCTTAGTCCTGTCGCCAATCCGACGTTGTACGGAATGGGTCAACGTCGAATTCGTGCTGTCGTCCCAGGAATATGCCGGAACCAAGCGATCCCACTGGCTCCCGCTACGAAACGGGAACGATCATGCACAAACCCGGCGTGTCTGGTCGAGTACAAGTCGAAGGTGATTTTGGAAACGTATGATATTGTCAAGCTGCTTGCGATGTTCAAATGATTGAGATTAGTGTCAAAAACGCAATGTGATGATGATGTCTCGTTAGTATGGGGAACGTCTCAGCATGCGAGACCGAAACCTGAAGAATGACCAGCCAATAACGAGGGGGAAGCTCACATGTGCCGCAGCTGTCAAACCGTCTCGTGCTGGGGGCGCCATCAACAGTTGGCGGCGTAGATCTACAGCCATTGACAAGAGGCGCCTGATTTCGCTGCTGTACATTGTACGTTGGCTTTTAGGGCGCCCCTCTGGCTTCGCCGTCTGAGAAAGAGGGCTAAGGAGCCAGATTCAGCCCGTTTCGGCTGGTTGCCGCCCCTAAGGCCTCTTAAAGCCGGAACCTCCCACTCGCAGGAGACGCCTATAACGGAGCCGGCTAGCTGGGCCTCAAACACTACTGCGTGGGCAAGGCTACTTCGAGCTCCAGCTTTGTTTACAGTATCTGCAATAATAACGAGGGCGCAGTGAGTTGCTGATGCACAGTACAACAACCTGGAATCCAGGAGAGAAGCTCTGAGAGCCGCCGGTAAAGTAGTATGGTGACTTCTCAGCACATCTTTGTTCCTGGGCTGCCATCTACTCCCAGCTACTCCGGGAGGCTCCAGATGGCCAAAAGTATGAACAGCGACCTCTGTCTGCCACGGAACCAAACCGTAGGCCAAGTGCAAACCAGCAAACGAAGGGCCTCCGGATTGGAAGCACCGGTGTTGAGTCACACTGTTTACGCGTCAGGTCCCACGACTGCTCAGAACCATACGATGGTACCTAGGTAGAAAAGAATGGGCGCTGTCATCTTCCACGAAACCAGGCATGCAGCAACTCGCAGCAGGCTGCGCGTCCGGCCAAACAGCCGGGGACCAAGAGCGGTGGCTCAACCATCCCACAAAACAGTGGCAGCGTGCAAAGTTAGATAGAGGCTATGTACAACGTTGTATTCCTCATGGGATTTCGACAGGTTTCCAGTTTCAGAATTCCAATGGTGCTCCGGCTATTTTGCGCCAGGCTGAGCAATGTACAGTCTGTTCATCTATCCGTGGCCCACTGCAGTGTGGACTTAGCCGGTGTCGCGTGCCTGATTCCTCCGGCTGTGGCATATTATTAGACCATTCGGACAATCCGAACGGACCGATCAGGGTCAGCAGCAAGGCGACGAGGACGAAGGATGACAGTAGCACTAGCAGTCTTCTATATCTGTATATCCAGAAGAGCAACAAACTGGGCTCAGCCTGATATCGGCATCTTTTCCTTTGTGACATTTTCAGGGCGGCCGCGGCAGACGTCAGAACGGTTGTTATCATTTTCGTGGTGTTCCATCGAATCCCGCGTCCCAAGATCTGGGCTGGTCCTCATTTTCTGCGCCATTCCCCGCACGTCTATTTTCAATCGCCATCGGGAAAAACCGCGTCACGAGCCCAGACTCCGGATCGTCCTTGATAGCATTTTCGGAATGGAAGGCGACGACGACGAAGACTGTATAACAAACTATTATTGTTACCTTGTACCTAGTACCGAGTACCTACTTACATACTCTGGTCACTCATATACATACCTAGACAGAGTGCCCCTGTCCTAAGCTTACAACATTGGATGCATCCGATCCATCAGTCAGTCCACCGTTGCCGCCGTCATGAATTGTCCTTCACGACCAGACAATGTCGAGGGTCATCCCGACTGGAACCAGAATCCACACGCCTTGAGCTCAGATTTGACGACGAGGGCCGACCTTAATGGGATCGTCAACCTACGCGAACAACGACAGAATGAATCAGATCTCCACGACGGCGATGAACATGAGTCAATACGAAACATCCCGGTCAACGAACCGGAGCCTGGTTTGGAGGCCAAAGACGCCTCCGCTGTCAAGGTTGATCCGATCATGAATACGGGAACGAGCGACCACTGCTCTCCCGCTGACCATACGGCCTTTCAACAACCCGCCGCTTCGCGCGGTTTGAAGCGATACAAGTCTCCGTCAGCGATCATGAACAAAGTCCTCGTCACGCTACAGAAGTATGCACGCTTCGTGGGCCCAGGATTCCTCGTTGCCGTTGCCTACATCGATCCGGGAAACTATGCCACCGACGTCCAAGCCGGGGCTGAGACCCGTTATCGTCATCTGTTCATTATCCTGATGTCCAACCTGTTTGCTATATTCCTACAGTCCCTATGTATCAAACTGGGAAGTGTCACGGGATTGAACCTGGCAGAAAACTGTCGCAAGCATTTGCCCAGATGGCTGACCATCATCTTGTATCTCTTTGCGGAAGCAGCCATTATCGCCACTGATATAGCCGAAGTCATTGGCTCGGCCATTGCGCTGAACCTCCTCTTGCACATCCCCCTCGTCGCGGGCTGTGCCATCACCCTGGTGGACGTCTTATTGCTTCTACTCCTATACCGGACGGATGGCTCCATGACACGAATCCGCCTGTTTGAATACTTTGTCATGGGCCTGGTGCTTGGAGTCATGGTGTGCTTCTGTGTTCAGTTGTCTTTCATCAAAGATACCTCTGCCGGCGAGGTTTTCAAAGGCTACCTTCCATCCTCCGCCATTGTCGAGGACAATGGAATCTATCTGTCCTGCGGTATCATCGGCGCCACGGTCATGCCTCATTCCATCTTCCTGGGTTCGGGAGTGGTGCAGCCACGTTTGAAGCATTTCGATGAACAGAACGGCCACGTCAATCTTACCGACGAACCCGGCACCGAGGAGAAGTATGTGCCGTCCATCTACGCAATTCGGGAGTGTCTCAAGTACTCGATTGTGGAGCTTGCTCTATCTCTTTTCTCGTTTGCCCTTTTCGTCAACTCAGCCATCCTCATTGTATCTGGCTCGGCTTTGTATCCACAGACAGAAGCCACAGAAGCCGATCTGTTCGGCATCCATGATTTACTCAGTAAGAACCTCTCCAAGGCAGCAGGGACGATCTTTGCGCTTGCTCTTTTGCTCTCGGGAATATCGGCAGGGATTGTCTGCACCATGGCTGGCCAGATGGTGTCTGAAGGCATGCTTCACTGGACCGTGAAGCCCTGGATGCGGCGACTGATAACGCGGTCCATCAGCATCATTCCCAGTGTCATCATTGCGGCTGCCGTGGGTAAGGATGGCTTGAACAAGGCTCTCACTGCAAGTCAAGTGGTCCTCAGCGTCATCTTGCCGTTTATCACGGCACCATTGGTCTGGTTTACGTGCCGGAGCCACATAATGACGGTACGGGACGACCATGCCGGCCCAGGTAATCAGCCAGTCAATATGCGCAATGGTTGGCTGACGACGGCGCTTGCTATGATGATTTGGCTCGTACTGGTTGTCATGAATGTTGCATTGCTGGTGTTGGTAGGCCTCGGAAAAGCCTAGAACGGGATTCGCACTCCCAAGGGGAGTAAAAGCAAGATATCTGACTACGAGGTTGGGAAATTGGGCGGCATTGGCGTTTAATCAGCTGTAGGCGAGTTTGATATATCGTCGGCGCGAGCCAACTTCTTCTTCGCTTCTTCCCTCAACTTGTCGGCTTCGCTTTTGGTAGCATCGGGCAACTGGCCAAGTCTACCCAGCTTGTCGAAGAACCATGCGCGGAGCTGTTTGTGAAATAGACGAGTTAGTCGGCCCAAGCAACGTTGATCATACGCAAAGAAGAGGATCCATATATTTTGGAACCAGAACTTACCCCATCAAATGGTGTACCCATGCCGTCACTCGGCTCACAGATGAAGATAAAATATATCAATGTCAACGTGATCAGAGTCTGCTGTAGAATCTTGATGCTCTTGTTCCATGTCGGTCTTGCCCACTTCAGCGCGGCTCGACGCCGGTATGTCTTCTCCAGATGGAACTGATGCTTCGGGTCGAGCGTGCGGAAATCTGGCGGCCACTGCTTGCGCGCCCGGTACGGATTGTTGTTGACATGAATTGGCGCCGGTTTGAAGGTAGGTGTCGGACGCCAGCCAAACATCCATTTTACCCAGGTCCATGGTGTTAACCGTGTCCCGGGGATCTCGGTTATGGGGGACCTCTGGGCTTCAGGGTATGCGTAGCGAGGGCGGCTGGCAGGAAGGGTGTTATTGTTGCCTTCAAGGCTGGGGCTTGAAGACGCTGGCGGAGCGGACGAGGACGAGGCTGAGTAGGAAGGTTTGGCCACCGGCTGAGTGAAATTCGCGGGTGAGTATGGCGACGCTGCGCTGGCGCTGTCCGACGAAGAATAACGAATTGAATGGAGTGGCATTGGAGTGTGGCGTATGCGGCGAGATGTATGCATACCTCCACGGCAATACTGCATGAAGAGCACGGCCCGAGAGGCTCTTGAGGGGTTATAGGTAGCCATCGAAGGCATAGAAGGATTCCAGTGGTGTTATTCAGTGCCGCGTATGTTGAAGTTCACTTTCCAAGTCGTTGTTCCGATCAAGCTGCAATTCACTTTTGCGGAAGATTCGGAAAATCGTTCATCCGAGTGCGGGTTGCCCGCGGAGGCTGTTGTCAAGAGGTTGATTGGCTGCTGACCGCGACATTGGCTTATGGACAATACGCAACAGCCTGGAGTCAAACCACGGCCGTTTCTTCATTGCGGCCTTGACTTGGAGCCTACCTAGCTACTTGTGCGAAATAACAGCTTACAGGATCTCACAGGCAAAGACTTCTCAATACGTGAGTGGCCGATTTAGAAATGTTGGCTGTCGCCATTCGGAACTGCTGCTTGACCAGGCCGATGGTAAGAACGATGACAGACTTGCTTGAAAGGGTAAAGCATCAATGAATCGAGCTTGCGTACATTTGGTCGAAAGGCGAGGTGATATTGGCTGTTTTCGAGGTTGCGCCTGTCTAGTTATCGAGGCTTCAGTGGCCGAACTCGCCCGGCAACGCCTATGAGCCGTGACCATATTGGCAACAAATGTTCCCTCCGATGTTCCAGCCACGGTGATTACAAACATGCCAGGCAACCTTTTCAGATTGGTGCTGGAGGCGGGGTATAAGAGGAGCCCAAGGAATCAACCGACCTCAGCTGCTGTCAGTTTCCGACAATACCATGTCGAGTTTGCGCAAGAACTGGTCAAACTTTGGTAATCGAGACAAAGATTCCTGGCCGTTATCTGAGGCCGCCAACTTGAGCTGGAACAGAGATAGCCTGGCTTGAGCTAAGGAGGAAAGATACGGCCCCAACAAATTTCCCTGGGTGCCAGCTGTGTCCCGTGGACAGCAAGTTCGCCTCCAGGCAGCCCAATGCCTTTCGATGAGGGGCTGCTTCACTTGTGCTAGTGTGGGATGAGACATTAGACGCCTGCATAGGTGCATTCTGCCTGCATCGTTGACTGGAACCCCAGGGTATGTGGTTCCGTTGTGCCATGAGCAAAAGGAAGTCCCAGTCTAGCTAGCACTTGCAAAATTGTTGGCACTAACGCAGTGCCAGCGCCGGGTGCAGGGACGAGGGTATAACCATGATAGATGGCCGGTAGCCAGCGGATAGGGAGTAAGTCTCCTTGATGGCCATTTTCAACCAATGATGCCGGGCTCGAGCCAACAAGTTTCTTTGTTCTATTTGCCAATGTGCAGATGATACGAACGGCCCTGTGGACCAGCGATGCTGGCAGATCTCAGTCCTCCCAGCGGCTGCGTTGCCGCTCGACTAAATTCGCTCGAACTTAGTCTTGTCGTTCCGTCCAAGTCTATTCTGCTCTTCTAGACCATACGGGGACGAAAAGTGATAGCTTTCATGTTGGCATGGCAGTAAATCCAGGCTCGACCGACAATTCTCTCCTTTATCTACTACCAGGTACGTATGATAGTACTTGTCTGTCAGGCTGGACTTGTCAAAACTATCCCAACCTGCAGGCTTGCATGTTGCCGGCCCCTTCTACAGGGGTCAGTGAGATAATGCTGCGGGGATTCGGGACTTAGTCTGACCACGCGCGAACTGACCAATATGAACCCGGACTCGAGAACAGTACTTCCACTGGGCTTCATGGCCAAGTCTCATGCTGTGACCAACTGCAGAAATTCCGGACAAGCGATTCCATCCAGGACGAGTGACCAGCGCATCAATCTGACCAATTATGCTATGCTGCCACGAGGCGCATGTTGGGCACCTTCACGCCCCGGAGGTGCCAATCGCCCTATCCGTCGAGTGAGGTGGCGCTCAGTACCCGGACGATGATTGCTTCTACCAAGTCATGAACCATCCTCTGACCCCTTGATGATAGGATACCACAAGTGTGGCTTGCTTTGCGGTGAGCGAGGACCAACTGCTGCAGCATATAACAGCTCCTGAGTACGCCAAAGACTCTCCTTCAGAAGCCTCCACACTCGATCTCCCACCCTACCGCCCAGGATGAACACTTTCAAGATCCACCATGGCCGACTCGAGAATCTTGACGATATCACAGGCTACCGCAGCTATACACATGATATTCTACCACATCAAGAATCCTCTATCAACCCTGGTGTGCGAGATGCTAAGTATGTGCCTCTGCCACCTCTCCCAGTGAAGCCGCAAATGAACAAACGCGAACTTCGTCCAAGACCGTGCATGAGTTTGCCGGCTCCTCCGCAAAGCCAGGGCTCCCATGGGGAAACCAGCAAGCGCGTGCTTCGTCCCAGGGGTCGCACCAGCTTGCCGGTTACATCTCAAGATCAGCGCTCTCGCTTGGATCTCAGCAAGCTACCAAAAGATGCTGGCTCGAACAGCCTTGGTTTAAGAGCTCACAAGGACTGGCTTCCGTTTTTATTGCCCGATGAGGATCGGCATATCAGCATGGAGACCATCGCCCAGGAGACCCGACGCTTGGAAGCCTCCTGCCGTCGATTCAATAAAGAAAAAAAACAGGCCTTGAAGACCACCACCAGCTGGGTCTGGGACAAAGAAATACCTTCAGCAGCAGCGAGAATGTCCGAAGCGATGCCCGGCGTCGCAATCTGGCACGTTGGCGATCCCTCAGAGGGCATACAGCAGTCGGATAATGCGAAAGGCAAACAACGAGCCTCTGACTACGATCCAACGACTCCTACCCAGCGCAGTGTTGGACGATACGGAGAATCCTACACTCATCCTAACACTAGCATGCAAGAGAGAGCGGCACAACCTGACCCCCTGCCCAGTTTTGAGAGCTTCGTACAGCAGACATTTGCTGGAATGGAGCCACCGAAAGACCAAGGTCTGTTGGGGCCGGCGATGCCTGATGGGACACAGGCTTCCTATGACCGTGTTTATGCAAGAGTGTTTCCCGGCCCGCTGAAGAGTCGAGAGGAAATGCAAGCAATCATCGCAAAAAGACATCGGGAGTTGTGACTGAACGTGCAAGGCCGATACTGGCGAACAAACAGAAGGGTATTGTGGTCAGTATCTCTCGAAGGCATCCTTCATTTCTTTCGGTATCTCTTATGTAAGCAGGCAAATATATAGTGAAGTATTTTATCAACCCCTAGAGTTTCTGAGCGATAGTTTGCCCCTTCCAGCACCCAGCCGACAGTTTGCCCCTTCCAGCACCCAGCCGACAGTGGCAGCTGCGGGTCGTCTCAACTCAGCCCATTGCCTATGAAAGCCATTCCAGCCCAAGCCAGGCCATCAAGCAGCAGCGTAGAACCGCCCTGCGACATTGATTGAACGCGCTTCAAACTGCCGAGTCTCCTGCTATAGACAATGGCAGGTACCTGGTATGAACTCGATCCAAGTCAGGCATCAAGCCTCAATGAGCCAGATCGGACTTTGACAATGGGGTAGGCAGTTGTGTTACACTCAGGTACTGGGCTCACCGCATGTCACGCCCTGCTGCGGCTCACCAGGCCGGAAAAGTGTCATCGCAACTGTGGCGTTCGAGCCAGCGCGGGGGCATTGGACAGGGTTTGCTGTACTCTCTCCAGGGGTGGCGCTCGAGCAGGGCTCGGCTGCATACGACCGTAGCCATCCATGAACCGCGCTTCCCATGGCGTGAGGCAACCCCCGCTGCATTGCACCAGTTCTCCCTACGGCCAAATCTTTCTTTTAGCGTCCAGGCGACTCAACATCAAGGCAGTGCAACTCTGTGAGGCATGCCACGCCGGAACTGACACTGGATGGCTTGTCACAAGGCTGAGCATGAACTTCAAAGTTCACGGGTGATGGGATCGATCCGAAGAAAGGGGGCAGCTGATTGGTCGAATGGGCTGACGTCACCAACATCCGAAGCTGCCACCCACGCGGCGCGAGGTTCGAGAAACCTGATCGGGACACGGCGTTGCTGCTGCTTGATTCGACGCTTGCCCTTCTCCTCTCCCAATGAAGCCTCCAACTCATAGCATTGTGCATTTCCGCGCATTTTGATCCTTGAAAATAAGCAACCATCTCTCTGACAGATCGCTGCCATGGTCCAATGACGATGCCGGCGAAGCCGGGCAAGCTTTCTCACCAACGTCGCCCTTTTCTCAGCTGATCCTTTCTCTCGCCTTTGTTGTCCCCATTTCCCCCTGTGAGAGGAGAGAATACGAGAAGCTACACCGCCGGCCCGTTGAGCTGCACGACGCCTCGGCCCACGTCTTTCTGGCGTGCTGACGTCCGAACATTTGACAGGTGTGTCAAGGTTTCAGTCTGTCCCAACACTGCAGGCGACACCGCTACTACTAAGCCATGCTTTCTCATCCTTTCGGTGTGACCTGGCGCAAAGCGTTAGTCAGCCTTCCACGGCTGGTCCCCGACTTCGTCCTCCAGTTCACGAACCCAGAGGGTCCTCAGCCGGTGGTTTTTGACCTTCCTTCCAGGGGGTCGCACATGATCCCTGTCTACGTCTTCATACCGCCATTGCACAACTCGCATCACCATAGGTTACAGACCCAGGGAGCCCATCTCAAGGATGCTCTGCAGCAGCATACCCGGACCCCAGAGCATGGAGACGAGCACGTGAAAGTGCCAGTGCTGATCGACTTTCATGGCGGGGGATTTGTGCTGGGGTCACCACAGGAACAGGCGCCCTTTTGCGCGCAAATGTGCCGCGAGTTGAATGCGGTGGTCATCTCGGTCGACTATCGACTGGGCCCCTATGCTCAGTATCCAGCCGCCAACTACGATGCGGAAGATGTCCTTCGCGCCGTCATCGAGCCCAAAACACAGGCCTACAAGACACTGCGAGAAGGTATCCGCGAGCAGCTGGAGAAGGATGGGCGCAAACCATTTGACCTCGACGAAGCGAGAATTGCCTTGTCCGGGTTCAGCTCAGGAGGCAACCTTGCGTTGAATCTCGCGCTAAGCGTCAAGGACGACCCGACAATCCACAAGGATTGGCCGAGTCCGATCCCCTGGGACTTTCAGAACGACATCCCCGTCTTGTTGTTCTACCCCAGCCTGGACTGTCGGCTTCTTCCACATGAGCGGCCGCGGCCCGAAGGTCTACCCCCACCATCGGGGATTCTGGAGCGATGGGCGATCGAGAAGGAACTCATGCCGACCTACCTTCCAGTCGACTGTCGAGGCCATCCTCGCGCTAGCCCCGGCCTGGCCGACCTAAAACCCAAGCGTCCAGGGGAACAGGCGGGACTGCATCCGAAAGCCAAGCTGTGGTTGCTCCTACCGCAGTACGACACGTTGCACTCTCAAAGTATCGTCTGGATCCAGAAGGTCAAGGATGAAGGCCGCATGCATGACCTCACCGTCGAGGAGGTCAAGGGCGTCGTGCATGGCTGGACGCAATTTCCCGACTCATGGATCAGCGAGGAAGAGAGGCGGCTGAAGGCCGAAACGTTTCGGAAGGCCAGATGTTTTGTGGAGGCGTTTTGGGCGCCCGAAGTCAAGGGAGTGAGTCGCTGTTGATCCCGACCGCAAGGAGGGGGATGCAGCGTCTGCCTCCATGTCAAAGACAGATCCCGCAGTGCGGGACAAGTCAGAACCAGTGCCAACCTGTTGATGTTTGGTCCGGATGGAAGAATTGACAGGGAACAGAAAAATACATGCACGGATAGAAAGGAACTGACTTTTGCTTGCTGGTTGGCGTAGCCAGACTGGTACATATGCATACCACTGCACTGTCAACAGGCAGACATTGGTACAGCTTCGGCTCCAGCCTCACCGGACTTTTTGGCCGGCTTCTTGATGTGGTCTTCTTCCGGCTGTGCAACAGCACGAATGAGAAGACAAGCAAAAGGTATGAGTGAGGCATCCTTCGGGTTTGATGAGGGTTGTATGGATCCACGTGGGATGTGTGGCTGTCGCCGACGGCTGGAGCCGACCCATGAGACGAGGTGACATGCACGGGAAGGCGAAGGCATCGCCGTGGAATTGACCTGTGCCAACAATCAATGGCACGGATGGGACGGATGACACACTAGCCTAGGGTGTCCAAGCTTGTCGCTTGTGCTATGCAAGTTCCATGCAAGTTCCATGCTACTTGTACTTGCGGAAGTACTAGTACTGTACCTGTCTGTGTACTGGTACTGTTGACCATTGAGACTGGCAGGGGGCGGTTGGGGTTGGGGGTTTCTGGTGGCGAACCCCTTGGGCCTTTCAGCGTTTGATATTTTTTATCTCTCATTTCTCATTTCTCATTTCCAGGGATCAAGGGTCCGAAGGCTTGCCAGTAGCAGAAATGGGATCCTGGGGATGGCGAACAAGCGGTGTAGGCATTGGGAGTTGTTTGACAGCTACATTGTACAGTAGTCCACATAATGTAGGGAAGACAGGACCTAGCACAACATGGCGATCCTGTCTACCTTACGATTGAAGATGCACGGTACTAATGCAAGGTTGACACCTCGCACCTCGCCAACTTATGCCACCTGGATAGACTGTCTTGGCCTGCTCTGCCCTGCTGGACCCTGCACGGTCTGGTCGGTTGTGGGCACTGGGATCTGAGACCCCGAGAAAATGGGAAACGAGAAAATGGGACTGAGACAATGACACTGATGGGACTGGCACTGCAGTGGTAAATACTTTGGAACGGTTAACCTCCGGGGATTTCGGCGACTGATGATATGACCCCTGACGTGCTGGCACCAAGACCAAGGGCACTTCACAGAGGCAGCAATGTGTACATGGCCCTCCCAAGTGGCTTGTCGAGTCGCTCGTTCACTTGTATAGCTGGTCTGTGGACATCACTTTCTCTCTCCGAAAAGGGTGTAAAAATGGAACTGCTGAGTAAATGTCAAGCGTGTGCGGGACTCTTAGTCTATCAACCACCATGTGGTGCAAGTATCAGCATAGATTGGGTTTGACCAGCGTCAGAGTCACTAGTAGTTGTGTCCTTGTCATTATAGCTGTAATTGTTGTTGCTGGTCCGTCGCCGCTCATGGCCATTACTCGGGGCGGATCAGTGGGAAAGATACATTGCAAACGAACGAGATCATTAAGAAAAGCAGAGTGCAGCAAAGGGGACGATGCGACCCATCAACAGTGGACCTTGTGAACACCAAACTCTCCATTAATTCAGAAGCCGCCCGCACCTCGAACGCGTTGTACAGCACCAACAATACCCTTAGCCCAAGCGAATCTGCCCGGGTC
Source organism: Exophiala phaeomuriformis (assembly GCA_010883475.1). Classification (NCBI taxonomy): domain Eukaryota; kingdom Fungi; phylum Ascomycota; class Eurotiomycetes; order Chaetothyriales; family Herpotrichiellaceae; genus Exophiala; species Exophiala phaeomuriformis. The sequence goes on along the minus strand of JAAAJI010000074.1, from coordinate 3,810 downwards.
AACGCCAATTGCACCTTCGGCCTGTTGTCCTGTTTTGGGGTCTTTCCAGCACCCAGCATCCGGGCCTTCCTTGACCACTTTGCCATATAAATGGGTGTTCTGATTTTGTCGAATGCCTTCCATCCATTTACCTACCACCAATTCGCTGTCGATCATTATATTCACCTCCTGGCTATGATACCAACTCTGAGTGTCTTGGTTTCCATTCCCTTGAATGCCGATGTGTCCATCAACAATCATCAATTTGATGTGGGCCGAGCGCTTTTTGAATTTGTTGTGTATGGGATGTACTTGGTCCTTTGCGACGTAGGCGTAAATGTCGAGGTATTGATGATATTCCGGCTCCAGATCCCGGTATAAGCCGTTGGCCACCATCTCGTTGTGGCCTCCTTGGAAGGGTAGGAGTTCACCAGCGTCGTTGTATCCCAGGCAATAATAGTAGGTGACATTCACGCCGCGTCGGCAGGCATTCACAATCTCGGGGAGTAGTGCTTCGGCGTTAAGGTCAGGCGTCTGGATGAACACCGATCTGGTTGCATGTCGGAGAGCTGATATGAAAGCCTCATTCTGCGGCGTGTGCAGAGATTGCTTGTTGGGGGCACCCCATGGCTCTCGGCAGACCATGGCGACTGGGAAAGGTTCATGTGGAGGAATTGGGATCAGCGGCGTCATCGAATCGCTAGGGCCAATATCGGGGGCGCTTCCCTTGGTATCAGGCTGAATCGTCGTGTTTAGAAGTCGTGTAATCGCATCAATACGTCGTTCCCCAGCACGGGGATTCAGGGTGGCCACCGCTCGCAACACTTCGGACCTGATATCTGGATCATAATGAGGGTCCTGTGAGGTATGCTGGGGCAGATCCAGCTGTGACCCATGTTCTGCAATCTGCGGTAAGCTGTGGTCGCCTTCCGGGACCGGGTTTGTTCTGGGTCACGATGAGTCAAGTACTTCAGAGCAGTGGCAAGGGATAACTCACGATTGTTGCACGGAAACGCGCCGGCCATTCTTGTCGAACATTGTGGTATAACTTGCCTCTTCAAATGTCGGGAGAGGCATGCCGGTGGCTGGGCGATTGAGCAGTGGCAGAGGAGGATTGAGCCGGTTATGCCATGAGATAAGCGCAACTTCGTAGAACGAGTCGACAATAGGTCCCTCCCATTGTGTCATCATCTCAAGGTTATCAATATCTTGGATGTTGTTGCTCTGCAAAATGGCTATCTTGCGGTCCACAACCATATATTTGGCATGAAAGGTTCCAAAGACTGGAAGGTGAAAGTTGATAACCTCGAGATCGATGTTGGGGAGATCATCCGGATGTGGGATTCTGACTTTGCCGCTAGGGTCCGAGAACTCCTCTGGCGACACCGGAAGGTGATTGTTGATTACCTGGTGCTGTCAGAGACAAACATCTAGGAAGGTCAGGCTGCATACCTGCTTGACACTGCCGCGGTCATAGATGATCTTGACAACAACTCGCTGGCCCCTCTCCCCGGCTTTCCGCGAAAGCTCGCGCAGTGCGTTGGTGATAAGCCTACTTGGCTCTGAATACATCCAGAAGTTCGTCGCCAGGAACACCTCGTGCTCGGCTCGAGCTATGACATTGGACATGTGCCGACAGATGTCGGGCACCGTGGCGATAATGGTCAGGGGGCACACCCCGGTGCTACCCATAAGAGATGGTGCGCAAACGCCCACAAGAGGGTTTCTCTCCAATGTGCATAATACATTGTGATATATCTGGTAGCTTATCAATACAGGTCTGATGGGAGGCGGTTGGATACCATACCCTAAGGAAAAGATCGCTTGGAGTCGCATTCCCCCATTTCCCACATCTCCGCGCCTGTTCAAGATCGTCGGATTCCTCGTGTGAAAGGTCCACCTTCTTGGTCACGACCTCATCCTCAATGTCAACGCCAAACAGATTTTTGCATGCCTCATGAGGGGCCAACGTGGGATTAGTGCTGAGTTCGGCTGACACTGACTTTCCACTTTGGCAAAGGTCATACACCTTTTTAGGAATCATGACTGAAGATTGTTAGCTAGGTATGCAGCAGCAGACGGATATGGGTCGTTGTTTCCTAGCAACCAGTAGAACGAGAGTTATAAAAGGACATTCAGAAAGGTTGATTGAGATGCGATGCGAGCGTTTGAGCGGAAAACACTGGCATGGCAGAGGAAAGCAAGGCGCATCACGTATATGAGAAAGCATATATCGTCAGATGTGCCATCTTTGCTAGGATGGCGTCGAAAGCAGAAGGCCGCGCAATCCCGCTACTACCCAAACGCCATGATGGCCCTGAACATCAGCCTTGAATTGGACGAGATTCACACAGTCAGCTACCATCGTGCCGGGCACAAAGTTGGAAGGAACTTTCCCACGCGGCGCCCCATGATGTCAGATCAGCACCAATGCGGGGCAACTAAGCATTTTTTGTCTTTTCGGCTCAAAGCTTAGCTGAGCTTCGCCTGGCAGGGGACTCGTACCGGCACTTCAGGGTGCTTTCAGCGACTACCATGATGACCTCGCACAGAGGGCATTGGACTAAACATTGCGGTATCAGGACAGCAGGAGCGAGAGTCATCGGAAGCCATATTCGTGAAGATTCAGATCTTGCATCCTCAGATGCAGTGATAGTGGACATTTTCGAAAACATCCCATTTTGCGGTGAAGCTGGCAGGTGCTTTCGCTCGTTCACCATGTCAGCGCAGTCCCCATCCCGATATTGATGTCATCGGGGCTGACATCTTTGGTTAGTGGTAATGGGTACCTCTACCAATGCGCGGCAAGAAAACGCCGATGTCATATCCTGAACTACCTGGTAGTATCGGTTTCCTGAACTTGTTCCTGGAAAGTTAGCACCGGTAAGGGTAAGGGCAGGTCCAAGGGTGTGCTACCACTTTATCAGATCAAGCTTCAGCGCATCCACACTCCAATCGGCTCAGATTTGCCCATGCCAATTGCGCGCGTTCGTAGCATTGGCGTCACTGGTTGCTGTCGCAAAGACTATGTATGTCTGCTGGTGATACACAATGCGTGGATCAGGGAACGGCAGACTCACACCAGTCCAACCGAGCTTACCAACTCCTCTCTGTGAAGGCACTTGTGAAGAATTGTAGCGCCATGACGTCTTATCAACGTGGAGATGGAACGGTTCTTCATCGGCGTCGCCAGGGTAGTGATGGAATTCTTAAATGGCACCCATTGGCCACCAACAGCGTACGGCGCCAGCATTGGCGAATGTTCAATGGAACGCGATCATCGGGGGAGCCTCCTCCACGTGCGAGGTTCAGTGCAATGCGGAAACATGGATCGACTGTGGACAGTTTTGTGTGTACAATCAGGAAGCCTTATATTTCTCAAGATTCCAGCACGGTGCAAGCTGTCACTGCTGACCATCCAGTCAACGCACCAGGGCCGAGCGCAAAGCCGGCTGAAAGACAGAACCCGCGTTTATATCCTCTCGCCTTGAAGCAGAACGCAGGTCAAAGGCCAAGGGCTGGCAGGAGGCGCGTCCTCAAATCCAGGAAAATTGTCAGAGAAGAGTACCCCTGAAAGCTGTGTGGGAAAATGTGAGTCCGTATCAGTTGAGACAAGTGTCAATTCTCAGAAATTGGCGAAAGTAAGTTTAAGTAACATGTGCTGAGCGCAACGCTGTATCCTTGTTGAATACGATGAGCATCAGAGATGAACACCAGGGGTTTAAAAACTGGTATGAGTTCGCCAGCCAACATTGATGACTTGCAACCGAGGACGATCCGACAGCGCAACTTGCTAAGAAGCTCACCCGGCGCGGCAGTGAGATTCTCTCA